>UESW01002165.1:74454-96790 GCA_900491605.1 Calamus simplicifolius
AAAAAGAAAAGTAACCCCAAGAAGACTCGAGCTGCTACTTTTGAGATGCGAATCAAGTTTTATAGATGGTTAGACGAGCTGAATTGAATTTTAGTTTAAATTTCAAATTTTCAAAATTATGTTATATATGTCGGTACTGGTGTCTGGTCATGGTTATATCATCGTACCGGATTCATATTTGTAAACACTAAGCATATTTAAATTTGTTGGTGAGAACATGTGGGTAAAATCTCAAACTTTCTTTGTCATGTATCTACGCTGTGTTTTCAATAGAGTTATGATATGTCATAGAACTCATTTTACTGAACTTGGTTTAGTTATTTTTGTTGACAGTAAAAATGTTAGTGACACATTATTTTATTATAGGTCTATTTGTGTGAGAAGCTGTCGCTTGTTAATGAAATGTACTTTGCCATCACCCTTGACCGTACAACTGCTGGTCCGGTATGTTCTTGAATCAAGGTTTTCTTTTCTTTTCTTTCTTTTATTGTCATCAAGTTTAGTTGTCTTTTGCCTGAGATATGTGACATTTCATCTTTCAACCCAGAATTCTAATTTTAATTTTCTATGAGCATTTGAACCAGTTCAATTTCTTTTCCATAGGTTTGTGCTTACCAATTTGGAAGTTTGTATTCGCATGTTTCATTTGTCATTGAATATTTATTCTTGATTCTTTGGGTTTCTGCAACACAATTTCTATTTTAACTCAGGTTCAGATGTATCAATATTTTTGCGGTGTTTGGAAGTGAATGATCAAGAGAAGCACTTACTGTCATCTCTCCAATCAAAGCAATTTTTCATTAACAAAATTCTAGAAAAAAATCAATGAATAATTTTAAAATTCTATATGCAAGGTTTGAAATCTCATGGGACAAAAGTGTCTTAGTTTATCCACAAAATGGGATATCCTGTTGTTCCATCTTATCTCAATCAAGTGTCTTGATAGGTACCCTCCATCCCACTCCTCTTATTCTTTCTTCTATTTCCTTTTCTTTTGTTCATTTCTTTTTCTTCTCTCTTTCCTTTTTTTCTCTCTACTTTCTTTATTTCCTTTTTTCTTTTTCTTCTTTCCCCTCTTCCTTCTTTCCTTCCTTACTTTCTTTTTTTTTCTCCCTTTCTTTTTCTTTTTCTTTCCTTTCTTCCTCCTCTTCTTCTTTTCCTTTTCTTCCCTCTTCCTTTCTTTCCTTGTTTTTCCTCTTTTCTTCCTTTCTTTCATTCTTCTTTCTGTTCTTCTTCCCTGTGTGGATAAGTCTGAGTATGCCATCCTCTTCTTGGTCCAGTTTTCTTATAGGAATGGGACTGGATGGCTAGGAAATCTCACCCATGTGCTTTATTTACCTAATTCATCTCTCTCTCTCTCTCTCTCTCTCTCTCTCTCACAGCGCTCACATGCGCACACATATGTGCATGCGCACACGCACACAACATATACAAACACAGTGACATACATTCTTATAGATAACGAGCACTATGCAATTCAACCATCTTTATTTTGGGAAGTTTGAAGTTAATGAGATCATGAAATTCTATATATAGTTAGATCTTATCATATCCATATTTATTGTGAATGCAGGGACTAACTGATGAAAGAAAAACCATTTACATCCTTTAAAACATGGATCTGCATCTTGGCCATGCTGGTGTGTGCCATATGGCATGTATTATGATGTTTGATCATAGTTACAATTACTCTGTTGCATGCCAGTGTAGTATTTACTGGTATGTTAAATTACAATTCAGAAACAATGTTCAAATAAAAACAAACTAAATATCATAATTTAGGCTTCCGTTACCTGAAATATCATGCATGCACAAATATAATGACATGCATGATTTTGTCGGAAGTAGATAACTTTTAGTTTGCATGGGGTGTCAAATATTTGTTTTCTTCATTAAAAGTAAAATGAATTGCTGACCATTTTAGCTACAGAAAACTCTATGAATTTTTTTAAAAAAATCACTTTGTATGAAAAATTTATTCTACCTTAATGCAATTCTTCTACAAATCATGTTTTTCAGATTTTTTTTATGAATTTTGGGAACAATTTTTGGAATGTTGTTCATTCAAATGATGTGTAGGCATTTGGGAGTTCTTTGCTAGTAATGTTAGTCAAAACTGCCTGTCCTTTTGGACAGAGAAACATGTGATGGACTAAGTTCTTTATGCTGACATATGATAAAAGACAAAAAATTTTGAGCTGAGAGAAGGCTTATGCGAGGGGAAACTTTAGTTTCTTTCGAGGTTTGCTGTATCAAGAATTGATACTGTTTTGTTATCGGATTAGTATGGTTTGCTATGAGGTGTATCGTATTGTGCCGAATCGATGGTATACCCATCACCCCATACCAAACCAACATCGTACCGATTAAGTGAATTGCAAGGTTTCAACCCCTAAACTATCCTGTACCGAGCTGAACCGAGCAGCTTGATATAGTACAAAGTCAGTATGGGGTTGGTATGGAACGTTTTGGGTTATTTAATGGTTCGGAGCAGTACTGATCCCATACCATTTTGAAATGGTGAACTGTACTGGTTTCATACAAGTATGGCTCTGTGCATTCTATACTAGGCGGTTTGGCATACTTTGGGCTTTCTTGTTTAGTGTTAATTATTTATTAGGATAATAGGTTGATTATTGCAATAATTCCATAGTGCATAATCTCAGAGATGAAGCAATTGCAGTTTGTAAATGGTTCAATTAAATTCCTTCCCTGTAATTCCAGATACTTGAAATCTTTGACTGTTTTTTATGTGTATCTAGTCTTTTAGTTGCTCAATATCATGGGTTATAACAATCATGAACTTTAGCTTAAGTGTTGTTTTGGAGGTCAATTATATTTCGTGGGCTGTTGGGGGTTCTTTTGTGCTAAGGCAGCTGGTTACTTATGTGGACACGGAGGTGGCTTTTGTGGAAAAATTAGCAAACAACATAAATGTACATACATAACAAGAAACTTAGTAACAAATTAGAAATGGATGCAAGAAACGATAGATTAAGGAAAGTTCTCTTGCATTTATCTGAGAACCTATTTTAGCGTTACATGACTTGTAAACAAGTAAAATTACAATTATTTTCTCTAAACCATTTAGTGATGATAATCAATTGAAAACATTTTCAACAATCCAAGTGAGCTAATGCAAAAGATAACTCAGATAGAGGATAAACACTCAGTCCAAAATTATAAATGAATAGCTAACTAGAAATGCTGAAAGTAGTATATTGTAACTGAGGTGCTCGAGCATGAATGAGAATGACATGGGGTTATAATCTGGCTGCCTAATGTACCTAATACCTCTTATCACCTCAAAATATAGTCCAAGCCTGACTCTTGTAATGTTTATGTCAATGCTCAAGATTATATTCAAGATGGTAGAAAGCAGCTGGAGTGTGGGCAACTACTGCATAATGTCTAGGTGGCCTGCAGGAGCCTAGAAGGAACTTAGGCAGAAGGGGATGGGAGGAACAAGAAATGGCTGTAGGGAAGGGTTAGGAGAAGGCAAAGTTGGATGGGGAGGAGGAAGAAGAGTGCGGAGAAGATCCAAATGAAAAACAACGTTTTTGCTAGCAACAACATGATGGAGGCAGTCAATCAATATAGATTGTTCTGAAATCTGGTTCAAATCCAATATATCACCTATGTGTCCATAAGAAATGTTTTGAATCGATTCTTTTTAATGAATAAATCTGATTGCAACTTCGAACATGGAATTCAAAGGAGAATTAGGAAGAGGGGAGGCAAAGGTGGAGCTGAAGAGAGGAGAGACAGGGTACCTTGTATCACCAACCTCTCATGTTCTGCCTGATCTGCTTATTGCTTTGGCTGCATATGCAGGCTGCCTGGGACTTGCACTGGTCAATTGCTATGTAGGCCAGCCGTATATTGGGCTTCTGTGGCCCTTTACAGGGTGGTTGAGGGGCCATATAGCTTATATGGCTATATATGCAGGTGTATGAACTATTTTCATTTTTTAAAACAGTGATTATATATCTGAGATTTTTATGCACAGCAAGAACATGCTGCTCTGCGTAAAATTGGTGCGAGTCAACCAGAGGCATCTGGCTATGGGATTTTACTTTAATATCTGATTAAGAGCAATGATACATACTATTGCTTGGCAGAAGACTGTATGGGCTAAATTTTCATATGGGCCTGATTAAAGCATTTGAGAACTGAAAGCAGCACATTTTTTGACAAGAGTCAAGTTGCGAGGTTGTGGTCAGCTTCCACATAAAGAGGGAAAGTTAGAGAAGCTTTTAGCTGTGAAAGGCCTCCTTCTGAAGTTGACAATATTACAGGGATAGAAAACCTTTTCATGAGGAGTTGAATGGTGAATGATCAGAACCTGAACCTTGTATCATATTTGTTTAGCAATCACAAAGCTTTTTATTGAAGTTGGTGTTTTGTGATTCATTTAAATATCTTGACTAATTTAGGGAGTCAGCTGTTGATGAAGTCCTTCACATGTATATTATTATGCCCACTAGAATGAGAAGAATTCTGATGCTTGCTCACCAATCTGTTTATGAATAGTTTATTTTGTTTGTTCAGTGTTCCAACTGCAAAAGAGTCTCCAAACCTTCATGATTTTGTTAGATGTCACTGGTTTGATCAAGTTAATATGTCAATATGGACCTGCCTCTATCCACTTTATTAGCATTGCACTGTATTCTCAAATGTGCATATAAACAGAACTGATA
The DNA here is from genome assembly GCA_900491605.1 of Calamus simplicifolius. NCBI lineage: Eukaryota > Viridiplantae > Streptophyta > Magnoliopsida > Arecales > Arecaceae > Calamus > Calamus simplicifolius. The sequence continues at coordinate 79,155 of UESW01002165.1, forward strand.
ATGCTAAATCATGGATGTCGTTAGAGTCCTTATTCCTTTCAATTGCTTGATTATTTGTTTACTTTCACGCGATCTTCATATTAAGGCTGCGTTATCCAATAAAGTTATGAATCTCATGTTGTAATTATATTGTCTGAGTTGTTATCATTCTTTTCAGCTTATCATAGCCTGTAGAAAGGGGGGAACAAGCATTGAAGACCTTGCAGAAAAGTTTCCTGACATGATAGTCAAGGTCATCTTCATCTTTATTCTTGTTTATCAGAGAATATCTTTCTGTGATGATTAGTATGCTTGATTTGTTATTCCTATGTAGGTATTTACTATTTTCATAATTTAGTGATTCTAGGTTAGTATAATATGCTAAACTTCATTTCTTTCAATGGCAAGGTCCCAGTTGATGTTTTCACAGGAATCACTGATGAAGATGCTGCTAAAGTTGTCGATGGTTTAGCACCCAAGGTAGCAGACAAAAGTGCTTGCATAGAACAAGTGAAGAAGCTTTACAAACTATTTTGTGAATGTGATTGCACATTATTGGAGGTAACTTGGTAATATAATTTTGATTTAGCTGCAAAGTTTTTTTTTTTTTTTTGAATGCTGTCAATTTTAATGCTCTTTGGTTCTCTAGCTATCATCTCTATTTTAATTTTTGGAAACTTCTGTTGGTTAGATAAATCCAATTGCCGAGACATCCGATAACCAGCTAGTAGCAGCTGATGCAAAGTTGAACTTTGATGACAATGCTGCTTACCGTCAGAAAGAGATCTTTACTCTCCGTGATCCATCCCAGGAGGATCCTAGAGAGGTGCAACACATGTTCTAGCCATTTTGGTGAAGTTATGAAAATCTTAGAAAAAATATGCTTGATGGATATAAGTGAACATACTAAACGTTTAGTCTTTCTGCTGTACAAGTCTAAAAGTTCTGGTTACTAATTTAGTAATTTTGTTTGCTAGAGAAACATATCATGGCCTTTTATTCCTTGCATTTTATTTGCTTATAGTCTCCTTTCTTTGTCAGGTCACTGCTGGCAAAGCAGATCTGAACTATATTGGACTGGATGGAGAAATTGGATGCATGGTTAATGGTGCAGGACTAGCTATGGCCACGATGGATATAATAAAATTGCATGGTGGTACTCCTGCCAATTTTCTGGATGTTGGTGGAAATGCATCAGAAGGCCAGGTGCAAATTGTAGCTAACAGCATAGATGCCTAATCAATGTTTTTAGAATCTATCCTTGAGTAGATAAATGAAGAAAAAATATTCTTGGATTTATTACTGGCTGGCATTTACAAGTATGGGAAGTAGATGTCTCAATAAAACATTTTTAATTTTTAATACAACAATTATCACGTTAATATCTAGATGCTCTGGCTTATGAGCGTGCTCTATGCATCATTCAAGATTCATTTCCTATTGATATATTGATAAGTTGTTCATCAGGTGGTGGAAGCACTCAAAATATTGACATCTGATGATAAAGTGAAGGCTATTTTGGTCAACATATTTGGTGGAATCATGAAATGTGATGTGATAGCAAGTGGAATTGTTAATGCAGCCAAACAGGTTTATTTTCTGTTTAATGCATGATTTTGTTTTTATTTGCACTTACATTTTGCTTCCTTTTATGCCAAGTAGATCTATCACTGTGTTCATGAGAGCATCATTTTTGAGACTACTCGATGTTCTTAAGATCAGAAGGCAACCTGACAAATGCTTCTACTAAAAATATGGATAATATACTCTTCTTTATCAAAATGATTGTGGTAGAAAATTTATTCCTTTATTTGACACATTAGTCAACAGAGTTGATTATGAAAGAATGAAAGATGCAGATTTAGAACCTGATGATTGATTTTCAGGAATGCAAAGTATTCATCATTTTCAATAAAACTTTCCAAGAGTGAAGACTAGTGGCTACCATGATGTGAACTTGTTCCTTGTTAGTTTTACTTTTGAATGACTTTCTTTTCATTTGTCATCTTGTTTTCATTGACTTCATCATGATTGAGAGATTTTCAATATGTTTTTAATGTCCTGGCTTGTAACGGCATCCCATGGACTGAGAAGATTATAATTTGCATAATAAGAAATGTAAAATGGGAGGATCGTGCTTTGATTTTAAAGGAAGAAAGAAAGTCTTTTACCTATTTCTCCTAACTCATCCTGACAGTACATTTATCATTGAATTTTTTTGTTATTTGATTTTTATTTGATTAATTTGATCTTTCTTTGATTAATTTTTCATTCATGACTGGACCTTATGATTATTTCAACGTTATCAGCTGCATTTGAAATTGTCCCTAGCATGAGGAGCATCCTATTATTCTCAAGGAGCCATTCTCTGATTACATTATAATGACCTTTTAATATCTAGTGCTTAGCCATAGTTTAATTTACTTTCCACCTTTCTGAGCCATGAATCAATGTTTACTTTCATGCGTATGGTTGCAATCCATAACGAGCTTAACCTATTTTTTCCCCTTATAATTGCCAGGTTTCACTGAAGGTACCTGTGGTGGTTCGTTTAGAAGGCACCAACGTTGATCAGGGGAAGAGAATTCTCAAGGTAGCTCATGATATGTTTTGATCTCTTTGTTATGTTCTTCGTTTTATCTTCTTAGTTCTGACATCTACTGTGAAGGAACCCGAAATAACATTGAGAGTTTTGTTCATTATGATTTGTAGGAGAGTGGGATGACCTTGATCACGGCAGAAGATTTGGATGATGCTGCAGAGAAAGCTGTAAAAGCTGCTTCAATCTAAGAATTATTTATTAAGACCAGTACAATTCCTGGTTTTTGGATAAAAAAGAAACCCTTTGCTCTGATGATTGCAAGGAGCACTCACCACATTTTTGTGAAGTGGAATTGTTTTGTTGAGAATTTTCACATGCCGTATCAATCTTTGAAATAATGTGGCTTGGTTCCTGGAATTTTCAAAGCTGACTAATAGGAAAGTTCATGGGCCATTGCTAGATGATTTTGTTGTGGCTCGTCAATGTTATTGGTCATGTACCTTTCTTGTCCAGAACTATTTTTCTTCACTTGAGAAAGTGAGGGGTGTTTCAGATGTGGTGATCGGATGTATTCTAAAAATTGAGCTGCATTGGCTTTGGGCGTGCAGCAATCAATGATTTGTGATTGAAAAGCGTATTTGGTTTTTGTTCTTGAACTAGCGTGAGTATCTTGCATCGCCGTTTCCATTGACTGTCATATTGTCTGCTTGGACCATATGGCAGCCATGACCATCCCTCCGCGCAGAAAGATCGTCTTGAAATGTTTTGTCCGGACGGCATTCTAAACATGCTATATATAACGTTATTATCAATGCTCTTTCAGCAAGGGTTAGGTTCCATGGCCGTCGTTGGCAAAACCCTTGTGCGGCGGCCTATATGATTTAACAAGAAAGCTACTGCTGTCAGATATGTTCTCACGTTGGGTAGTGCTGGAACATAATTGGAGGCCTGAGAAACAAAACATATTCGCACGCATATGGACCACCCACCTGCCAGGTGCTACCAAGATTGACGTAATGATTGTAGCAACAACAATAACAGGTGCAATGAAAGTTTTATACACTCAAATAATGGTAAAATGGAATTGAAACTATATATTCGGTATCATTTTTATTTCTTATTTCTTATTTTTTTAAAAAAAATAAAATTATAAAAATAGAGACAAAAGTTGTAGTGTGGTGCTATTTTTTTTTTAATATTCTATTTTTTAATGAGTTACTTTCTTAATTTTAGGAAAATTGCTTATTTTAAATATTTTTAACGATAAAAAACTTATTTTTTTATCACTGCATCCGTATCACTAGTTTGCTGCTAATTACTATTGTTGTTATGGTGACCATTATTATTGTTATTATCATCATTTTTATCGTTATTACAATATCATTTAACATTGATAGTCATCATTATTGGTATTGTCATAATCTTTATCGTAGTATTAACATTGCTTCCGCATTTCCTTCATCCGGACTAATAATTTTTTAGATTCCTTGCACCTCCATAACTCGCCAAGGCCGGTTCCAAGACTAGGTAAAGGAGGAGGATTGCGTTAAGTAGCTGACAGCTAGCATAAAACTCCGTCAAATCCCTTAGAATATGAATTTACTAAATCAAACTGTGCGAAAGGATAGGACGTCCCCATTAAGAGACGTATTGCATCAGCCTCTGGATGTTTCAAAAAATGGGCAAGGGTACAGCACCCGAATGTGGTAATAAGTGAGCAAAGGTTCCTGCATTATGGACGTGTACGGGTAAAAAAGTTAGTCTATGATAGTCAGCTTAGAATAGCAACTTGAAATGTAGGAATACTAACAGGTAAAGCTATGGAAGTAATTGACACTATGATAGAAGAAAAGTAAATATAATATGCTTACAAGAAACTAAATGGGTAGATGAAAATCTAGAGAAATAGAGAATACAAGATATAAATTATATTATACTAAAAAACATAAAAATAGAAATGGAGTAGGAATAATTGTAGAAAAGGATTTTAAGGAATATGTTGTTAAGATAACTAGGAAAGGAGGTCGGATTATATTACTAAAACTTATAATTGAGATTAATATAATTAACATAATTAGTGCATATATACCACAAATAGGATTAGATCAATAAATTAAGATATAATTTTGGAAAGACATAGATGAAGTAATATAAAAATACCATAAGAAGAGAAGATATATTTAGGAGAAGATTTTAATGGACATGTAGGTAAACAGAGGGATGAATATGAAATGGTACATGAAGGATATGGATTTGGAGATAAGAATGAAGCCGATGTGAGCTTATTAGATTTTGCAGTTGCGTATGATTTAACAATAGCAAACACTTTTTCAAAAAGAGATTTGAACATTTAATAATATTTAAAAGTGGATCCAATAAAAATCAAATAGACTTTTTTTTAATTAGAAAGATAGATAAATAATATGCAAAAACTGTAAAGTTATTCCAGAAGAAAGTTTAACTTCACAACATAGGATAATGGTGGTAGACATATGGATAAAAATGAAATCTAGAGTAAAACGTAAAACTATTAATCCAAAAATTAAATGATGGAATTTGAAAGGAAAAAAACTAGAATTATTTTTAAAAAAATTAGTAAGAGAAATGACTATAAATATAAATAGTGATTCCAATTTAATGTGAGAAAAAGTAACTAAATGCATACAAAAATATAGCAAAAGAAGTTATAGGAGAATCAAAAGGAGCAGGACTAGTAGGAAAAGAAACTTGATGGTGAAAAGAGAAAGTTCAAGCTGCCATCAAGCTTAAAAGGATAAACTATAAAATTTGGCAAGAGGTTAAGGATGAAGAAAGTCTTAAAAAGTATAGGGATGTAAAGAAAGAAGCTAAAAAAGTGGTAAGTAATGCTAACTTAAAACCTATGATGATTTATATAATAGACTAGATATGAAAGAAGTGAAAAGACTATATATAAACTAGCAAAACTAAGAGAAAAGAAAACAAAAGATTTTGAGTATATTAAATGTATTAAGGATGAAGATTAAAGAGTCTTAGTAAAAAAATGATGAAAAAGTTATTTTAAAAAATTATTAAATAAAAATAATTTAGTAAATTTAAGGATAGAAAGATATGATAATAAGAGTAACAAATGAGCATAAATTTTTTCATAGATTAAGCATGTTCGAGGTTAAAAAGGCTTTGAGTAAAATAAAAAATGCAAATGTATTAGGACCAGATACGATCCCTATTGAGGTTTGAAAAGGTTTAGGAGAAATTAGAGTCATGTAGTTAACCAATTTACTTAACAGGATTGTAGCAACTAAAAGAATGTTGGATGATTGAAGAAAAAGTATATTAATACACATAAACAAAATAAAGAAGATATTCAAAATTGTGCAAATTATAGAGGGATTAAGCTAATGAATCATACAATAAAATTATGGAAGAGAGTAATAGAAAATCGAATAAGAGCTGAAATTTTAGTGTCAAATAATCAATTTGGATTTATACCTAAAAGATCGATCATAGAAGCTATTTATTTATTAAGAAGATTGATGGAGCGATATAGAAAAAAGAAAAAAGACCTTTGTATGATCTTTATTGATTTAGAGAATGCATATGATAGAGTACCTAGAGAAATAATAATATGATGGGTTTTAAAAAAAAAAGGAGTTACCAAAAGGTACATAGAATTAATAAAAGATATGTATGATAGAGCAATAACTATTGTTAAGAAACTAGTAAGTTTTCAATTACTGTAAGTTTACATCAAGGATCTGTCTTAAGTTCGTATCTTTTTGTATTAGTTATGAATAAATTAACAAAATATATTCAAGATGATATCCCATGGTGTATGTTATTTGTAAATGATATAGTGTTAATTGATGAAATTAAATATAAAGTAAATACTAAGCTAGAGATTTGGAAAGAGGCTTTAGAATCTAAAGGTTTTAAGATTAGTAGAACTAAAACTGAATACATGAAATGTAATTTTAGTGGAAATAGAAATACAAATGAAGAAACGGTAAAGATTGCAAGCCAAGAGATATCAAGGAGCAAAAAATTTAGGTATTTGGGATCGATTATCCAGCAAAAAGGTGAAATAGATAAAGATGTGAATCATAGAGTTAAAGCGGGATGGATTAAGTGGAGGAGTGCTTCAGGAGTATTATATGATCGACGCATCCCATTAAAATTAAAAGAAAAATTCTATAAAACCGCTATTAGGCCAGCTATGCTATATGGAACAGAGTGTTAGGCAATATTAAACAATATGTGAATAATTAAGTGTAATAGAAATGCGTATATTAAGATGGATATATGGTAAAACTTTAAAAGATGGAATTAGAAATAAATATATAAAAGAAATGATAGGAGTAGCCCCAATTGAAGATAAAATGAGAGAAAATCGATTGCGGTGGTTTGGACATATACAACGTAGATCTTTAGATGCTCTAGTTAGAAAGAGTGATCTTTTAACAATCCATGATAAGGATAGAGATAGAGATAGACCTAAACTAATATGGACAAAAGTAATTAAAAAAGATATAACTATTTGTAATTTGAATGATGACTTGGTCCTGAATAGAGAGTGGAGGAAGCAGATTCATATAACTACCCTATGTAGTTGGAAAAAGGCTTAGATAAGTTGAGTTGAGTTGAGTATTGCTTGCACCTCCATCGCAATAATTATCATAGCTATTATTGCTGCTCATCGCTCACATTCTTATCATTATCATCTAACTACTATCACCTCCTCATCCAGAATAATTTCCTCTATCGCATTATTATTGTTATTATAATCACCTTTCCTTTATCATCAATAAATTTGCTACCAACATATCTGCTGCCTTTACGATCTTTACATCAACTACTACCATCTCTGCCGCTATTGCCGTTCCTTGAGGACGTCCTTTGGTGTCTTGATGCCCGCCGACCGGTTCACCGCAGAGCCACCGCCGACGGTGGATCCTGCCAGGAGCATCATCCTCCCATCAACAATGCTAAGGATTCCACTAGACTCGTACATTTCATGCATTGATGGGGCTTCGATGGAGGTGAGGTCTTCCGACGTGAAGTGGTTGCCTTTCTCGACGACTACGTACGACCTTGCGACCCGGCCCTTGCGAGCACTGCGGCAGCAACTCCACTGCCGCATCCGGAACCAACTCATCCGGCAACATCGCATCTAATTTTGTACGTGTTTTGCATGGGGTCGGTCTTGGGGAGACCGCTAGGCCTTTCTCGGCGAGGGATTGTAGAAGGGATGCGTCGGTTTGATCCATGGTTTCCATGATGCCCTTCTCAAGAGGCCTCTCTGATCGAGATTTTGGTGGCTTTTCTTCAGTGGGTAAGTTATATCCGATTGCATTCCATGACTGGTTCTCTGAATGTTCATTAGCCTGTAGCAAAGAAAAAAGAAACTCTCAGAATGTAGGGAAGAATTTTTCATACCAAAAAAAAAAAAGAAAAAAAAAAGAGACTCAGCAAATTGAGAGAATTAGTGGTGTCATTTATAACTAGACCACACCTTTTTTTAAAAAAAATTCTTATTGACTAAAACCGTGAGATCTGGTTGACTATAATTTTATTTTATTTTTATTTTTTTACGTATTACACAGCAGAATTTTTTAAAGAAAATACAATAAACACAGGAACCGTAAGACCTGTTCAATAAACGCGCTAAAAACCTCACAAGAACGCTACACTAATTTTTTGATCTATCTGATGAGGTGGATAGAAAATATGCCAATAAAATTACTTGTGAAACCAGTATGGCAACCGACTAGTGTTTGGATTTTTCTGTTAGAAGATGGCGGCCTCTCTGATATGGGCACCATCTCCTCATTGGCTGGTGTGGACTTGTACCAACTTGAGCATAAATTCATGACCATAACCATAACAACAATTTTATCCCTGATACCTTGTAAGCATATTTGTACCACTCTGTTGAATTATTCAAAAAACTTTTGTCTTTTCATCCTCAGAATCATTTCAATTTTAGAAGGGCACATGTTTTTTTTGGTAGTTTCTATCATTACCAGAATCTACTACATGAGTTACTTGAAAAGTTCATAGAGAGGAGGAAGATTAAGATTCATCGAGAGAAGGAAGATCAAGATCCATCGAGAAGAAGATCAAGATCCATAGAAAGAAGGAAGATCAAGATCCATCGAGAGGAAGATCGAGATCCTGATTCAGATCTTCTAGAGGTAGATCGAAAGCAATGGCTGGAGGTAATAAAAAAGATCCTAACTATTAACTCTATGCAATATTGTGTAGATTGTTAATAGTTTTCTTACAGTTGGTATCAGAGCTTTATATCTCTGTCTTATTTTTTTTTATTGTAAGCATTTCCATCATTGGAGACTTGATTATTTTATTGTTCGTAGGCTTTTTGGTCTCTATTTCTCTCACATAGGGATAGTCCAAGGGGAGGCTACTGGTAGTACCCTGGATTATTTGACCCAACGAATGTGTGGTAGGGATATTAGGGACACACCAAAGGGAGGCTACCGGTAGTACCTTGGTGCGTTTTACCCAACTACTTAGAGTTAATAGATCGTCATGAAGTTTGTTTGAGAGATGGTTACTCTTCGGTCTTTTTCTTTTTAATCCTACATTTATGATTGCGATTTTTGCTTCTCGGTTCTTCACTTTGATTTATTGTTTTGAAATTTTGAGCAACCGAATTTATAACTTGATATTAGATATCATTGCTTGGAAACATATTTTGTTCAAAAGGAAAGAATTCTGTGCGTTTTTGGTTTTATCGCATCACAGATTTCTCGGATTTCTTTTTGACATTAATTCTGGCATTAAAGAAAGGAAACGCAGCGGAAACATGACCATATGCGGAGAAAACGTACGTGGCCTGTTTCGGTTTTCGATTTTGGGTCTTTCAGTTTTCTTACGGGATTTAAAATCTGGATTGGTTGGATTTTAAATGCATTTATTATCTGTTTAATGTTTTATTAAATCATGTAACATGATTTATTTTTATCATTTGTTTCTTGAGTTTAAATTTTTGTATTAAAATACGCCTCCTGAGTCTCTATGCCTACGGTGTTTTGCATAGACTGGCCCAAGGGAATAATGAGCTACGGCCGGACGTGTTTTAATTAACAAAAATTTTCTTAAGATGATAATTTTAAAATTCATTAAATAGATATTGAAATGTTATCTTCTGTTCTGCATACTAGATTTATTCTATGCATGAATTTGGTGGTAGTGTAAAATCACAGTGCAAATCCTTTCAAGGTCTGATTGGTCAGTTGGTGTCTAGAAAGGTAAAGAGATTGTGGTTACTTAATTGGTTCCGTTGACTGACCTAAGGAAAGCAACGGGGGGACCCCCACTTCTCTTTCACTGGCCTGGCCAATTTGACTAACTCGATCTTGATTTGGAAATGTTACGTTGATTAAGATCACTACCTAATAATCATGCTAAATTGGTTAATCTATATGCATATAATGTCATGTGATCAATATGATGTTGATTAATTGAGGAGTAGCCACAGCATCTTTGATTAATCAAAATTATATATTGAGTTGCAAAGATCACATAAGGTTAGATGACATTAATTGTGACTAATTATATTAATGTAATGAATCTTATCCCACAGGAATTTTTGTTGCACTAATATAATTAATTAGGATGCGATAACAAATTATTTTCTTAATTACCCACAGGAATTAAGAAAGGAATATAATTTGTTAGTCACATCATTAAGCTAATGAGTCTATTTGAGTATAATAACTTAGCCCACAGGTAGTTATTGTATGTTATTGATTCATGTTATTGCATGTTTACATTGGTAAAACATGACATCAAGTTATATGCCTCAAATTCAATTACATGAACATGATTTTTTTTTTATGCAGCTATTTTGCCTGTTAATATTTCTGATATGAAATGTGACATTCCCGATTTAAGTGGTGATAATTATAAATTATGGAAGGAGAGAATTCTTCTTCAATTAGGGTGCATGGATATTGACTATGCTATCAGGAAGGATGAACCACATTCAGTTACATCTACTAGCACTCAGGCTGAGATTGCTGCGTATGAACGATGGGAACGGTCCAATCGCCTCAGTATGATGTTCATACGTACTAAAATTTCTGCTAGTATACGTGGTTCAATTCCTGAGTGCAAAAATGTCAAGGAACTTCTGAAGGCTATTGATGCACAATTTGAGTCTTCAGATAAGGCAATGGCTAGCACCCTAATGACAAAATTATCATCAATGAAGCTCACTACGGTTGGAGGTGTGCGTGAGCACATCATGAAGATGAGGGACATTGCGGCTCAGTTGAAATCCCTAGAGGTTGAGATGTCAGAATCTTTCTTGGTGCACTTTATTTTGAGCTCACTCCCACAGCAATATAGTCCCTTCAAAATATCTTACAATACACATAAGGACAAATGGTCAATTAATGAACTTCTGACCATGTGTGTTCAAGAGGAAGGGAGGCTGATTTTAGAAATGGGAGAAAGTGCACATTTAGTCACTCAGAGAAAGACTAAAGCTCCCAAAGCCAAACGCAAAGGAAAGGGTAAAGTATCCATCCATACAGAAGACAGGAGTCCAAGTGCTTCTTTTGCAAGAAGAAAGGACATATAAAGAAAGATTGTCTCAAATTCAAAGCTTGGCTTGACAAGAAAGGTACTCTAACCTCATTCGTATGTCATGAATCCAATTTGGTTATATGTCATAACACATGGTGGATTGATTCTGGTTCTACAATCCATGTTTCAAATACCTTGCAGGGTTTTCTAAATCAAAGGAAACCATTGGGAAGTGAACAAAGCATCTATTCAGGAAACAAGATGGGTTCACATGTGGAAGCAATTGGAACGTGCAGACTTATTTTACATTCTGGTTTTGTTTTGGATTTGGAAAAGACATTTTATATTCCAAGTTTCTCTAGAAATTTGATTTCAGTGTCAAGGCTTGTACCAGCAGGATATTCCTTTAATTTTAATAAAAGCTCTGTTGATTTATTTTATAAATCTAAGCTTATTGGGAATGGTACATTGTCAGACAATCTTTTCAAATCAATCTGAAAAATAATACCACCTATAATGTGATGCACGCCCAAACTGGTATGAAAAGATGTGTTATAAATGAGAATTCCTCTATTTTGTGGCATCGGAGATTAGGTCATATCTCCATTGAGAGAATTAAAAGATTAGTAAAAGATGGAGTACTTGATACTCTTGATTTTACTGATTTTGACACTTGTGTGGACTGCATAAAGGGAAAGCAAACCAACAAGTCCAAGAAAAATGCCAAGAGAAGTTCGGAAATACTGGAGATCATACATACGGATATCTGTAGCCCAGATATGGATTCGTATGGTCAGAGATACTTCATCTCATTTATTGATGACTATTCACGATATATGTATCTCTACCTACTTCATAATAAGAACGAAGCATTAGATGCCTTTAAGGTATTTAAGGCAGAAGTAGAGAAACAATGCGGCAAGCAAATTAAAATCGTGAGGTCAGATAGAGGTGGAGAATATTATGGTAGATACACTGAGAATGGACAAGCACCTGGTCCGTTTGCTCGGTTTCTTGAAGAAAATGGAATTGTTGCACAATACACCATGCCAGGGTCTCCTGACCAAAACGGTGTAGCTGAAAGGAGAAACCGGACATTATTGGACATGGTAAGGAGCATGATTGTCAGCTCTAAGTTACCTAAATCCTTGTGGACTGAAGCTCTTAAAACTGCTGCGTATATATTGAATCGGGTTCCAACCAAGGCTGTTTCCAAAACGCCATTTGAGTTATTTAAAGGTTGGAAACCGAGTCTGCAACATATACGTGTTTGGGGATGCCCATCTGAAGTAAGAGTCTATAATCCACAAGAAAAGAAACTAGACCCAAGGACTATCAGTGGATACTTTATTGGATATGCTGAGAAGTCCAAGGGTTATAGATTTTATTGTCCATCTCACAGCACTAGGATTGTGGAATCAAGAAATGCAAAATTTCTTGAGAATGACTTGATCAGTGGGAGTGATCAATCTCAGTATTTGGCTTCTTCTGAGAAAGATCATTCAGTTATTCCAGCTTCCACTTCAAGTGAGGGATTGGTTGTTATTTATAGCACTCCTCAAACTCAATTAAGTGCCAACAACCAGTCATTGAGATTTCACAAGCTGATGGTAATCTAGAAGATCGTGTTGTTCATCAACAATCAGTTGTGCAAGATACTCCTCAAGAGGTCATTGACACAACATTAAGAAGATCAACTAGAATAAAGAAATCAGCAATTCCTAGTGATTATGTTGTGTATCTACATGAATCTGACTATAACATTGGAGCCGAAAATGATCCTGAAACGTTTTCACAAGCCATGAGTTCTAAGGAATCAAACTTGTGGTTCAATGCCATGAAAGAAGAGATGGAATCTATGGCATCTAATCGAGTCTGGGATCTTGTTGAGTTGCCTGATGGTGTAAAAGCCATTGGATGTAGATGGATCTTCAAAATAAAGAAAGACTCACAAGGCAACATTGAGAGATATAAAGCAAGACTCGTTGCCAAAGGATTCACTCAGAGGGAAGGAATCGACTACACGGAGACATTTTCTCCTGTATCCAAGAAAGACTCTCTCCGAATAATTATGGCATTGGTAGCTCATTTTGATTTTGAGTTACATCAAATGGATGTGAAGACCGCATTCCTTAATGGAGATCTAGAGGAAGAGGTTTACATGAAACAGCCTGAAGGATTTTCCTCTAGTGATGGTGAGCATTTGGTTTGCAAACTTAAGAAATCCATATATGGATTGAAACAAGCCTCACGTCAGTGGTATTTAAAATTTCATGATGTGATCTCTTCCTTTGGTTTTGAAGAGAACATCATGGATCAATGTATATACCAGAAGGTTAGTGGGAGCAAAATTTGTTTCTTGGTCCTATATGTGGATGACATTCTACTTGCAACCAATGATAAAGGGTTGCTACATGAGGTGAAACAATTTCTCTCTAAAAATTTTGATATGAAAGATATGAGTGAGGCATCTTATGTCATTGGCATTAAGATCCATAGAGAAAGATCTCGAGGCATTTTGGGATTGTCTCAAGAAACTTATATCAATAAAGTCTTGGAGAGATTTCGGATGAAAAATTGTTCACCAAGTGTTGCACCTATAGTGAAGGGTGACAAGTTCGCTTTGAACCAGTGCCCTAAAAATGAACTTGAACGGGAACAGATGCACAACATTCCATATGCTTCAGCTGTTGGAAGCCTAATGTATGCTCAGGTTTGCACAAGACCTGACATTGCATTTGCAGTAGGAATGTTGGGAAGATATCAGAGTAATCCAGGTTTAGACCACTGGAGAGCTGCTAAAAAGGTCATGAGGTATCTTCAAGGGACCAAGGACTACATGCTCATGTATAGACAAACTGATCATTTGGAGATAGAGGGCTACTCAGATTCGGACTTTGCTGGCTGCGTTGATTCTCGGAAATCAACATCAGGATTTATATTTATGTTAGCTGGTGGAGCCATATCATGGAGGAGTGCAAAGCAGACCTTGACTGCTACCTCTACTATGGAAGCGGAGTTCGTTGCTTGTTTTGAGGCTACATCGCAAGGTGTATGGTTGAAGAGTTTCATCTCAGGGCTTAGAATTGTTGACTCCATTACTAGGCCAATTAAACTGTACTGTGACAATTCAGCTGCTGTATTTTTGGCTAAAAACCATAAGAGTGGTAGTCGAAGTAAACATATCGACATTAAGTATTTAGCCATAAGAGAACGTGTTAAAGAAATAAAGTGGTCATAGAACACGTTAGCACTGAATTGATGATAGCTGATCCTTTGACTAAAGGCATGCCAATTAAGAAGTTTAAGGATCATGTGATAAGAATGGGAGTTGGTTCCATGATATAATTGTATTGATAACAATTTGTACAAAGAAACTCTTATTTCAATTTTGTTTATTTCTCATTCAGGTGTACACGTTATATGACTTTTGAGAAATGACAAACTTTTCTTTTGGACTCTGAATAAACATATGGTTTATTCATTATGTTATGTTGTCACATTTGGAATGTGGTAAAGAAATTGAATGCATTGTAATACATAGAAGATAATACTCAATTATAGAGGACCTATCGCTATGATTCATGTATTTAGTTTCTTGTTCAGTGTTGATAAATATACGGACCAAGTGGGAGAATGTAATAACCCGTCTAATGGTCCTAATTTTATTACTATCGTTTCCTAATTAAAAGTGATAACAGCCCCCTTAAATGTTAAACGCTTGCTTGATGGGAGCATGCGGTGAAGGAATTTGAGTAAATAGGGATCCCTTCCTAAGGTTTCAACAAGGTTATCGAAAGAAAAACCTAAAAAGCGGAGGCATTGGGTCCCTGATCAAGAGCACATCCTGAGGGCATACACCATCAGAGTGCGATGGCTCATTGATTGGAAGAACTCAATCAAGATCCATCGAGAGGAGGAGGAAGATCAAGATCCACGAGAGGAGGAAGATCAAGATCCATCGAGAGAAGATCAAGATCCATAGAGAAGAAGATCAAGATCCATCGAGAGGAAGATCGAGATCCTGATTCAGATCTTCTAGAGGTAGATCGAAAGCAATGGCTGGAGGTAATAAAAAAGATCCTAACTATTAACTCTATGCAATATTGTGTAGATTGTTAATAGTTTTCTTACAAAAAGAAGGTTATGCTAATAGACAACAACTACAACAGATAAATGAATGAAGCTCAATACAGTGGTGACTTATGAAATATCGCCAAGCTTATTAAATAATTCTAGCAGTCACAAAACAATGACGACCATATAAATTGGTACATATCCCGTTCGATCATATCCTTCTCATATATATTTTTAAACACAGGAAATTGCATCCATTGCTAACAAGTTTTTAACCAAGTTCACATGCACTCTGTTTTGACTTCCAGATGCTAATATAGAGGTCACATGCACCCTGTTTTGACTTCGAGATCTATTAGCATCTCTTATCATTTTATACTAAAATTGTATATAGAAGCAATAAAAGTATGAATCATGTGCTTGAAGGGAGGCAGAAAAAAAGAAAAGAAAAGAAAGGTAGAATTCTGCTCAACGTTATGGTGAAGAAATGCTCAAGTGCAGTGGCCATTAACCACCAGTAAGCTAACCAATACGGAAGAGGTTAACATCATGATAGCCAAAAGAAGAAGAAGAAGAAGAATCTCACAAAAAGGATGAGAAGGAGAAAAGAAAGTAATAAATCAATTTACTGAACAGAGAAATAAGTACGGTAAAAAAAGGTGTCACCCACAGCTACCAGCAGTATGTACTGAAGAAAAAGGAAAGGCATAACAAAAAAATAAAAATAATAGCAACATCAAGGCTTTGGTAGAGGTTGGTGGATAGATAACAGCATCGGCTTTAACAACCCAATTGCCACATAATACCAACCAACAAAATAACCATCCTAAGGTATCCTTGGAGGAAGAATCGGAGGAAGAAAAAGAGGAAGGTGAAGGATGAGGAAAGGAAGAAAAGGAAAGTAAAGGAAGGGGGTTATTATCCTCTTTTTATTTGGAAAAAAGAAGAGGGTAAAAGTGGACATGTCAAATTTATTTTGTTTGGATAAAGGTAAGAAAAAAAAAGAGAAAAATTATGTTATAAAATTACAAACATATTGTTACTATAAGAAAAATTTATATGATAAAGTTGGAAAAATAAGGAATAAAGTTGGAAGGATGGGGTAAATATTATAACTCATTCATTCTTTTCCTCTCTATAATGAGTTTATAATTATTTATAACTTTAGCTTCAATCATGTGAGTCCTGCATGACTATGCTAATTTTATATTGTCCATTATTCTCGTTTGAGAGTTTGGCTGCCGGAGATCCGAAATTCTAGGGAATGGCATGTGATAGGCAAACTAAAACTTGGCCTGAGCTTTTATTAACGTGGTTCTTCTAGCCTTTTTTGTTTTTAAGGAACTAAAAATGGACTTAATGAATCCATACTAAAGTCATTTGATGACTAAAAGTTCATCTTCTGGTTTGTAGTTTATTCTTATTGCTGCTAAAATCTGTCCTCCGGCTCGGGCGCGATCGGACTGCAGCGTGGGCTCCCTCCTGGGCAGACCTGCAAGACAATCCTCACACGACAGGCATTGGGGGTGGCCCTCTGTGGAAGACCCTCCGACGCTCAAGTCAGTGGAGACCAGCAATCAACAAATATGGGAAGAATGATCCCTCGGGAAGAGTTCCTCCAAGCTCTCGTGGGAGCTTTAATGGCGGAGTGTGAGAATTGTGAATGAAAATGGGCGTAGAATCGTCGTACCTGAGAGGCTTGAGGATGGTAGTATTTATAGGCGATCACCTAACTTCTTGGACGTGCTCTGGATGAGGTCTGAAAGTTATTGGGATTCGAAACGAATTCGAATCAGGTTGTTACAGGGCCGGTAGGATCCGTATCTGGTTAGTTAGAGGATCGACGGCTGGGAGGCAGGGAGAGCAGACTCAGTGGCTGCGTGGTCCCTAGGCCACTATTGTAGGTCCTAGGCCACGTCTTGGCATGATTCCTTGTTTGGAATCTTATTCTGTTACAGTGAATTTGAACTCTCCCACGCCAGATTCCGCAGGGTTTGAAGTAGCTCGGATCGGATGGCCAAGGAATGGTCTGGCCTTGATGGCAGAAGCATAAGAATAGCTCAGGTTGCCGAGGCATAAGGTTGGCCGAACCTGCCGAAGTATAATATGGTCGACCGAGTCAGACTTTTGTGAAGCATGGAGTCAAGAACTCCGCTTCATGACGCCATCCTTCCGGAGCAAAAGGTGCCAAGGGGGCCAACGTGGCAGTCATAAATGCCTTAATGATGGAAGAAAATAAGGCATTAAATGCCTTAAAGCAGGTGGATGCAATGGCCTTTATGAGGCCATAATTGCGTTGGTGCGAAGGACATAGCGCCGTTGTGGAAACCGAGCTAGAGTGCCGAGGTATATTGGCCGAGGCATGTTGGCCGAACTATGCTGAAGCTGGCTGATGCTGAGGCTGGCCGAGCTATGCTAAAGCTGGCTAAGGCTAAGGCTGGCCGAGCTAAGATGGCGAGCTATGTTGGCCGAGCTATGCTGAAGCTGGCCGAGGCTGAGGCTGGCC
>UESW01002165.1:98225-204075 GCA_900491605.1 Calamus simplicifolius
AAAACATTCATGGCCTTAGCATTAGCTGTGTCATTCTCCTATCATTATCATTCCAGTCCCTTTCGGGCTTAGGAACAATAGTGCCATCAATACATGTGTGGGTGTACTAGGTCCATTATTATAACACCCCATAATTCATAATCAGAAGCTTGAATGAATATCCTCATTCTAGCTTTCCAATAAGAATAATTTGCCATTAAATAGTGGAGGTCTATTCGTAGAATGACCTTCAGCAAATGAACCAACTTTGTGTGCCATTTGGATCTTTAGCTCTTGATCGTGTGATCAAAATCTAATGAGCACTAGCTCTGATACCAATTGTTGGCCCAGATGACACCCAAGAGGGGGGGTGAATTGGGTTCTTTAAAAATTTAGCCTTTTTAAATGTTTTTAGATTTGAAGATGCAATGATGAAATAATAAAAGTGCAGTAAAAAGAGAGATAGAGAAGAGTCAATAAGCACGGCAAACACAAAGATTTTATAGTGGTTCGGTGTATCCAACACCTACGTCCACTCCCAAGATTCACTTGGGTCCACACTATAATCTCCTAGATTACAGCAGAGTTGTTTTACAAGCTCACAACTCAAACTTGTTGTTTTCCCGGGATCACAACGAACCCAGCTGGTTTTCAAGGGCTCACCAGCACAAAAACCCTAACACACGCTTTACCAAGCTCTGAACGAGGTAACTACCTCCACTGATTCAATCCCTGATTGAACAGCAAAATAAAATATTTTTAAGTTAAAGCTCCTTGAGCAGATAACAAATTAAGATAAAGTTAGAAAAGCCTGATTTGCAGTTGGTTGGCTTTGAGCTTTCTTTTTTCTCCTCTTTAACTCCTCTTGAAGTGTTGAATCAGGCCTCAGCTCGATTCTTCACGTTTGATTTGGAGTTGATTTGAGCTTTTCCTCTTTTTTGAGTGTTGAAAATCCTTGAGATCTTTGAATAGCTCTTGGATTTTCTTCTGAAGCTTTTGGATTGAGATCTGGAGCAGAAGGAACTTCCTTTGATTTCACTCCTTTTTCACTCTATTTGAGGGATTTTTCCAATGAAGCTCTGTTTTTCTCTTTTTTTTCTTTTCTCTTTTTGATATTCTTGATTTTGATTTGAAAAGGCTTCTCTATTTATAGATTCTGCAAAAATATAGCCGTTAGAACAAAGAAAAATAGCCGTTAATTCAAAAATCTTACCGTTGACGCTGAGTTGGCATCGAAAAATCTCGCCCAGATTTGCTGGAGTCGACTCATGCTTTTCCCGAGTCGGCTCGAGCTCGTACCAAAATAGAAATGTTCAGAAAGTTAGGGTCGACTCACCAAAAAAAGTGTCGACTCCTGAAGTCGGGGTCGACTCATGAAAGGTTGGGGTCGACTCGCGAAGTGCTCAGAAAAACACTCTTCTGGTGTCTGAGCGGAGTCGACTCGCACAGTCATGGAGTCGGCTCGACAGAATCGGGGTCGACTCGAAATTTGTGGTCGACTCGAGACAGATGCACATTTCTGTACACTGAGTGGAGTCGACTCTGAAACTCAGGAGTCGGCTCCGGAACGTATCAAAAATCAGAAACTTTTCTGATTGACTTAAAATCGTTCCAGATTCATTTTAATTCATATTTTGACTTGAATACAATAAAATTGACATTAGAATTAATTCAAGAACTATTCCAAAAACTCATTGATAAAACATGAATTATAAAATTTCTTTTTGAAAGTTTAAACATTGAGCTTAAAGTTACTTTCAAAATGATTAAGTCAAACTTTAACATTCTCATTGATTGTTCAAAATAAATTCATTGCTCATGTAATAAACTCATTACATCTTTTAATGAACTCAATGGCTTTTAGTAATCATCAAAATCAAAAGGATTGGATCATATAATTTTTCTATAATCTTCCAACACAAGGCAACATTGAAAGATATAAAGCAAGACTCATTGCCAAAGGATTCACTCAGAGGGAATGAATTGACTACATGGAGACATTTTCTCCTGTATCCAAGAAAGATTCTCTCCGAATAATTATGGCATTGGTAGCTCACTTTGATTTTGAGTTAGATCAATGGATATAAAAACTGCATTCCTTAATGGAGATCTAGAGGAAGAGGTTTATATGAAACAGCCGGAAGGATTTTCCTCTGGTGATAGTGAGCATTTGGTTTGCAAGCTTAAGAAATCCATATATGGATTGAAACAAGCCTCCCGTTAGTGGTATTTAAAATTTCATGATGTGATCTCTTCCTTTGGTTTTGAAGAGAACATCATGGATCAATGTATATACCAGAAGGTTAGTGGGAGCAAAATTTATTTCTTGGTCCTATATGTGGATGACATTCTACTTGCAACCAATGATAAAGGGTTACTATATGAGGTGAAACAATTTCTCTCCAAAAATTTTGATATGAAAGATATGAGTGAGGCATCTTATGTCATTGACATTAAGATCCATAGAGAAAGATCTCGAGGCATTTTAGGATTGTCTCAAGAAACTTATATCAATAAGTATTGGAGAGATTTCAGATGAAAAATTGTTCACCAAGTGTTGCACCTATAGTGAAGGGTGACAAGTTCGCTTTGAACCAGTGCCCTAAAAATGAACTTGAACGGGAACAGATGCATAACATTCCATATGCTGTCGGAAGCCTAATGTATGCTCAGGTTTGCATAAGACCTGACATTGCATTCGCAGTAGGAATGTTGGGAAGATATCAGAGTAATCCAGGTTTAGACCACTGGAGAGCTGCTAAAAAGGTCATGAGGTATCTTCAAGGGACCAAGGACTACATGCTCATGTATAGACAAACTGATCATTTGGAGATAGAGGGCTACTCAGATTCGGACTTTGCTGGCTGCGTTGATTCTTGGAAATCAACATCAGGATTTATATTATGTTAGCTGGTGGAGCCATATCATGAAGGAGTGCAAAGCAGACTTTGATTGCTACCTCTACTATGGAAGCGGAGTTCGTTGCTTGTTTTGAGGCTACATCGCAAGGTGTATGGTTGAAGAGTTTTGTCTCAGAGCTTAGAATTATTGACTCTATTGCTAGGCCAATTAAACTGTATTATGACAATTCAGCTGCTGTATTTTTAGCTAAAAACCATAAAAGTGGTAGTCGAAGTAAACATATCGACATTAAGTATTTAGCCATAAGAGAATGTGTTAAAGAAAACAAAGTGGTCATAGAACGTTAGCACTGAATTGATGATAGTTGATCCTTTGACTAAAGGCATGCCAATTAAGAATTTTAAGGATCATGTGGTACGAATGAGAGTTGGTTCCATGATATAATTGCATGGATAACAGTTTGTACAAAGAAACTTTATTTCAATTATTTATTTATTTCTCATTCAGGTATACACGTTATTTGACTTTTGAGAAACGACAAATTTTTCTTTTGGACTCTGAATAATATATGGTTTATTCATTATGTTATCACATTTGGAATAGTGGTAAAGAAATTGAATGCATTGTAATACATAGAAGATAATACTCAATTATAGAGAACCTATCGCTATGATTCATGGATTTAGTTTCTTGTTCAGTGTTGATAAAATATACGGACCAAGTGGGAGAATGTAATAACCCGTCGCAATAGATGGTCTTAATTTTATTACGATCGTTTCTACTAATTAATAAGTGATAACGGCCCCTTAAATGTTAAACGCCTGCTTGATGGGAACAGCGGTGGAATGGAAGGGATTTGAGTATCTCTTTAAATAGGGATCCCTTCCTAAGGCTTTCGATACAATGTTATCGAAAAAAAACCAAAACAAGCGGAGGCATTGGGTTCCTGATCAAGAGCACATCCTGAGGGCATATACCATCAGAGTGCGATGGCTCATTGATTGGAAGCGCTCAATCAAGATCCATAGAGAGGAGGAGGAAGATCAAGATCCATAGAGAGGATGAAGATTAAGATCCATCGAGAGGAGGAAGATCAATATCCATTGAGAGGAAGATCAAGATCCATGAGAGGAGGAAGATCAAGATCCATCGAGAGGAAGATCGAGATCCTGATTCAGATTTTCTAGAGGTAGATCGAAAGCAATGGCTGGAGGTAATAAAAAAGATCTTAACTCTATGCAATATTGTGTAGATTGTTAATAGTTTTCTTACAAAAAGAAGGTTATGCTAATAGACAACAACTGCAACAGATAAATTAATGAAGCTCAATACAGTGGTGACTTATGAAATATCGCCAAGCTTATTAAATAATTCTAGCAGTCACAAAACAATGACGACCATATAAATTGGTACATACCCCGTTCGATCATATCCTTCTCATATATATTTTTAAACACAGGAAATTGCATCCATTGCTAACAAGTTTTTAACCAAGTTCACATGCACTCTGTTTTGACTTCCAGATGCTAATATAGAGGTCACATGCACCCTGTTTTGACTTCGAGATCTATTAGCATCTCTTATCATTTTATACTAAAATTGTATATAGAAGCAATAAAAGTATGAATCATGTGCTTGAAGGGAGGCAGAAAAAAAGAAAAGAAAAGAAAGGTAGAATTCTGCTCAACGTTATGGTGAAGAAATGCTCAAGTGCAGTGGCCATTAACCACCAGTAAGCTAACCAATACAGAAGAGGTTAACATCATGATAGCCAAAAGAAGAAGAAGAAGAATCTCACAAAAAGGATGAGAAGGAGAAAAGAAAGTAATAAATCAATTTACTTAACAGAGAAATAAGTACGGTAAAAAAAGGTGTCACCCACAGCTACCAGCAGTATGTACTGAAGAAAAAGGAAAGGCATAACAAAAAAATAAAAATAATAGCAACATCAATGCTTTGGTAGAGGTTGGTGGATAGATAATAGCATCGGCTTTAACAACCCAATTGCCACATAATACCAACCAACAAAATAACCATCCTAAGGTATCCTTGAGGAAGAATCGGAGGAAGAAAAAGAGGAAGGTGAAGGATGAGGAAAGGAAGAAAATGAAAGTAAAGGAAGGGGGTTATTATCCTCTTCTTATTTGGAAAAAAGAAGAGGGTAAAAGTGGACATGTCAAATTTATTTTGTTTGGATAAAGGTAAGAAAGAAAAAGAAGAAAAATTATATTTATAAAATTACAAACATATTGTTACTATAAGAAAAATTTATATGATAAAGTTGAAAAAATAAGGAATAAAGTTGGAAGGATGGGGTAAAAATTATAACTCATTCATTTTTTTCCTCTCTAGAATGAGTTTATAATTATTTAACTTTTAGCTTCAATCATGTGAGTCCTGCATGATTATGCTAATTTTATATTGTCCATTATTCTCGTTTGAGAGTTTGGCTGCCGGAGATCCGAAATTCTAGGGAATGGCATGTGATAGGCAAACTAAAACTTGGCCTGAGCTTTTATTAACGTGGTTCTTCTAGCCTTTTTTTTTTTTTTTAAAGGAACTAAAAATGGACTTAATGAATCCATACTAAAGTCATTTGATGACTAAAAGTTCATCTTCTGGTTTGTAGTTTATTCTTATACAGTCAATGAGCAGATCGTAGTTTCTGCTCTGTAGTCTACTCTACCTGCTGGACTCTTTTAACTTCCAAAGTACGTTAAGGAAAAACAAAAAAAAGGACAAGAGAGAGAACCTGGCCTCTGTTGAGGTTACTGGATCCATTTTGTTTTGATCTCTTGTTTCCTAATGAAAAGATTGGAGACTCCTATGATATTTTAATCCACCAATTTTGAGATTCGGAGAGAAAAGATCTGCGCGTGTTTTCAATTGACTTTATTTATGCTCCTCTCCTCACTGTAGCTAGTGTGATTTAAATTTTTTTAAAAAATAAATATAAAATTATTTTAAAAATCTAAATTTTTAAATATATTTTTAAATTATGTATTGCTTCATTGATGCATTAAAGCCATTAACATTTTAAAATAATGGTTGAAAAAATGATACCATCTATATGCAAAAATAGATTCTTTGATTGCCATAATAATATCATCTTGTCACAAAAATTTAAGTAATATATAAAATAATAATGATATCCGAAAGTAATCAATAATTTGGATCCAACATTGCATGAGAAACGTTGTTATCAATGTTGTAATAATAAATTTTATATTATAAAAACTTCTTAGTATGATGTATTTTTATTAATTATTATTTAAAGATAATGTATATTCCTATTATTAAAGATAATTATCTATAAAGCAAACAAATTATTTGCAAATATATTTTCTACATCTCTACAAAGAGGTATATATATCTACAAGCATATCTTATTTATACGATTAATAAATATTTTAATAAGATATGTTTCGACTTCACTGAATAGCTTAACTTTCTTTTATCGAAGTTGTTTTTATATTTACATTTATTTACTTAAAATTAATATT
Organism: Calamus simplicifolius; assembly: GCA_900491605.1. Classification (NCBI taxonomy): domain Eukaryota; kingdom Viridiplantae; phylum Streptophyta; class Magnoliopsida; order Arecales; family Arecaceae; genus Calamus; species Calamus simplicifolius. The sequence continues at coordinate 104,570 of UESW01002165.1, forward strand.
TATTTTACGGATCAGCTTTTGAAAGTACCTCAAATGATATCCAATGCTGGCTCATCGGGCGTGTTAAGAAGTGCTTGCAAACTTGCAATCAGTGATTTGTTGGTACGAGCAGTTACATCAAGAAACCACGTGGAACATAGAATCCATTCGGCAACCATTTTGACCAGAATCTTCGTTAGATTTTATGCTATGTGTAATAAAATTTATGTAGCATGAGCAGGTATTTCTTATGTCTCTCAGTACTTTTATGCTCATCATCTCGAGGATGATTCGATGACGATTATCTGATGGCTGAGAAAGAAGAATATTTTCAACGGCCCCAGTATTCCTATTCTCAGGGACATATGGTCTATTTTACAAAGAGTTAGTTCTGTCCGGATTCGACATATCTACCGTGAAGCCAACTCGACGGCCGATTGGATAGCAGCTTTTGTGGCTCAGCATGCTGCTGGTTAGATTTGGCGGCTGGATGACCCCTATCCCTCTGTCTTACAGCAAATTTTGTATTCTGACATATCTGGGATAATTCGTACTAGACTAGTATGATTATCCGTTTGTACCAAAAAAAAATAATAAAATAAAATAAAATAAATGATGAGAGAAGGATTATTCTTCAACGAAGGAAAAAAAAAGAAAAAAAGAAAGCCTGCTTCTATAATATTTATCAAAATTTGGATTTTAAGAGATGTAATATCTAAAATCTAAGATAAAACTTCGCATTGACAAGTGGAAAGATAGAATCACCGGCTACCCTAGGAATTAGAATACAATATAAGTCAAGTAAAGGATACGACCACCAAAATAAGTCTTTCATAACTTTGACTTGTCTACAGGTGTCTTGCTATGCTATGGTGCAGCGGTACAGAGAGCGGGACATAAAATGAAAGAAGGACGAAATAAACGAACGAGCAATTTGAGTTGAAGAGTTGAGACCACCAAATATACAACTCTTGTGAGGCATTTCGAGTGCCAATTTCGCATCGAACGTTGGCAAAGCCTGGTGACTTAAGCCCAAACTCATTGCAGTTTAGTCACTAAGGAGAACACAACGAGAAGTCAGAGAATATGGAAACCAACATTTCATAAAACCAACCAAGGATGATAGCAGGCACAAGGCCTGATGCAGTCTCCAAAGACAAGAAATTTTGACCTACAAGGTAGCGAGAGGCGCTCGAAATGGTCCTTTGTGTTTCAGTCTTCTCTAATAAAATGCCATAGTGTACCAAAATTACAACAAAATGCACAACAAGCAGCTTCACTATCGATTCATGCGACTCACCATCACATGCACATAGATGGTAGTAGCTCCTCATTCTCTTCTGACCTAATTTTTGGTTCAAACAGGGAGAATCCTGGTGTACATCAATAACTACAATATATTTTAATCAGAACCAGTTCACACGTATGTTTGAAGCCCCATCATTTCACATACCCCAAACACCACGGGCTGTTGTTACTTTATTGTTTGGCCTCGAAGTTAGCTCATACAGTATCCGTGCAAAGGTATCAGAATGCCTTCCATCTTGCATGAGGATCTCCGCAAAGGTACTTTCATGGGCGAGGAGCATAGCCCTGTTCTGAGGCTCAGAAACCAGGCTCTCCAATATCATTGCTGCTTTCCTGCAGACCTCAGGCACAGGATGTGGGGCCCTGACTACTTTAAAGAGTCTATCAACAGCCCTAAATCAAATGAAGCTTGTGTAAGAACACTGTCAAAACCAGTTGCATGTCATAATGGAATAAAATAGAGGATTGTACCATCGTTCGCTAGCAAGCTTCAGCCGGCAGTCCATATTCACTTCTGCAAGGTTATAAAGTGCTCCGACCGCAGCCGCCTGTGCATCCACTGCTGGTAGGCTCAGAAGATCAACTAGTCGTCTGTATATCTGCTACTCAAACAGATAATATACTTCAATGGATGCAATACTCCAAAAATTTAGTTCAATGAATGCATGTAAATATAAGCCAGTTAGGTGCCTCTGCATATTGCATTGTGTTGAAGAGTCATGGGAGAGATCCGCATTACATGGAATCTAAATGAGCCATAACAAACACAGTCTACCTTCCACCAGGCGAGAACCAGCAAGTGGTGTTTAAGAGATCCCTCTAGAATCAAGGGATCTCTCATACAATTCAGCAATCAATAAAGCTCATGCATATTTCAGAACTGGATACTGACCTGGGGTGCTGATGGAAGAAGAAATGGCTCATTATCAGGATTTATTATCAGGCGCCCCAGCAATTCAGCAGCTGCACAATGCCATGCTTTGATTGAAGATCCCAGCATCCCATGATGGCTTGAACAGCACGTTTCTCACTGATCTCGTAACGCCAGAATCAGAATTAGTGGTTTGGATGACAGAATATAATTGAAAAATAAATCTGCAACTTTGAGATGAAATTCTCTCACGTCATTTTGATATATGATGTTTTGGATGAGCTGAATATCCGCAGATCCAGCAGTGGTGCTAAGTTGACAATTGTCTCAAGTGCATTAGTTATGAGCTCCTCATCTTCTGTTCAATTAAAACAAGCAGGATAATGTCAGTACATGATGCTTAGATAACAGCTAGGTAAATGGAAAGTATTTGTGCAGCTAGCAACATTAGAGCCACATAAGCCTCCCTTCCTCCCTCAATTAACCAATAAATCATATTTCACTAACTTCAGTAGCATGATTTATCTTTTTTTTCCCACCATATAATTGAATGCATCAGCAATTGCTTACATATCTCTAGTCTGTCGTTCCACCATGATCATCAAACTATAGTATGATTGCTTTGGTCACTTAATCCCCTGTTTTGTTGATCTTGGACATTAGTTGAGTGGGATCTGCAAAATACCAATGACCTCTATCACCCTCCTAAGAGATTACTAGATCCTTGGGCCACAACAAGGCCTCTGATGACATTTATTAGATCAACTAGGCAAACTAATATCCTCTACTTCATCTGTCCATTAAATCACTGATCATTAAGCCCACAACAAATGCCTAATTAGTTTGGTTCATTATTGAAATCAGTAACCTATTAAAACTTGTCAAAATTACATTACTCCTATCCACGATTGTGCACCGTGCATGCTATTTGACTTGTACAAATTTTGTTAAACAAGTAACATAGGGCTCCAATCAGAATGGATGGCCACAAAATATCTAAGTGTACTCAACTCAACTCATTTAAGCCTTTTCCCAACCATATGGGGTCGGCTACATGAATCCGCTTCATGCTCTATTCAGGACTAAGTCGACATTCAACTTATAAATAATTATATCTTTTTTAATTATTTCTGTTCATGTTAGTTTAGGTGTACCTCTATCTCTCTCCTTACCATGGATTGTTAAAAGAACACTCTTTTTAACTGGAGCATGAACGTCCTAGCCCTTCGCATAGTTTGATTTAGTAGATTCATACTTTAAGGAATCTGATTGAGTTTTATGCTGGCTGTTAGCTACCTAACGCAACCCTCCTCCTTTACCCGGGCTTGGACCGGCCTTGGTAGAGTTCCACAAAATATCTCTGCATGATCAACTTAAATATCTCGATAACAGGAGTGGAGAGACATCGAAGCTAAGTAGATAAAGTCACTTCAAGAGAGTTACATGACTCTATGTGCTTTTAAGCTGACCAAAATGACAAAACATGTATGGTTATGCAGTTTAGAACATCAGCAGAAAAAAGGTCCACGTTCACAATAAGAACATGGTATATGCAAAAAATATTGATATGGACCTTTTATAAAACTAGGATAGATAGGAAATAAAACGAGTATATGTAAGGAAGCATATAATCAAGGCTCGTCCTACTAGAAAGCAGTACCATTTTAGTACAGTTTAGTACATCGAAGCTTTGTAGATACAGTCACTTCAAGAGAGTTACGTGACTCTATGTGCCTTTAAGCTGACCAAAACAATCTAACATAGTTACAAAACCTGTAAGGTTATGCAGTTTAGAACATTGGCAAAGAAAGGATCCAGGTTCACAATAGGAACATGGTATAAGCGAAAATTACTGATATGGACCTTTTATAAAACAAGGATGAATAGGGAATAGATCGAGTATACTCAAGGAAGCATATTAATAATGTCAACTAACAGAAGACAATTGGTGGAGAACAATGTAAGATGTATGGTCATGTGCAGTAAAAATTTGGGGATGCCCTTAGTCAAAAGGGGTTCATATTTGTATTTTAGGAGAAGAAACAATCAAGGAAAGACCTAACCTGGAGAACAATGCAAGTTAAAATCCGAAAATGCTAAAAAGTGACTAATAGTATACACAATGTCAAGTAGTTATGCTTATTAAATCATTGCAAACAAACTCAAAACCTTAAAATCGTGTGACTAGCACGTCCAACCATGCCCATCTCATGGATTTTGTTACAGATAGAAACACAATTGCTGAGGGCATGTCAGATGTTTCATCTAGCTTCTCATGATAATTTAGGTGATGTTGACTACCAATCAGACCCTCTAATTTATATTACATAGCCTATATTGATCTTATCTTGTGTTTTACTACGAGGCAAAAAACCTTGGGTAATCATTGAATCAGCTGATCTCCTTGCCTTGTAATCAAAGTCGAGCATCATAAGGAAGTTTGAGAGGTTGTTACAATTTGTGTTCATTTTATATTTTTGACTTCTGCATTTCAATCACAACAAATTATCTGTGACTGTAGGATGAGTTCTACCTTTCTTATTTTTCCAAACAACTTGTGAAATCAAAAAACAGCCCTGAAAGGTTTACATAAAGTTATCGCAGGTGTGTCCATTTTTAGGATTTCTTTAACCTAAGATCATGATAATGGCAAAAATGCATGCTGTGGAGTCAAAATCCCACCATTTCTTCCACATTAGGACCAAGGTATTTAGGATCATCAATGCCTCAATTAATTTTTGGCATACCTTCATTCGACATTACGGCATTTTGACAACAGCCTCTCCATCATGATCCACATCTAGAGTCAGCCAGGTCAAGTTGTTGCAAGTTTTGCTACCACTACTTAATTATCATATCAATTGACTGGAGTTCACCTTAGCTGCTAATTTTTTTAACTAACCATCCATCCGGACTTTTATGAAGTCTTAGCAATGTTATCAGCAAGGAATGCAAGGGCTTAGGAACCCTCTGCTACTGATGCTAAAGTGTTGGCACTCACGAAAAGAAATTAAGTTGCAAGCAAAGAACTCTAACTTCTTTTTGGTTCTATGCATTGTACTTGGAACTTAATCTATACCATAACTCTGAATAAGAAGACATCTAGAGTTTTAGTTGGAAAGACCAAAAGTGGAGAGGTGGAATGGTAACGATGTCAATGGCCAAACCACAGGCCTAGTGCTATATTGCTTGGGCTTGGTTCATCAGGTCGAGCCTACTAGCTAGATGATTTCTGCAAAGAAGTGCAGCAATATGTTGTTTACAGCTAAGGAATGGAACTTGCAAAATCACTTCATAGCTTCTTCTCCATGTACTGGCTATTGTCAATTTGCTCAAGGCCTGTGGGCTTAAGAAAACATCAATGAGGGAATTTTTGGTTTCTTGCATGACTATATGAGCTTGTAAAAATGGTAGTAGAGGTGGAGCTGGACATGCAATCTGATAAAGTCTGGAATCACTCAAAATGGCTCATGGCTGCTGCAACCTATTACAGATCCATGGCTTTTGTATGGCAACTGATTTACCAAGATATGCAGTTATAGGAAAGCCACGGTTCCTAACTCCTAAGTTGATATTGATGAGCTATTTACCAAGATTTGCAGCTATAGGAAAGCCACAGTTCCTAATTCATATCTTGATATTGATATTTCTTGCTCAAAAGAAGACTGTATTTTGCTCCATATGTACTACAAAGTCCACACATATTATGTCCTAATGTTTATATTATTGCCTCAAAATGCTATTCTTTTTTGGTCAGATGCTTCAAATGAACTTAAAAATTAAACACATTTAGAAGTTACAAATCATCGATTAATGTGACCTTGCAGCATCACATGATCCCATATAATGAACACTACCCTCAATCCTCACAAAAGGTCAAGGCATCCTGTTACTGCACTCATGTCGTACTATAAAGTATAAACTTCAGCATATTATAACAAATCTCTGTAAATAGTATGCATATATGCATTACCATCAACATGATAGTTGATAGAAACATATAGCACTGAAAACAATAGGAAGAGAACAGAGGACAGCATCTGACAGATCTTAACAGGCAAAAGAAAGCTAATAAATGAAGAATTAGATATACAATAAATTATTTTTCCCCACCTGTATTTTGATCTTCTATGCATTGAAATACTGTTTCCAAGCAATGCCTATGTTGAGCCATAACAACCTCATTATCTGGCATGAAAGAGAAGTTGCGGATGATATTAGATGCACCGACAGCACACTGTTGTTTTTCTGCTCGTCCTTCTTCATCCAGATTAAATAAGCCATCTTCATCAAACCACCATTCCACCAATCGCTGCTTTTTGCGACTAGAAGCTTCTGTGTTCGATGAACCACTTCCAGGACCGCCATAACAAATAATCCAATTTTGAACTTATAAATAATTAATAAAATCAAGGATGCCTAAGGATGGTAGGTTGATGTGCAAGGAGAGACAAATATAACATACCCTGCTTGGGGTAGGGCATCAGTATAGCTCAATGCTTCATACTCATTCCCAAAACCTGTAACCACAGAATTTGCTCCCAATGTTCTGACCCTTGCAGGCTTTGTATGGTCTCTAGGAAAATTTATATCGCGCCAGTCATCAATCTGTGACATGAAATTGCCAGACATGATCACATTTCTCCAAATGCATTTGAAAATGAAAAAGGCACACTAGAAATCAATGAAGAAAATTCAAATATAACTTAAAGTTCCTGTAAAATTTTCTAATATCATCTAACACACATACAAAGATACAAAAAATATTCAAAGTACTTAAAGAGGCGGGAACTCTGAAGCATTAACAACATGTAAGAACCATATGCAGGCGAGAACTGGCAAGATTAATTGGTAAATTGAAAAGATAATCCGATGTTTCAAATGAAAACTACCAAGCAAAAGTTACTTTAGCTAAGCAAGTTGCATGTGATTGACAAATTGTCCAATACTTCTCATGGGAATCAAAGCTTCTGAGTGCATAATGCAGCAAATGCATCAAGAGGAATTGAATAGCTCAAAAGGATGGGTAAAATAGAGAAGATAAACAAAAGATAACAGCACCTACAACTTGAAGGAGAGCATCTAGTAGTCCAGGTATCTTAGCAAGAGGTGTTGCATCTCTACGCAGGTCATCCTTCTCTTTAAAAGAGAGCATTGTAAGAGTGTTCAAAGCCCATGTCAGCTCACTCTTTAATCCGCTTTGCAAAGCTAGGACGATCCTCTTATTATTTTGATCTGTGGAAAAGTAAACAGGCACAGCAATCAAAACGTGAGTCACAGCTAATATGTACTAGTGCCACTTCTGATCAGTACAGAGGTTATTCAGCTAAATGCATAACATTACATAAGACTCACTATACATGCAAAAATCATCTTATATAAAGTAACAAGATGTGTTCCAGAAATAGAGGAGAAAATGACTTTAAAAAAAAAACTACAGTGCTGATTTACCTCAGTCTCAGACAATAAGGTTCGTAGCGTTTTTCTTGTTTTTAGGCAAATCAAGCAAAAGTCATGTATCTTAAGAAAGTGCAAATTCCAAAAGTTGTTGACCCCTATAAATCTGCAACCTATGTGCCTAACTTACATAGCCAACACCAATAAGTACCACAAAGTAACTTCCCAACGTTCTTCGACAATGTTACTTATGACCAAATAAAAGCCTCTACACATACCCTACTTTCCCAACCCAATTCAGCCAGTTTTATTTAGTCAACCATGAAAAAAAAAAAACACTTGCATATTATAGTTACCTTGCATCTCTATGCTAGCAAAGAAATTACAAACCGAGAGCTTGTAAATGGGTTTTGATGGGGCAGTAAGCCCCATGGGCAACGGTAACCTCACCAAGGTCAGCCATGGGAGTTGGCCTTAGCCACCTCCCCTCGGCCTCGGCCGTCGACCTCAGCCTCTGCCATCGGCCTCGGCCATCTCCCCTCGGCCTCGGCCACTGCACTTGGCCACCTCCCCTCGGCCTCGGCCTCGGCCGTCGGCCACTGCACTCGGCCACCTTCCCTTAGCCTCTGCACTCGGCCATTCGGGTCATTCTATGCCGACCGTCACCCCTCAGAGTTTACCGCCTCGGTTGCAGGCTCCAAGGCCATGAAGATGACGTTCATAAAGTCTGTATTCGTGGCGATTTTGGATTCGCGAACCCCTCCAACGACATGACGGTGGGGTTTTGGGCCCCAAACTTGGACAAAGAGTACTGGTGCATTCCACCAAGACTCCCACCAGCACTCTAGCCGTGTGAGTCCACTGGTTTGGAGTTATTTTCCCAGAAGATGGGGTTGTGTCTGAAGGGATGGACGCCCAGGTGTTGCTGTGGGATTTAAACAAGCCATGACCAAGCTCGTGTGGGACCTACCTCCAAGTTCTTTCTCCAAGGAAAAGAACTCTGACTCGTACATATGGGTCAAAGTTGGTGTCAGAGGCATATAGGAGTCCTTGGCATCCCTTGGGTAATTCTTCGCTGGCATCCCCTGTGCAAGTAATGAAGCCCACAAGTGGTACCCATTTCAAGGCCATGCCTCAGCTTCCGGGCCACCATGGCTACAGGCAAACAGCACTAGCAAGAAGATGATGTCGTTCGCTACTTTCTCGCGGAGTCTGCCATGACGGCAGGCGGGACTAAGGCCATCCATTTGGAGACCCCCAATCTGATGGGGGGAGGGCCCAAACTTCGGCTCTCGGTTCTCAGCCTCCGGCCTTCGTCTCCTGCTCCCGGCTCCTCCCAAATGTCGGCTCCAAAGCCAGTGTGGACGTCGACGGAGGAGAGGGTGCTGAGGGTCAGTGTTGGAAGCATGGTGCCAAAAAGCCGCAGACCCCCATAGATGGACCCGGCTCTGCTAGGCGCCAGCCAGCCGTCCAGGCCGTCTCGGCTTGCCCCTGGTTCCACCTTATGCTCCGATCCCAGCTACAGCGTTGACCAGCACCAACTCTTGCCTTCGTTCCCTGTTTTGGCCGACTCCAAGGCCATCCTGAGTCCAGACTCTGCCCTCGGCTCCGTCCTTCGTACCGGTCTCTTTCGGTCTTCTCCGACTCTGGCTACCGATTCCAAGCTTCGGGCTTTAGGTGTCCCTGCCGACTCCAGCTAGCCCGGTCGTCACCGACCCCAACTCCCTACTCTCGGCACTATCCCGACACCCGACTCCCTGCTGCTCTCGATCATCCCGATGCCACGTCTTCAGACAGCCCAACGCTGGCTCCGGATCTAGACCGGCTCCACATGGCCAGCCTCAGTTGCCGACACCAGCGTCGGCTCCCGATAGCTTCGTCTTAGCAACCATCTAAGGAGAAGTCTAAAGAACGGGACTACGTGCATGTCATGTGCCAAGTGTGAAGATGCCATTAAGGTATTGTGCTCATAATCTTCCTAAGGCTGAGATCCATCTCCAAGGGAGAGAGGAAGGGCATCCACATGATCCGCCACCTTTTATCTCACTTCACCTACGATAAGGATGACGTGAGAGGACCATCAACGACAACGTTGCGAGGCTCACGTGCCTGCCTCCATCACTGTCCACACAGGACATCAAAAAGGTAGCGTAAGAGACACGTCTGGCAAACACTGTAACGGTCGGCCACGCCCTACAGGAGCCTGCGACAGCTATTCAAGTCAAGCAGCACCCACCAACCAGCTGCAGCCATCTACTCTAACATGCCAAAGCAGGAGGCAAGCCTTGTCATTGCTGTTATTATCATCAATGCTCTGACAAGTGATCATGCCTCAAGACTGACAGACTCCAAGCCTCAATAAAAAAGGGTAAGAAAAACCTTCGATCAGGTAACTCAAACAACTACACTCCCAAATGCTCATTCTGGCATACAGAGAGCCTAAGCCTCTCTCTTTTTCGAGCTTTCTCAAGCTCGCAGCTATTGTCCAAAGCATTGACTTGAGCATCGGAGGATTCCTGACGGAATCTTCGGTCCCTGGGACTTATTTGCAGGCTCCCAAGCACGAAAAGCTCGCCGAAAGATTCGGAGCTCACTGAAAAAGGCAACCGAACACTCGCGGATGTTCGAGGAAGGTGATTTAGCATCAACATGTTTCACTCCCATGAAACCCCCTTTTATTACTGCTTGCAATGACATCAAGCAAATAAGGCCTAAAATAAAGTAGAACACCATGCTCATCTCCAAATTTAACACAATCGACTCTACAATTGTTGCCTCTAAGATCCACCAAAACACATGAAAAATAATGCAATCTATAATAAGATAAGTCAAACAATAATCCTCCACTCTCCTTGTTACAGTACAAAAACATCCCAAAAGTCCTAAAACTCTAAATTTTGTTCCGCTACTAGAGAGATAGAGAGCGCGCGTGATAATAACCGCTTCGAATTAGCCGTGGCACACGATGTTGGAATGTAAAAAGCTCAGTAACTAACAATACTGGTAATTATAAAATTTTGATTGCAAAAAAAGGGGTAAATGATAAGGAAAAGACGAGCAAAAAAAAATCAACACTGAATTGAACCAAAAAAAAAGACAAGCTTATAGAGAGAGAGGTACGGAAGAATAATCAAGCGGCTGACCGGCGAAGGAGGCGGGGGCTTGGAGAGAAGGACCGAAAAGCGACGCTGGAGCAGCTGAATCGCCGCCGGCCAAGGCGGAAGAAGCTGCGCCGCCAGTCGTGGTGCTTCCGAACGGGCGGCCCCGCTTCGCCGGCGTAGGGGTGGAGCCCCCAGCCTTGCCGGGCTCCCTCTTCTGCATCTCTCCGCTCTCTTCTCCGACCTCGAGCAGTTTAATTTGGGGGATTATGGACAGGAGAGACTGCCCCTAGGGCTTGCGGAAACGCGTCGGGAGAATCCGATCAGGTAAGTAAAGCGGTTTTTCTGCATCCGAATCGAGTCGGGTTTGGGTTTGGGTTTTGGTCCGGGTGGAGTTAAAGTGGGCTCGGAGCCCAGCGCGAACGGGCGTGGTCGCGTGGCGCGCCTGACGGTGATCGGTGGAGCCAGGCGCGTGAGATCCCCGAGGGAAATTCTATTTGGCCCCAGTTTTTGCTCAGGAGCCCTCCATCTAGCCTTTTTTTTTTTTTTTAATACTCATTAGCCTCCCAAAATTGCTCAATAACTTTCTAAATTAAAAAATATATAAATTATCTCTTCCTCCTTTACCCTTCCTTCCTTTCAAAATTACTCAGTGTCGCCCCTTCTTCCCTTTCGACTGCACTCCTCCTCTCGCTCACGATCCTCCTCCTTCTTTGGTCTTCCCCAGTAGCGAACGTCCCCGACGGTGGCCTTTCTCGGCAGCGATCTTCCCTGGCAACGGCCTTCTCCGATAACTTCATGGTAAGCTTTTCCTTTCTTTCTTCCTCCTTTCCTTTCTCACTTGATCCGCTTCCTTCAACCATCCTTTACCTTTTTTAGCCAACCTTCACCTCCCTCCTCAGTGTCCACCTTCCTCTCACGCCTCCATCCCCTCTCTGCCTTCTCTCCGCCTTCTTCCTCGCTTCACAGTCGATCGAGTCTCTGTTCAATTTTAATTGATCGAATAGAGACTATTTGTTCGGCATGCTTTGCCGAATAAAATTCAGGAGGAGGGGCTGGAAATATTTTGGTCCAATTTTTTTTAAGCAAATATGACATTTTCTTTTTAAGTGACCGAGGGCTACAGAGGATAAATTGCGGGCCAAATAGAATTACCCAATCCCCGATCAGCGCCGGCCAGTTGCATTGTTGCGCTGGCGAGCGAAACATGTCCTGATTTTAAGTAAAATAAAATTTATTATGAATAAAATATTTGATTGTTGACTTTGAAAAAGGTGGTATTATTTTTTTCGCAGGATGACGCAGATTTAGGGGGCCTCTTATCTTAACGATTTTACGCTTAGGTTCAGGTACAAAATTGTTTAAATAAATATGTGTGACCGTTTACTCATTCTCGAACCTAAGGATAAGAGGGGTTTAAAAAATTTAAATACTTGTAACCCTACCAACTTAATTCAATTCATCTAAGCCTTTTTTTTTAAAATATATATATATGGAATCAGTTACATGAATCTACTTTCTTCACTTTGCTCTATTCAATACTAAGTTGATACTCAAATTATAAATAATTATATTTTTTTAATTATTTATATGTATATTAGTTTAAATCTATCTCTACCTCTATATTTATCATGAATTGTTAAAAGATTACTTTTCTAATTGTAGCATCTAAAATATCTTCATTGTATATGTCCAAACCATCATAATCGATTTTCTTTCATTTTATCTTTAATTGGGACTACGTATACATTTATTTCTAATTCTATCTTTTAATATTTTACATATATTCATCTTAAGATGCTATACTTAATTTATTCACATGTTATTTCAGTATTGTCCAACACTCTATTCAATATAGCATGGCTTAATTGAGGTTTTATATTTTTTTTAATTTTAATGGGATACGTCGATCATATAATATTCTTCTACTTAATCCATCTTGCTTTAAGTATGTGATTCACATCTTCACCCGTTTCACTTTGTTGCTGGATAATTGATTCCAAATACCTAAATTTTTCATTCCTTGGTATCTTTTGACTTAATTATAATCTTCACTGTCTCTTCATTTGTATTCCTACTTCCACTAAAACAACAATTCATATATTTCGTTTTAGTTTTACTAATCTTGAAACTTTTAGATTTTAAAGCCACTTTCCAAATCTTTAGTTTAGCATTTACTTCAAATTTAGTTTCATCAATTAATACTATATCTGTTGTAAATAACATACATTATAGAATATCATCTTAAATATATTTGGTTAATTTATCCATAACTAGTGCAAAAAGATAAAGATTTAAGGTAGATATTTGATGTAAACCTAAAGTAATTAGAAACTCTCTAGTTTATCTTATTTTGTTTTAAAAATAAATTTAGCTTTGCTATATATACTTTTATCAATTCTATGTATAGTAACTTCTTTTTCTCTAAAACCTACCATATTATATCTCTACGTACTCTATCATATGCTTTCTTTAAATTAATAAATACAATATAAAATAAAGGTATTTTTTCTTTTCTTATACCTTTCCATCAATTTCTTTAATATATAAATACATTTATGCCCAATCTTTTAAGCATACATTTAAATTAATTATTTGATACGAAAGTTTGAGCTTTTATTTGATTTTTTATTACTCTCTTACGTAATATTAGTATATGACTGGTCAACTTAATCCCTCAATATCTATATAATTTTAAATATCTTCTTTATTTTTATATAAATATTAATATATTTTTTCTTCAATCATTCGATATTCTTTTAGTTGCTATAATTCTGTTAAATAAATTGATTAACCATATAATTCCAATTTATTGTAAGCATTTTCAAACCTCAATAGAGACCGTTCCTAATGCCTTCATATTTTTTATTTTACTCAAAGCATTTCTAGCCTCAAGCATATTAAATATATAAAAATATTTTTATTTGTTACTCTTAGATTATCACGTCCTTCTATCCTTAAATTTACTGAATTATTTTTATTTACTAATTTTTTAAATTTTTTATTATTCTTTTATCTCTTCTTTTTTTCACTAAACTCTTATCTTCATCTTCAACACATTTTATATAGTAAGATCTTTTATTTTTTCTTTTAGTTTTGATAGTTTATATAGTTTTTTTGCCTTCTTTTGTATCTAATCTATTATATAAATTAGATACAAAAGAATGAAAAGACTATATAAACTAACAAAAATAAAAGAAAAATCTCTTATTGTTGTTTTAAAAATAATTATAGCTTTATTGTATATATCTTTTATCATTATATGTATATTTTGATAACTTTTTTTCTCTAAAACCCACCATATTACGTTTCTATGTACTCTATCATATGCTTTCTTTAAATTAATAAAGATAATATAAAAGTATTTTTTTTTCTATACCTGTTCATCAATTTTTTTAATAGATAAATAGCATTTATGGCCAATCTTTCAATCATAAATTTAAATTAATTATTTGATACGAAAGTTTGAGTTCTTATTTGATTTTCTATTACTATCTTTCGTAATTTTATTATATGACTCATCACTTAATCCTCATACTCATCAATCCCTTATAATCTGCATAATTTTGAATAACTTTTTTATTTTTCTATATAAATATTAGTATATTTTTTCTTTAATTATTCGATATTTTTTAGTTGCTACAATTCTGTTAAATAAATTGATTAGCCATATAACTTCAATTTATCCTAAGCATTTCAAACCTCAATAAAGACTGCATCTGTTCCTAATGTCTTCATATTTTTTATTTTTACTCAAAGTATTTTAACCTCAAGCATATTAAATCTATAAAAAAATTATTTTCATTTATTACTCTTAGGTTATCACATCCTTCTATCCTTGAATTTACTAAATTATTTTTATTTACTATTTTTTAAAATAATTTTTATTATTTATTATCTCTTCTTTTTTTTACTAAAACTCTTATCTCCATCTTCAACACATTTTATATAGAGAAGATCTTTTATTTTTTTAGTTTTGATAGTTTATATATAGTCTTTTCGCCTTTTTTTTTGTATCCAGTCTGTTATATAAATTAGATGTGAAAGAAGATGAAAAGACTATATATAAATTAATAAAAAAATCTTTTACTTTTCTCTTATTGTTGTTTTAAAAATAATTATAGCTTTGTTGTATATATCTTTTATCTTTGTATATTTTTGGTAACTTCTTTTTTCTCTAAAACCTACCATATTATGTCTTTACGTACTCTATCGTATGATTTCTTTAAATTAATAAAGATAATATAAAGGTATTTTTTTCTTATACCTCATCATCAATTCTTTAATAGATAAATAGCATTATGATTAATCTTTTAAGCATAAATTTAAATTAATTATTTGATACAAAAGTTTGAGCTCTTATTTGATTTTCTATTACTCTTCCGTAATTTTATTATATGATTATCAACTTAATCCCTCTATAATGTACATAATTTTTGAATATCTTTTTTATTTTTATATATATATTAGTATATTTTTTCTTCAATCATTCGATATTCTTTTAGTTGCTACAATTTTATTAAATAAATTGAATTAACTATAACTCCAATTTATCCTAAGCCTTTTCAAACCTCAATAAAGATCGCATCCGTTCCTAATACCTTCATATTTTTTTTTTACTCAAAATATTTTTAACCTCAAGCATATTAAATCTACGATTTTTTTTTCATTTATTACTCTTAGGTTATCATATCCTTCTATCCTTAAATTTACTAAATTATTTTTATTTACTATTTTTAAAAATAATTTTTATTATTCTTTATGTCTTCCTTTTTTTACTAAAACTCTTATCTTTATCTTCAACACATTTTATATAATCAAGATATTTTATTTTTTTCTTTTAGTTTTGATAGTTATATATAATTCTGTCACCTTCTTTTATATCTGGTCTATTATATAAATTAGATGTGAAAGAAGATGAAAAAACTATATATAAACTAACAAAAAATCTTGATTATATAAATAAAATTATTATTAAATAACAATTAAAAATATTTAATAAATTTAAATTATAATAAACCTACTAAATAAATAAAAATTAAAATTTACTTCAATTAATAAATATTTAATTCAATTTAATATATAAATATAATTTTAAATAAAAGTATAGTAGATAATAATTATTTTGATGAGCAATAAAATAATTTATTATTAATACATTTAGGTGCTTTAATTGTTAACGGCAAGTATTTAACAAAACTTACTTTTATAATAAAAATATAAATATTTAATGAGAGTTTAAAACAGCTCTTTTTTATTTTGGAAACAAAAAAAATTAAAAAATAACATTGATAAGTTGCTTCCATGAATGAAGAGAGAGTATTTCCCCTAACTTGAGAAGTCAACATCTGAGAAGGTAACACGATTCCGTAATCAAAATCAGAAGATGGAGGATAATGACAGCTAAACCAATTTTATGTCAAAAAAAAAAAAATCAAAAACTTAACCGGAATTTATATATTATTGTATGGGCTTGTGAAAATATACTAACGTAATTATTTAAGTGCGGCGGCGGCGGCAGCAGCAGCTCGACAAGGAATATTTCTAATTTTCTACCATTAACGTTACATGAAATAACGATTACAGGGATCTCGGGATATCGACGATATTAAAATACGGGAATAGACTCATAATTTCAAGCGTCATTTGTTCCGGGTTCCTGCTTTATGGAAGCTGCTGCACGCACCATAAAATTACTTTCTGCGTTCTAAAATTTTAAAATTTTTTAAATTACTTTCTACATTCATAAAATTTCTCTATAGTCCCTGCACCTCTTTCTTAAATTTTAAAAATTTTAAAATTATCCTCACATTCTTTCTTTTTTTTTCTCTCAGTATCCTAAATTTCTCTTCATACCTTTTTTTTTTTTTTTTCATACTCATCCTTTTTTTTTTCTTTCCAATTGAAAGTTTTTTCTTATTTCACCGACGAAAAAAAAAAATTGCTTTAAGCAAATAAAATTAAATTTATATTTAATTTAATTTTAAATAAAAAATTAGATAAAAAATGTTATGTTAAAAAAAAAGCATTGTCTCTGGTGAATTTATTTGAAAATTTTATAAAATTTATGAGGATAAAATAAAAAAATAAAGAAGGAAGGTCGCCAAAAATCGAACGTGTTCTGAAATATTTGGCACCAAATAAGATATATATGCTTGATCTAATTATGTCGATTTAATTATATCAAACATGTATAGAGGGGAATGAAGGGCTAAAAAATTGAAATAATATAAAAAAGAATGAAATGTTTATAAAAATTTCAAGATATAAAGATCATTACATAATGAAGCATATTGGGTATTTAATTTTGACTAAACTATAGAATTAACTCCTATATTTAGGAAGTTATGTCACTTTAGTCTTTAATCTTTAAAAAGTTATAAAATAATCCTGAATTTTCTATTTTGTATCATTTTGATCCCTAATGTTAACTAGAGGAGACGTCGTTCATTTTTATCCTATGTGGCAGCATACATAACAGCACACGTAGCATCCAAATAAATTTAAAATCCATAATTAACCCATTAATTCGTTATTTAACCCATTATTTAATAATTTAAAAAATATTAAAAAATTAAAAATAATCTCTTCTGATTTGCCCTAACTTGTGAGTGCTTACATTGCACTCCCCCTAAGGCAATTCAGGATGGAAGTAAATTATTTTTATTATTTTTTAATTATTAAATAATTATTAACTGGTTATTTATGAATTTTAAATTTATTTTTATCATTTGGATGCCACGTGTGTCATTACAAATGCTATCATATAGGATAAAAATAAATGACGTCTTCTCTATTCAACGATAGGGATCAAAGTGATACAAAACAGAAAGTTTAGGATTAATTTTATAATTTTTTAAAGTTTAAGGATCAAAGTGATACAATTCCTTAAGTACATTGGTTAATTCTATAGTTTAGCCTTAATTTTTTTAAAGTGCGGGCGTAAAGAGTAATTTTTGTGGTGTATATAGAAATTTTCCTCCATTCTCTCTCAAGTGCGGGCGTAAAGAGTAATTTTTGTGGTGTATATAGAAATTTTCCTCCATTCTCTCTCTCTATATATATATATATATATATATATATATATATATATATTCGATTCCCCCCTCTTCTCTCTCTCTTTCTATATATGTTCGATACCCGGTTCTTCTCCAACTTTTCACCGGCCAAAAGCCTTTAAAATACCTCACGAGCTTCACAGCAGGAAGAGAAGCCCTCTTCGCCACCTCACTTTGGTCCTCACGAGTTCCACAGCAACTCTAAATTCTCTCACGGTCATCGATCAATCATTCCCTTGGCCTCTTTCTTCTGGGAATTGCCCACAATTCTCCTCTAAGATTCTCTTCTCATTCCTCCAGAAACCATTTAAATATTGCAAAATTCGGAGAGAAAACCCCAAAATTTCAGTAAGATTCGATGTTTCATCCGTCCAATTCTTGAAAGCAAACCACAATTCGATCCATTGTATTTCTTGTGCAAGGACGAAAGAAAAGCTAATCTTTTCGTGTTTTTGTTGCGATTCGAGGGGCGGCATTTGGATCTGGAGCCGACGATGTCGTCCTTCGAGGAGGAGGCATTCGAGCACACGCTGTTGGTGGTGAGGGAGGTGTCGGTGTACAAGATCCCGCCCCGGAGCACGAGCGGCGGGTACAAGTGCGGGGAGTGGCTCCAGTCCGACAAGATCTGGTCAGGCCGCCTCCGGGTGGTGTCCTGCGGGGAGCGCTGCGAGATCCGGCTCGAGGACCCCAACTCCGGTGAGCTCTTCGCTGCCTGCTTCGTTCACCCCGGCCGGCGCGAGAGCTCAGTCGAGACCGTGCTCGACTCCTCCCGCTACTTCGTGCTCAAGATCGAGGATGGGCGCGGCAAACACGCGTTCATCGGCCTCGGCTTCAATGAGCGAAACGAGGCATTCGATTTCAATGTGGCTCTGTCTGACCACGAGAAGTATGTGAGGAGGGAGCATGAGAAGGAGACGGGTGAGGAGAGCGAGGAAAGTCACATTGATATCCATCCTGCAGTGAATCATCGGCTGAAGGTATTTAGGTAGAATTCATTATAGATTCATCAGACTGCAGTATTACATTGGTCCTTAATCTTGTTGATTTGTATGGTCTATCAGTAAATAGCAACGATGCTCTCTTATTGTCTCCTTTTTCGGCCTCATTCTTTTGCTGGTTTATTGTCATAAATTGCACCTTGAGCTTTTAAAGGATTGTTTGCTACAGCATAACTATAAATCATATTCATGGAGTGTTAAATTTAGTACGAGAAATACTGCATGGTTATTACTTTGATGATGTATTTGACAGAACTGTTTTGTTTTGGCAAATTAATCTTGCTTGGTGGACTGTAACTACAGGTCAAATTGTTTATCTTTATTATTGTTTATACTTTGTGTCAGAGAACAATTTTTTGTCTAGTGGCTTGGTGGAAGTTGAAGTCAGGTCATAGTATTCTAGCATTGCAGTTCATTTTGTATCACCTTCATACTTGTTGCGAATGCTTCCTGCTGTTGTGCTGTTCGTTTAGTCACCTTATTACTAAGTTAAGGATTGAGTTCAGCTACACCAATGTACTGCCCTTATTAAGATTTTTACTCTCCTATTCCCTTTAATGATATGATGATTCGACCCTTAGGTTGTACTTACCAGACCATCACAAAGTGGTCTCTTTGTTGTGTCGACTCCATTAGATTGCTTGTGGTTGTATTAGCATGCTTTGACATCCATTGTGTAGATAGTAGGTAGTCATTAGATGTACAAAAATTTATACTCTCTTAAATTTGTTTTCCAAGAATCACCTCTCCTGCTCCAGGATCTGCATCTAATCATATTCATGCATGTACTTCATCGGCATAGGTTTTACTTGATAAAAAAAATCTGCTGAGTTAAAATCATGAACAATCATTTACTCCTGCAGTGTTCCATCTATTTGACATATGAAGTCAATTTTACTTTGAGCTAACCGTTGTTGAATCCAACTGCCTAGACAATTAGGTAATGGATTTCTTTGTTCAACATACCCGGCTGTTGCTGAACTTCAGTGATTGGATCTTGTGGTTGTTAGAAAAGTTCTCATACATAGATATTTCTTTAATACTTTCCTTCATCAGTTGTGTTGCCAAACTGTGGACTGTATCTCCAACTGATCTTGTGAATCCACCAACATCATTGCATCATCATTTTCCTGGTGTATGCATCCTGAATCTCATTAAAGCCATGACTAAAATAGGAGGACTGAGCCTCATGCCTGTAAGTGAGGTTGTTGTCGGCTCTTGATTCAACATAGCATGCTCTGAACATTACCATCATCCTGATCTCCACCTAGATGATTCTATTCTGAATTGATTTTGTCCTAATTCACTATAATTTATTGTGGGATCTGTTGTGAGTTTTTCTCTCCAAAAATCTGGGCGCCAGATCAGTTCTCCTTGTAAATTGAGTTAGGTTTTTTCTTACATTCTTTTTGTTTTCCTTTTTATTGTGCGATCTTTCCCGAACTATTTCCGCATTGGTCATTTTGACTATGTTTGAATTTTGAAACTTTTGAAATTGTGTATTTTCCATTGGAATAATAATATTTTTCTCTAATTTCCCCTTATCTTTTGATTTGTTTAGACTTCTTTCACCTTGCCTTTACCATCTGTTCCCACTTTTTGGTCTTTTTGAGTGCAGGAAGGTCCCTTTGTCCACTCTGTTCACAAATTACAATACTCGCATCTGATATTCTTCTTCACATTCTTTGACTTGACCCCATGTCTGGCGGCCATCTGACAATAATGCATCTCATGACTATCTCAATGTCACTTGTCAACTTTCTAGTGGATACATTTGACTTGTTGGTTTGTCAATATTTCCACCTTACCATGCCTGACATACCGAATCGCCTTGTTGTTTTGTCAATATTTCCATCTTACCATGCCTGACTTACCGAACCACCTTATTGGCTCTAATCTAAAGCTTGTCTCCTCTGCAAGCTCAAATTTTATTCAACTGATATCAAGCATTCAATTTTCTCATATCTAATGAAGCCATTGGGGCCATCCTTCATTTAGACATCATCATTTAGATAGCCAAACAACCATGAACTTATCTAGATATTGAATTGGGCTCATATTTATCAACTTTTCTGTGATATCTAGGATGCCTAGCAGGTTAATCAAATTGATCAATAAGTCTTCCACTTTGATGTATAATGTGCAAGCTGCAACATATGGGCCAGATACATGCTCTGTCCAACCAGCAGAGTGCGAGCCCTTTATGAATAGAAGGCAGCTTAAATGGTTATCAATGCACCTTAAACCCTGACTTCAAGCTACTAAGGGGGCCAACTGATTCAACAAATGTCCGTAACTTAAGTTTGCCATTGCCAAACCAAATGTTAAGGAGACCAATCTATGTATTATTGTATAGTGTCAGACTACTACTAATGGCTTTGCTATTGTATTTGCTGCTGCTCCTTGCTCGTATTCTAGTTTTTGGGTGCCCTTTTCACTATGTCATAGGGTGCTTTTACTTTAAACACCTAGTTTTTATGAAGAAGCCTGCAAGACATGGATAAGGAAGCAGCCTCATGGTAGGGAGTTAACCATTTTTCCTGCTCTTAAAACAGTATCCTAAGCTTTATTTGTCTTGCTATAGAGCTCACTTTTGACTAGTATCATGGGCATTTTAAAGGGGCCTTTCCACAGTCATGGTCCCAACAATCCAGGGCCTTGGAAGGGTTAGATTGGGGACGGAGCTAACATTTGGCATTTTTTGCAAAGTGGCTGCTGCAGGATGAGAACCTGCACCATTATGCTTGTCAGCTCAAACCTCTTATCATTTTTTCAAGCAGTGACCCCTGTCACAACGCATCACAAAACCCCTGATGTGTCACTCATTGCTCTTATGATGATTCATTGCTTTTAGCATCCTGTAGTCCTGCCTGCTGAATTTCGAGGTCATATTTATGAGTTACCAATTTTTATATGTTACATTTCCTGTATTACCTTGATATCCCCTTTTCCAATAATCTTTCTTGCCTTTTCTTGGCCTGGATTTACACACCCTCTTCACATCTTGGTGGCTTGCTTACATTTCCTCATGTTTTGTAATGGCAGTTTAAAGATTGATACCAGTCATGGTACTTTACAGCTGCTAGCTGGTACATTTGCAGGCATGTTTTGAATAGTTTTGGATGCTTTAACTAATAAATATAAATTAAACAGTAAAACACAAGTGAAAATTGAAATATAGATGCTACCATAGTTATTAAACCTTATATCTGGTGTTTATTTTTTTATAATTCACTTGTCCAGCAACTTGCAAGTCTAGTATCACATTGTTATTAATTTCTAATTCCTATGCCTTATAATTCATTATGATTTTTCATATTCTTTTTCTAAATATAAGAATCATTTTCTGATGCTAGCAATTAAGAAGTATATGCATGTTTGTAGGTGTCTTCTTTTTGTCCCCTTTTCTTCTTTCCCCTTTTATTCTTTCTCCTTATTAGGTTTCATTATGATAAACCAAATATTTTCCCAAAAGCAGTTACAATTTTTAATGATGCTTTAAACTCAAAATGGGGCACTTAGATGGATCTTAAAGTGCTTAAGAAACCCAAATAAGCTTGAATGTTGGCTGACACTGCCAGTTCACTGTCCATCTCTACTGGGACAGGCTCTTAAAGATTGGTTGTCCTTGTACGTTTTTTTGGAAACAAAAGATTGGTTGCCATCATGAACTGGCCTAATACTAGTTAACAAGAAAGTACTGGTTCTGTATGTCCATGTTGGTAGAAAGCAACCCTTATGAACTAATAACTATAGATATTTGATTCCCTCTCTCTCTCTCTCTCTCTCTCTGTCTCTCTGATGTTCCTCCTTTAGTTATGAACTTGGTGTGTATTAGCTAGCTCATGGCTGGTCTTATGCATGTTCAGCGAGCTTGTTCATTCTGTTAGGATGAGCATTAATCTTGCATTAATCTCACTCTTCTTCTGTATAGGTTCTTTTAGTGAATGTTGTTTTTCTTGTGTGTGTTTTAAGAGACATGGTATAAAATATTTATTGGTTGAATAAGAGATCAAAGAAGATTATAATGAAAAAGAGACATGGTATAAAGTATTTTGGGAATTGGGGATGCACTATATCATATATTTGGCTTTGGGAGATCTAGGTAGAGGGATCGAGAAATGAGGTCACAATCTATTCATAGAATCTGAGCCCAAATCTACTAGTTAATAAATGGCGGGGCATCTAAACTGAAAACCTACATTATTATAACCTACAGTATATAAAATGACTGAAAACGAGAAAGAATGTTTGAAGTCCTTTTGCATGAGAATTGAATTGACTGAGGTTTGAAAACTTAGTTTTGCTTTTAGTTTTGGCTAGGTCTGCAAAGTTTTGACTTTGGCAATTTCAACAGTTTTGAAAGTTTTGCTCCAAGTGTTTCAAAAATAAAGAATTTTTTTTTTTAAAGAGAACAAAAATAAAAGACCAAGGAAAGTGATTCAATAACATCTTAGAAATTTGTGTTATATAGGCCCTTTACTTGCATAATTTTGACAGTCTAAAGCTGAATTTTAATATTTCATATCAGTGAAATTCATGAAGTATGTTGAAGTTTTGTACTTAAACACACACACACACACACACATGTAATTTATTTATTAAATTTTAGTTGTTGGGAAATTTATTATATTCTACTCTTGTGAAGCATGTAGTGCCTAGTACATTTCAATCTTTGCTTCCTTTATTGGTAGAAGTTATAATTGAATTTAGGCATTTCTTTATAATATATTTGAGATCGAGAGGTTGTTTAATTAAATGGATGCACCAAGGGAGGGATATGCTCAAGGTATGTCAAATAGTACCGAACCAATTGATATGGAAAGTACCAAACCATACCAATGCAAAACCGATATATTTCAAAACTGTACGAGACTTGTACTGCTTTGAGCTGCTATATAGCCCAGAACCATCTTCTTCTAACCTTATACCGATCTCATATTGTACTGAATTGCCCCGAACTATCCCATTCGGATTGGTATGGGGCGGTTATAAGTTGAAATCTTTCAATTCACCTAATCAGTATATTATTGGTTAAATACATTATAAATGGTATGCTGTTGGTTTGGTATGGTACATCTCATACCGAACTGTTTCAGTTTGATATTGATATGGTACTAGTTTTTGGTACGACGAACTTTAGATATGCTGATATAACAAATCATGGAAAATAGGATATAATAAATTAGGACATTTAAAATATAAGTGTCCAACGTGCATCCTAGCCATATCCCATTTTCACTGGTATTTTATACATATTGGTTAAAGCTGCACATGCAATATGAAGTATCCATGTATCTTAATTTGTAATCCATATTTATCATCCGTTTCTTTTTAGAGCCAGCTTTGGTATCATTGCAATCTTTTGCAAACCCTCATCCATGTTGCCATTGGATCTTGCTCTCTTTTTTCTTAATTTGAAGCATAACTCCTTATATGGGCCTCTTTGATCTTTATTACACTTGCACACAACATCTCTCCAGTCTCCATTGTTTTGCCTCAAATTGGCACTGCACTTTTGCCACATTCAATGCATTGCCCACTAATTATTTGATATGACATTGCCCTATATTTGCATTTATTTTATGGCTCCTTATCTGCTTGTGCTTTTAAGCTGCACATACTCTATATCATGCCTGTCAAAAGTGTCTACCAATCAGAAAACTGGCTCAGCCATTCATATCTTATTTATTTCAGTATTGTTGCATTTGAATTAATTTAGTAAAACCTTTGAATAGTACTCATGATAGAATGAAATATTCTTTTTGGGTCAATCATGGCTGTAAGTGCAGGACGGAATCAAATGAGAAGTGCTAGTCAATGCATATCTACTAATGAATGGAGAGTATATACGTGAAGAGCATGATGCTGAATTTTTGCTAACCATATTTTGAATTGGTAATTTAGTGCAGTGAACTTCGATGTGTTATTTAGCTTTTTTTTCCACTTTTTTGAATGAGACAACATTTGATGATGGCATATTTCCTGTTCTGGGATGTACTGTTTTCTAATATATTGATTGAAGCATTTGAAAGAAGATTGTTGCATCAAGCCAGCAGCCACAAAAAGCGACCCTCTGAATGGTATCTTAAGAAACCAATATTCAAACTTTGGCATGAAGATAAAGAAATTTTTTTTGGGTGATTTTTGTTGGTTCCTTTCTTCTTTAAACATGCATCTCAATTTTGTTTATTGAATCCTTTTTTGTTAATGGTGTTCTTAGTTGTGATTGCAAGTGATGCATGTCTTTTCAATACCAAAACGATGCTCCCAGCCAGCATGATATTGCAGTCCCTCCTTATTGCAGTCAACCGACCATTATTTATTACAGAATGCCTATAACATAACCTGTTTCCTGTATTTCTGGAGTCATGTTTCCTTTTCCCCCTCTCTTGGGGGATTCTTACTTTAGGAAGGAGAAACCATCCGGATAAATATGAAGAACAAGCCATCCAGTGGAAGTGGCATGCTTTCGGCTGCTGGCTTATCGGGAGGGGCTTCTGGCAAACAAAAGGAAGGCACATTTCTTGCACCGCCACCTGGTGGAGCCGGAAAGATCAGGTCTCCTCTTCCACCCCCACCTAATGACCCTGCAGCTGCTAGGATGACAGGTCACAATGCTGAACTTAAGGCTTCTAAAGATTCAACAAGGCGTCCTGGTGATCCTTTTGCAGATCTTTCTGCAATTGAGGTATATTTCTATCCTTGCATATATCTGTAAGTTATCCTCCTTTTTTCTGTCCACTGACAAGCATACACATCTATGACACTGATGGACTGCACGTGAAACTGAACTGTAACTTGTGGAGAAATAATGGCGTGCAACTATATTTTGTTGGGTAATAGTTTGGACGTTTGGAACGTGAAAGACCAAATGCCATTTGCTTTTGACACATTTTTGCATTAGCATGCATTCTTTCCAAACCTGGTTTATATGACCTTCACTTGTTAATTGACAAATCCTGGAATACCTCTGGACTTGGCTTTCACTTCCCAACTCCTTCGGATTGGTGTTTGCTTTACCGCTTACTAGTGCAAAATGTTGAAAATTAGATCTGAACCTTTGGTGAAAACCATCACCATGAAGCCCAAGAATCATTCATGTTCAATCATTAAGAATTAATAAACATAAACGAAAGCGTACATGAATCCATATTGCTTGATTGCTCTTCAGAGTCCTGCGATTGGCCTTTCAGATCAACACGTACTCCTAGAGAGAGCCCTTTAGAATTTTCTCTAGGCTATTCTTTCTGATAATGGAATTCAGAGAAGGTGCGATCCAGGACCATAACCGCTATATATAGATAATTTCATCATTATCTTTTGGTATTTCTATTTTAGCCCATCATAAAAATAGAAATAATCCCTTAGGTTTCTACACATTAAAGGCCACATCTTATCAGATAAATTAAAGCTCAAATCATTGAAACCTTAGCTAATCACTTTTAATTGGGCTTAACCTTATTTGACAGTCCGCAACACATAATTATTTCACATATAAGCCTAATATTGGATTAAAAAATCCAACACAAACTAGTTAAGGGAATTTCATAAGTGTTACTGGAATGTTTTCCCAACTAGTTGCTAAGAAACATCTCTTCTAGCGATTTCTTGGAAACCTCCAGCATCAATTAAACTATTTGTCAACTTGTCCATGATCATGCTTTTTTTTGAATGTTTTTCTGTTCTTGCTATTCTGTCATTTTGGATTTGCAGAGAAGCCTACCTTCAAGCGGGTCTGGGTCAGCAAAGAGCACTGCATCTGGTTGGGCAGCATTTTGAGTTCACAAGAGCATTAATTAGACGGTCCTCCATTAAATGAGAGAGAGGACATATTGTGAGGGAACAGAATGCAAGTGCTCTCTCTCTCTCTTTCTCTCTCTCTCTCTCTCTCTCGCACCAGATGGTATGCTGGTGGAATTGGATTCCTCTATAAACTCGAATAATTTTTTCAAAAATATGTTACTTTTTTTGAGGCGACAGGAGTTGAAAACTCTGGATATATGCTGTAAATGATATTCCTGATTATGAGACCATACCTTGTTTATTTCCATGTGAACACCTGGGTAAGTCATATTACTCTTTCAAAGTCATTTTATACTAAATTCAATGTGCCAGAGCTGATTTGCCACCAAAGTTATAAGTTAAAATCCTCATTAGGTCTTCTGATATGGTTTCCTTATAGTTTTTTTTTTTTTTTGGTTTCCTTTCCTTTCTTTTCTTTTATTCCCTTTCTTTCTTTTTTCTTCTTTCTTTGGTGAAGAGTTTAGTTTTTTTTTAGTTGGCTCTGTACACTAATGGAAATCTTAGCTGAGCAAAGATGGCTAAAATATCAGTTGTTTCAGCATGCTATAAGGTCTGAAGGTCAGATTGAATCTTGCTGACCCATAGATTGAATCACAGAACCTAAGATTCTTTTTTTTTTTTCTTTGGGAAATAAGCTCTAAAGAGTTTACACACGTGCAAAAAAAAAAGAATTTCTTCATGCACGTTTTTAAATTTAATTTATTTTCTCTTTTTTTTTTTTTTTTCAAAAACAAGAATAGAAAACCAAAGGCAATATCATCAAGGCCGCTTTTTTTTTGGATTTTTGAAAATAAAAAGTCAATATGAGACTGAAATTTTGCCTTGAATCATCATGTGCCGGCTTCGAATCTTTCATCTTTCTTCTTACGTTGACTTTAATTTCGCTGAGAAACCATGAGGGAGGATGGCATCGAGGACACATAAAGAGCAGAAGACAATGCAATCGAAGGTGTCTTACCTTGTTCTCCATTGTCTTCTCAGTGTTCAGGAGAAAGAGGCCATTTCCCATGCATGCGTACAACTTTAAATTGATTTCACTTTTAGAAAGCGGAATGATCAAACTAGTATAGTGCAAGTCAATCCAAGTAGATCAGAAATAGTATTAGTTTAAGTATAATAGGATAGGGGTTATTCTGTTTTCAAATTCAAAATCTAGAATGAGAGGTCATAGTATTGGCCACCTAATCAGCTGTTGAGTTAGCTTTTCGGTAGACATGACGGATCTGAACTCTCTATATATCTCGTAGTGTGAACCAAATGTCAACAGAGGATTGATTGAGACTTGGGCGCAGTCTTTCTGTCGAAGCCATCGGATGACAGTAAGAGAGTTCTTCTCAATAAAGAGACTATGAACATGAAGGATTCGAGTAGCATAGAAAATACCAGTCCAAGTTGTATAAAGCTCAGTCAAAGGAACAGATGTATCAAGAAAGCTAAGTCCTCCCACCGCAAACATAGCTCCATCGATCCCACGAATAATAAATGCTGAATCAGCTAATTTATCTTGAACATTTTCATCGAAGTTGATTTTGACATACTCTGGGGGGTTCCCAAGAGATAAAGATCGGATGCTGGATCGCTGCCGAAGCAGTAGAGAAACTTAGTGGCCAAAGCTGTCAGAATCAAGTGCAATGCGATGGAGAGTATATTTGGTAGATAAAGATATGGCTTTTTTTACTATCCTATGGAAGGAGACAATGCCATTAGTGAAGATAAGCAGATTTCGTGATAACCATATCTGATAGGCTGTGGTGGCCCAAATGGCGCCCTACTGTTGGTTACCCCTTCGAATATCGCATAGGAGAAGGGACCACAAAGAATTCGTACCACTCTTCATGAGGTGATATCCTATAATCTGCCATATCTATCTCGCTCTAGGGCAAAAGAATATGGCATGACCTGTTGTCTCCTTCTCCTGTCCACACAACGTTCAAATATCCTAGATAGGCAATCCCCTCCGAGAGAGCAGAGAGTAGGTAGGAAGACAATCCCACGCGAGCTTCCAAATAAATAGCTAAATTCTATGATGGATGGAAAGCTTCCAAATCCACACTGCATCCATCGTATACTGAGGTTGTTGCCTATAGTCTTCATGAGGTCCCTAGTTGGAGCTCTAGAAAGACATGATCTCTTTCATAATCTGGTATCAGATGTGTATCCCGATATAATCAGAATGGAAAGTATCCGGCGAGATAGCTCCTCATCGAAAAATCGGGACACTATGGGAGAGTGTTAGGAGGAGAGATCCTGAGAGATCAAATCAGTAACCCTCGTACTGCTATGGATATCAATACTGATAAAGGTAGGCCAGCGAGAGAATGAGAGATCAACAATCCACAAGATGTTATTCAAGATAGCTGAAGTGCGTCGGCAAACCTCCTTCCAAAAGAAAGAATAACCACTGAAAGAGTGAAAATCCATAGATGGGGTCCAATTACCATATCAAGCATGCATAAAAGAGCTTCAGAAATAGTGCAGATCAAGTAGAAACTGAGTGGCGTGTCTAGCAAACAACGCCTCTCTTCTTACGGTCAGAGATTGAATTCCAAGGCCACCTTCTAAAGTCGGCATGCAAACAGTGTTCCATGCCTGCAAATGAATATCATGGCCATTCTGCATAGAGGCCCAGAGGAAGTTCCTAAAGCATCTCTCTATCCTTCTCAGATAAGTTATCGGGATTACAATATTTGATAGAAGATAGAGAGGAAGAGAAGTGAGAACCGAGCAGAGTAGGGTGATCCTCGCCATCATTGATAATCCAGTGACTTACCAGCCATCAATACGGTCATGGATTCGATGCTCAATGTAAATGTAATTACTGCAACGTGATCGTCTTTCCGTAATAGGGATCCTCAAGTACAATAATTGGTCTGCCTAATTAGAGATGCCCAAAGTTTGGAGGATGGCCTTCCTATTTATACCAGTAGTCTTCGGGCTAAAGCAGATTATAGACTTTTGAAGATAGAAGCCTGGCCCAGCAATATACAGTTATCAATAAACATGAGATGAGATACCGAGGGCGCCTACAAGCCCACCATGAAGGGGACAATGCGAAGGTCCTACTGTGCCTGGTAAAATGTATGAGATAGATCATTAACAACAAGGATGAAAATAAAAGAAGATAGTGGGCATCCCTATCGTAGCCCCACAGTAGAGTGGAAGAAGTCAGTCTGGCTACCGTTAATGATAAGAGAGAAAGATGGCTTATGAATGTATGCCATGATCCAATCAACAACGAGCCCATCAAACTCAAATTCATGAAGAGTTCGATATAGAAATGCCTAGCTCAATTTGTCGTAAGCTCTCTCCATATCTAACTTCATAGCCATAAGGCACTATTGGGCAGAGGATCTCTGAAGGTCATGCATAAATTCCTGGGCTATGAGGACATTGTCCGCAATGCTGCACCCTCTGATAAAAGTCCCCTGCTTCACATAAATAAGGCGAGGTATCACATCCCCTAGGCGAGTGACTAAAATACGCGCACAGACTTTGTACAAGATAGTGCAAAAGTTGATGGGCCAGTAGTGTAGAGGGGTGGAAGCATCGGGGTGTTTGGGCATAAGAGTAATGAATGCATAGTTCCAATTTGCAGGAATGAATTTGGATTGAAAGACGGCCTAGATGGCCTGCACTACATCGTAGCCCACAATATTCCAATAGCAGCGGAAGAAGAAAGGCGGAAACCCATCAGGCCCAAGGGCTTTGTCAGGCCCGAGATCTCATAATGTCAGTCATATCTCCTCTGCTGTAATCGGCCTGATAAAAAGATCATTCTCATAAGCAGAGACCTTCTTAGGAGTCGGGATCAGATGGATAAGGAAACCATCACTAGTATGCTCCGACCATCTGGACTGAAAGAAATGAAGTAACCGATCCCTGATAGTATGATAATCCTCATGGTAGTGCCCCTCCCCATCGGCAAGTCGCCGGATCATGTTAGCTGCACGTCGCTTCAGGGTGGCTTGATGAAAAAAATTTGATGTTTTGGTCCCTCTTACGAATCCACTGTATTCGAGACCTTTGCCTTCAAAAGATCTTCTGCTGTTGAAGAAGAGAGTGGTGAAGAGCTAGCTTAGCTCGGAGAGATGTGAGGTCAGAATCAGGGAGGCAACCTTCCTGATCCTCTTTGGTCTGTAAAGTGGCAATATCAGCTTTTACCTACTCAACTTTTCTCACTAAGTCCTCGACCTCCAGTATATTCCATCTGGATATCCTATGTTTCACCAGCTCAAGATGCCTAGATAACCTGTAAGTAGGACTACCTCTCACATGTATCCGCCAAACCTGAGAGATAAGGGTTTGAGCTAATAAATAGGAAGTCCAGAACTACTCAAAATGAAACTGTCTCCGCTGCGGAGTAGCCACCTCGGTGGATATCAGGATAGGATAGTGATCAGAGACAATCCTTGGAAGATGAGTAATGTGGCAGAAGGATTATTCTAAAGCCATTAGGGCGTAGCCATTGCCCTATCCAATCTCTTCCAAACTTGAGCAGATTCCTAGCGATTATTACACCAAGTGAATTGGAGACCCGAAAACTCCAGATCCATCAGTCCAGTAGAAGAGATGAAGGTCCTAAACTTAGCAATGTCCGTAGTACCTGCAATTCATCTGCCCTATTTCTTTTCATTGGACCCAATAATGCAGTTGAAATCTCCTGCAATAAAGGATGAAATTCCTTGAGCAAGAAGAAAAAGACTCTCAGATCATAGAACACGTCTCTTTCGGAAGTCAGTGCTTGCATATATATCCGAGAGGAGCCAGGGGTCAAAGATCCTCTTGGAGATGAGTCAGATGATAAGAGCAACCTGTTGGTTGCATCGGTGAAAGGCATATATCATGATGGAGGTATTACGCCAAAAAGCCAAAATAACTCCTAATAGACCCATAGACTCCACTGCATAAGAAGATTAAGATACAAAAACTTGTCTCTTAAACCGGGCTAGACTGTCACTCGACAGTCGGGTTTTCAAAAGAACACAAATATCAAAATTATGTAACTGCATAGGTCTCTCAAAAGAAAAACAAAATGAAAAATTTTGATTTCTCTGATATTTTAGATAAGGATCTTCATTTATTAGTTAGAGGAATTTAGGTCCTGCCAGATCCTCCAACATATCATTATCGGATGATGCATCACGGCTGAAAAAAAAAAAAGGGAGCGAAGGAGAGAGACTGTGATGCATGTTTCCTTCTTTATATGATAAGAGATCAGATCAAGTCATTGTCATATTCTTTTCCTATTTTGTTTACTAGCTATAACTAAGCCCTCGACAACCAAATACCAGTCTTAATTGTTCTTGGAACGGTCTTGTAACAAACGCAACCATTACCTATAAAATGACTTGGAAACCGTCTATTGAAACCCATTTTCTTTTCCTCATCTTCTTCCTCGCTCTACCTTGTTCTTTGAATCTGCCGGAACCTTGCCGGAGCTCCTTTGAAGCCGCATCAAGAAGGTAGAGGGGCATCTATCAGGGCATTTGATGAATAAAGAAGCTTCGTTGGGGTTTGAAGGATCTCCTGAAGTCACTGATCGCCACCGTTGATCGTCATTGGCACGGGATGGCCAGCTACCAGGTAGGCCGAGTAAAATCCCCCGTTCACCCCTTCTTTTTCTGATCTGGAATAGTTAGAGAGATTAGAGTTCCTGGGTTCCTAATCGGAACCAATTTGTGGCGATGAGGGTTCGTCGGTTGTGGCTAGAGAAGAAGCTCTCATCAGATATAGTCGGTGATGTGGCTGATCAAACCTTGTTAGGATTAACGGAGAAAGCAACTGATGAAACCCTCACCTCAGCCTCCGAGTCCCCCTCAGCTTCGGCCTTCGAGGCTCCTTCATCCTCCGAGGCCCTATCGGCCTCGGACCTGGGGTTCCCTTGACCTCCGAGGCCCCTTCGTCCTTCGAGGCCCCCTCGGCCTCGGACCTGGGATCCCCTCGGCCTCGAAACCGAAGTCCCTTCGGCCCCGGACCTGGAGTCCCCTCAGCCTCGGATCTGGAGTCCCCTCGGCCTCAAACCTGGGTCCCCTCGGCCTCGGACCCAGAGTCCCGTCGGCCCCGGATCCGGAGTCCCCTTGGCCTTGGACCCAGGATCCCCTCGGCCTCGGACCTGGAGTTCCCTCGGCTTCGGACCTAGAGTCCCCTTGGCCTCGGATCCGGAGTCCCCTCGGCCTCGGACCTGGAGTCCCCTTGGCCTCGGACCTGGAGTCCCATCGGCTTTGGACTTCATGTCCCCTCGGCCACGGACCTCATGTCCCCTTAGCCTCGGACCCCATGTCTTCTTAGCCTCGGACCTCATGTCCCTGCTACCTCGAGCCGCCTGACA
The DNA here is from genome assembly GCA_900491605.1 of Calamus simplicifolius. Taxonomy (NCBI): domain Eukaryota; kingdom Viridiplantae; phylum Streptophyta; class Magnoliopsida; order Arecales; family Arecaceae; genus Calamus; species Calamus simplicifolius. The sequence goes on from UESW01002165.1 coordinate 137,413, forward strand.
CTGCCACGTGGCCCACCAACCATCCACAGCTACCGCATGGCCCACCAACCATCTGCAATTGTGCGTGGCCATTGCCCATAACGGTGCACGCCTTATACGACTTGGTCCACCTACCATCTGTGGCGCCGCGCCTGGTAGGTGGTTGGCGGGGCAAGACACCTCTAACATACCTAGTGTCGGTTGCGACCTGTAACTGTCAGCCTGGCCACCTGTCCGCTACCGGACAACGGCACCTTGAAATCAACCACCTTCTGAAAGCGAAAAAAGGGACCCTCGAACAGGTATAAAAACCCACACTCACAACGAGGAAGGGATCTAAACTCAAGCTCTCTAGCTATCTTTCTGCTAGCTTTTTTCTTCACTGTTCCCAGGTCGCTTACTTGAGCGTCGAAGGGTCCCCACCGATGCAATCAGTCTTCGGGGACTTTCTTGCAGGAGCTCTTTGAGGAAAAGGATCTTCGTTTTCTGGCGTTGAAGGAACGTGACATGGCGGCAACAAATTGGTGCGCCAGGAAGGGGGGATAGAGAAGAAAGTTTCGAACCAGCTAGCTACAGATTCTTCTCCCCTGAGTATTCAAAAAGATGATGGTGACACGCGCGCAGGAGGTTTCCACCAGCCATACCGGGGGGCATCACCAGGGAGTTGACCTACCGAAGGCTGGTCCCCTCGCTTCCCAGGCCGGCATCCCCGCACCGCCATCGCCACCATCACCACAACATCAAGATGATCGAATCGCTGCTCTCACCATGCAAGTCTAGTCGCTGGTGGCAGCAGTCCAAGTTCTGCAGCAGTAATCGATCGCCACGTAGCGGTAGCCAGAGCCACCCCCATCGATCCCGGGGGTGGTCCAACCTAGTCAGCACTCTTCTCGGGGAAGGTCTCCCTTTCGAGAGGTTCGCCACCACCAAGCTTCGCCCAAACATCATCGTCGGAAAGCCTCTAAGAGGTCCCAGTCCCCTTCTCGCCACGCTAGTGCTTTCCTTAAGCGGCGCCATGGGAGGGAGGTGGAGCGCACTTGTTTGCATCGTCGCCATCCCTCTCCGTCCTCTGAGTCTTCAAGGGAGGGGTCCTTTGATGACCGGATAGCTTACCGGGCCGAGCGCCGGCTAGATGAATATAACCAGCGGCTGGAGGAGCTCAGCCGCAGGATCACCAACCCGCCGAAGGTAGATTACGATAGCCGTCCACCGCTGTCCCGCTGCATCATGGAGGAGCTAATTTTGACCTGGTTTTATCTCCCTCAACTGTGATGGAAATTTTGGGATGCTTGAAGGCATGCTTTTCATAAACTTTAATCATTTTGAAAAACAAACATCGCCAAAAGCCCTAATTTCCAAGATCGCCTTTATGCAGTTCAAAAAGTAAATCAATTAAAATCTAAAATAAAAGGAGTAAGAAAATACCTGAATTGCTAAATCCAATAATCTCCAAGAGGCATACAAGTGTATGCCCTCCAAAGGTGATCCACACGAGAATCAATTCGAAGAAGCACTCCTATCTGCTTGCTAGAACCTTCCTGGCAGCCTTTTTATCATATGTAGCCTTTTAATGCCTCTTTGGACTTTCTCCTCTTCAAAAGCTTTCTAAAAGCTTTCCAACAAGCCTCTACACACTCTAATAGCCTTTCTCTATCTCAACTTAGGGCCTTGTCTTAATATGATAGTGACATTAAGACAAGGGAAGAAGAACAGGGGAGAAGGAGGGCTTATGGGCTCTCTGTTTTCTCTTTCTTTTTCTATTCTCAGAATCCCATCTGCTGCCCCCTTTAAATAGAAACGAAGGGGCAGCAATGAGAGGCGTTGGATGGAGAGAAAGGGCGCCATCCAAGGGGCATGAAGAAAAGGTGGAGATGTTTTACGTGAGGAGCGCTTCTATCCGCTTCGAGGGGGCACCAAGGGTCCAAGGGGTCTTCGGTTCAAATCCCACCAAGTACATATTAAATATTTAATTTATTAAATTATTTTATTAATAAATTTAAATGATATTTAATAAATTAAACTCATTTAAATTCGAAATAAAATGGTTCAAAAAAGGACTAAGGCCCCGGGTCAACCCAGACTAACCAAATCAGGCTGAAATTCGAATCCAATTTGAATTTGATCATCATAAAAAATCTAAAAAAATCACATAAATTTAGATGAAACTCTAGATAGGCTGCCCAACACATGGCTAATATTAATTTAAATTCAACTTAAATTTATTAGCCTAATCAGCAAGCAAATGGACCTAAACAGATTAAGTCAGGAGCTCGGGTTAGCCCACATATGCTAGTATGCGATCTTGGCCAACCATTAGGATCCAAAAATCCTAATAAAAATATTTTCAACTTCTTCAATTAATTCTCTATTGTGTGTGATCCTCTGGGTTCCTCATCTAGCCAGCAGTAGGTTTTTGATTTAGCCCGATTATGTATCCGACTATCTGAACAGGTCAAATCGGGCTAACTTAAACTGTCAATTTGGACCAACCTTCAAATTGACTTATGAAATCAATCTAATTGATTTATAAAAACCTACAAGACAAGATTGACATCTAGCAATGTGTCATGCCTACCTAGAAGATGAGGAATTTGATAGAAATTACCAAAATACCCTTTAGTAGCAAGTTACCGTGCAATTCAATCCTTCGATATTTCTTTATTCCGATTAAGTGATGGGCATGGATAAATGTCAAACCCTCATACTTAATCCATTTGAATCTCTAATCATTAATGAAGACTCAACCGATGATAAATAAGAAAACCTTTTCTAATTTCATCATACTTTGATCAAAGATTTTCAGAGTCAACATTTGATGAGATTACTTGGGATCAATACTCCTCTTATTAGGAGTCATCGATTCCTTGCTGACCTACTCATTACCTTCATACACAATCCTTCATATCTAGCATCACCCCGTACATAACCTTTTGTTAAGAATGAATATGAACCAAAATATGGATTCATGTGCACAAGATACTATGGTGGTCTCAGGTCTAAGGATTATGTTGACCCAATTGATGATTTTGATGATTAACAAAACTATTTGAGTATAACAATTGAAGGCTCTAATGATTTTGATTAAGTTTTTCAGATTATAAGTCGATTGAATGATCAAAATCAGGAGTTAAATCTTGTTCTGGATCGAATCTAATGTCTAGGTAAGATTGCAGACATTAGAGTCGACTCCGAGAATCACAGAGCCGACTCCAGTATCTGGCACGGAAGTTAGAGTCGACTCCGAGACTGTTAGAGCCGACTCCAACAGAAAAGACAGAACGTTGATTTTTCTGGCCCCGACTTAGAGTCGACTCCGGGTCTGTTAGAGTCGACTCCAGAAAAGTTTCTTGTCGACCCCAGAAAAGTCAGAGACGACTCCAGAATTAACGATTAAAGTGTTTCGAGTTAGAGCCGACTCCAGAAAAGTTAGAGTCGACTCCAACCCACCTGGAACGAAAAATCAAATTGCCAGATCAGCTCTAACGGTAATATTTCTATTTTACTTTATTTCTAACGGATATATTTTGTTGCAAGGTACACTCCAACGGATAGTTTTCTTCCAAAAATGGTTTGAAAGAAATCTATAAAAAGGGAAGACTATCATTCAAAAAGAAGAACGGAAAAACAAAGAAGAAAAATGGAAATAGAGAAATCCCAATTCAAAAATCCAAAAAAGAGAGAGCCTGAATCTCAAGAGAAAAACCTTCTAGCTCAAATCCACTCCACTCCAAAAAGCTCAAGAGGAATCCAAGGCATTCAAATCAAAGTTTTGGTGGATTTCCCAAATTGGAGAAAGAGGATCAGTTTCTTGCTTTTCAATCCTTCTCAACTGCTTCAACTGTGAAGAATCGGAGCTGAGGCTTGATTCAATCTAGCAAGGAGAAGAAGAAAAGAAGAAAAGAAGAAAAGCTCAAAAGCCAACCAACTACAAATCAGGCTTTTCTAAACCTTGTTATTTATTTGATTATTTGCTCATTGAGGAGCTGTGTACTTGAAAAACAATATTTCTTTTGTTTGTGTCTAGTTCAATCTGGGGGATTGAACTAGTGGAGGTAGTCTTACCTCGGTACAAGCTTGGTATAGCTTGTGTTAGGGTTTTTGTGCTGGTGAGCCCGGAAAACCAGCTGGGTTCGTTGTGATCCCGGGAAAACAACAAGTTTGAGTTGTGAGCTTGTAAAACAACTCGGCTGTAATCAAGGAAGATTATAGTGTGGACCCAAGTGAATCTTGGGAGTGGACGTAGGTGTTGGATACACCGAACCACTATAAAATCTTTGTGTTTGCCGTGTCTCCTTTATCTCTATCTCTATCTCTATCTTATTGATTGTATTTTGTTTTTGCATTGCATTCACTTTCATCACACTAAGCAAACAAATATTTCAAAAGGTTTAAATTTTTTAAAGAACCCAATTCACCCCCCCCTCTTGGGTTGTCATCTGGGCCAACAATTGGTATCAGAGCTAGTGCTCATTAGATTTTGATCACACGATCAAGAGCTAAAGATCCAAATGGCAGCTCAAGTTGGATCATTTGCTGAAGGTCATTCTACGAATAGACCTCCACTGTTTAATGGTTCAAATTATTCATATTGGAAAGCTAGAATGAGGATATTCATTCAAGCTTCTGATTATGAACTATGGGGTGTTATAATTAATGGACCTAGTACACCCACACATGTTATTGATGGCACTATTGTTCCTAAGCCCGAAAGGGACTGGAATGATAATGATAGGAAATGGCACAGCTTAACGCTAAAGCCATGAATGTTTATATTGCTCTTTAGATGCTAATGAATTTAATAGAATCTCCACATGTAATTCCGCAAAGGAGATTTGGGATAGATTAGAGGTTACCCATGAGGGTACCAACCAAGTAAAAGAATCTAAAATTAATATTCTTGTTCATAAATATGAGTTATTTAGCATGGAACAATCTGAAACCATTGCATGCATGTACACTAGATTTACAGATATTGTAAATGGTTTGAAAAGTCTTGGTAAGACATATACTAACTCTGAACTTGTTCGAAAAATTCTTAGGTCACTTACCAAGATCATGGGAAGCAAAATGACAGCAATCCAAGAAGCAAAGGACCTCAACACTTTACCCTTAGAGGAGCTTCTAGGATCCTTATGACCCATGAGTTGACAATGAAGCAGCATGTAGAGGAGGACACAAAGAAGAAGAAAGTGATTGCCCTCAAAGCTGCAAAAGAAGAAGAGAGCAGCAGCGATGATGATGATGATGATGATGAAGAGACTGCTCTCTTAGCAAAAAGTTTAAAAGATTCATGAGGAGAAAGAAACCCTTCCACAAGAAGAAATTTGGAGCAAAGTGGGAAGGAGAAAAGGATAAGAACAAGGACAAGGACAAAGAAAAAGAGAAAGACCCCTTGACTTGCTATGAGTGTAATAAACCGGGGCACTTTAGGAATGAATGTCCTAAATTGAAGAAAGCCTACAAAAAGAAAAAGAAGGCTTATGTGGCGACTTGGAGTGATAGCGAGAATCTTCTTCCGAAGAAGAAGAACAAAAGGAAGTCGCAAACGTATGTTTTATGGCGGACGACAACGATGAGGTAAGTTCCGATAACCCTTGCGATGAGTTTGCTTTGATGAATTATTTGATGCTTTTAATGAACTTGTTGGGATTTCAAGGTTTTGAAAAAGAAATACAAGTTTTGAAAAATGAAAATTTAACTTTCATTAAAGAAAAGGAAATCTTAATAATGAAGTTAAGAAACTTAAATCTGAAAATGAAATTTTGGTAAAAGAAAAAGAATCAATTTCCAATGAAAATGATAAACTAAGGAAAGAGGTTGAAAAATATAAGAACATAGTTGATAAGTTTACCTTAAGCTCAACTAAATTAACATGTTATTAAATAGTCAAAAAGCAGTTTTTGACAAAGCCGGATTAGGTATAACACTTTTAGAAAACAAAAATCACTGAAAAATATTTTTGTGCGTGCTGGCCAAAGTAATTTTACATGCTTTAAATGTAATCAAAAAGGACATAAATCTTATGAATGTAAAATTCTAAAACCTAATAAAAACTTAAATATTAAAGGAAAGAAAATATGGGTTCCAAAAGGAACAATTTTTATTGCTACTAACCATGAAGGACCCAAGAAAGCTTGGGTACCTAAACATAAGACTTGATTATTTTGCAGGAGTGTCTTGCGGCCAAAAGATCAAAGCGAAAGTGGTATCTTGATAGCGGCTGCTCAAGGCACATGACGGGTGACAAAGATCAATTCATCACCCTTGAAAGCAAAAGAGGAGGAGTAGTTACATTTGGCGATAATGGCAAAGGCCAAATCTTGGGGTTTGGTAACATTCAAATAACTCCCTCCACATATATTGAAAATGTCTTATATGTTGATGGTTTGAAACATAATTTAATTAGCATTAGTCAATTATGTGACAAAGGTTTTAAAGTATCATTTGAATCTTCTATATGCACAGTTGCTAATCCCATTGATAATAGCATTGTTTTTATTGGAAATAGAAATGGCAATGTATACTTGATTGATTAGACAATTTGTCTACTAATAATCATTGCTTAGTTGCTAATAATGCTAATATGAATGAGATTGGTTGGTTGTGGCATCGAAGATTAGGTCACGCAAGCACACACCTGATTTCAAAACTAATTAGAATGGATTTAGTAAAAGGACTACCTAAAATAGATTTTGAAAATAACAAAATATGTGATGCATGTCAGTTTGGAAAACAAACGAGAAGTTCTTTCAAATCTAAAAATATTGTTTCAACTTCTAGGCCATTAGAGCTACTTCACATGGACCTTTTTGGACCAACTAGAACCACAAGTCTAGGAGGAAAGAAATATGGTCTTGTGATAGTAGATGATTACTCTAGATTCACTTGGGTAATGTTTTTAGCTCACAAAGATGAGACTTTCTCGATATTCCTGAAATTCTTCAAGAAAGTAACAAATGAGAAAAACACTACCATAGTGTCTCTAAGAAGTGATCATGGAACTGAATTTGAAAATCACTTATTTGAAAGTTTTTGCAATGAAAATGGTATTAATCATAATTTTTCTGCACCTAGAACCCCACAACAAAATGGAGTAGTTGAAAGGAAAAATAGAACTCTAGAAGACATGGCCCGTACCATGCTATGTGAAAGTAAACTCCCGAAATACTTTTGGGCGGAAGCTATTAACACAGCATGTTACATCCTAAATAGAGCTTAATAAGACCTATTTTAAAGAAAACACCTTATGAATTATGGCATGATAGAAAACCCAACATTAAATATTTTCATGCATTTGGTTGTAAATGTTTTATTCATAATAATGGTAAAAATAACTTAGGTAAATTTGATGCAAAATCTGATGAAGGAATATTCTTAGGATATTCAACAACTAGTAAAGCATATAGAGTATTTAACAAAGGAAGTTTAATTGTTGAAGAATCTATTCATGTAGTTTTTGATGAATCTTTAGCATCAAGTTCCAAAAGGATTGATGATGAGGAAGATACAAACATTCTCGAAAAAATCTTGAAAAATTAATATTGATGTATCTTCAGATCATGAACAAGAAGCTAAAGATAATGATTCGCCTAATGTGATGTTATTAATACTAATCATAATGATGTAGATCTACCTAGAGATTGGAGATATGCTTATAGTCATCCCAAGGAATTGATTATAGGTGATCCATCTCAAGGAATAAGAACTAGATCATCTATGAGAAATATTAGTAATCATCTTGCATTTGTATCTCAAATTGAACCTAAAACTATTGAAGAAGCTGAAAAAGATAATAATTGGATGTTAGCTATGCAAGAAGAATTAAATCAATTCACTAGAAATAATGTATGGACATTAGTGGAAAGACCTAAAGATCATTCTGTTATAGGATCAAAATGGGTATTTAGAAATAAACTAGATGAAAATGGCATAGTAATTAGAAACAAAGCTAGATTAGTTGCAAAAGGATATAATCAAGAAGAAGGTATTGATTTTGATGAAACCTTTGCACCTGTAGCTAGATTAGAAGCCATTAGACTATTACTTGCATTTGCATGTCATATGAATTTAATTTATTTCAAATGGATGTAAAAGTGCATTTTTAAATGGATTTATAAATGAAGAAGTATTTGTTGAACAACCACCAGGTTTTGAAGATCATGAATTTCCAAATCACGTTTTTAAATTGCACAAAGCATTATATGGTTTGAAACAAGCACCTAGAGCTTGGTATGATAGATTAAGTAAATTTTTGATTGAAAATGATTTTACAAGAGGAAATGTTGATAAAACATTGTTTTTGAAAAGAAAAGATAAAGATTTATTAGTAGTTCAAATATATGTTGATGATATTGTATTTGGTGCTACTAACAATCTTCTATGTCAAGAGTTTGCTAAGTTAATGCAGGGAGAATTTGAAATGAGCATGATGGGAGAACTCAACTTCTTCCTTGGACTCCAAATCAAACAAAGCAAAGAGGGAATCTTTATCAACCAAACAAAGTACACAAGAGAAATTCTAAAGAAGTTTGGTATGGAATCAATCAAACCCCTCGGAACACCAATGAGTCCTTCATGCAAGCTGGACAAAGATGAAGAAGGTAAGAAGGTTGATCAAAAATATTATCGAGGTATAATCGGATCCCTACTTTACTTAACTGCAAGTAGACCAGATATAATGTTTGCTGTTTGCTTATGTGCTAGATTTCAGTCTGAACCTAAAGAATCACATTTAATTGCTGTTAAAAGAATTCTTAAGATATTAAGTGGAACAAAAAATGTAGGTTTATGGTATTCTAGAGACTCAACATTAAATCTGATTGCATATTCTGATTCTGATTATGCTGGATGTAAGTTAGATAGAAAAAGCACAAGTGGTGCATGCCAATTCTTAGGAAGTAACTTAATCTCATGGTTTAGCAAAAAGCAAAATTCGGTTGCATTATCTACTGCTGAAGCAGAATATGTTGCAGCTGGAAGTTGCTGTGCTCAAATCCTATGGATTAAGAGACAACTTGAAGACTATGGTATCACACTTGATAAACACCTATAAGATGTGATAATACAAGTGCAATAATCTAACTAAAAATCCAATTCAACATTCAAGAACAAACACATTGAAATTAGATATCATTTATAAGAGAACATGTTGCCAATAATGAAATTTGTCTTGATTATGTTAATACTGAAGAACAATTAGCAGATATATTTACAAAACCCTTAAGTGAAGAGAGATTTTGTTATCTTAGAGGAGAATTAGGAGTTTGTGATCCTTTGGAATAATTTTCTGAAACTCTTAAGGAACAACTATCTAGATTTCATCAATTTCTTGAAAAATCTCGATATTCAATAAGGAAATCTATCTAGATCTTGATTCATTGTTTCCCCAATTGCTAAGGAACATTTATCTAGAATTTGATGATTAATTTGAATAGTTTCAGATCCTTGAAACTTGATTTTTTATCTCTGAAACTGTTAGAGTCGACTCTAACAGTTTGTGGAGTCGACACCTTAGTTTTTGATGTTCTGTCTAAGCAATTAGAGCCGACTCCGGCTTCTGTAGAGCCGACTCTAATTCGAGCGCTGACAGACTTTCTGGTTCGGAGCCGACACCCAGTTTTCGGGAGTCGACTCTAGGTCGAACTAGGTCAAAAATAAAAAGGCGGAGTCGACCCCAAATCATTTTATCCGTCTCCCAAAACCCTCCAAAGTTCCAAAGCCTTTCCAACCTCCCCAATCTTCTCAAAACCTTTGATTACACATTCCAATCAACTCAATGGCACCCAAGAGGCGCGTTTCGTCGAGGAGCGTCCGTTCCCACGAGGCGACGCACGATTCGGAGGCAACCCTCGCCATCCTCCTCTTCGGCCACTCAAGAAGATTCCCCTCCTTCACCCTCTTCACCCAAAGTAGATCAACTAGCCGGTAAGACTATCACAACTGGAAGGAAGGTCAACTTTGATTTCTTTGAGTCGGAGGGCTTCTCAATAGGAAGATGTTTAAAAGAAATGGGGTGGGAAAAGATTTGTTCATTAGATATCCCACTTATCCTGCCCTAGTGAGAGATTTTACAATGATTTGAGTAGAGGAGAAGGCGGTTTAGTCAGTATTGTAAGAGGAACTAGAGTTGTAATAACTGCTGAAATCCTTGGAAATCTGTTGGAAATGCCCACAATTGGTATTATGGAATATCAGCATGATGATAGAAGTGGTGCATTGTCAAGAATGTTAGGGAGGGATGTAACCGAGTTTGAGGAAATTCTTGCTAATCAATTAAATCTGGAGCTCAGGTTACTACACAACATATGTGGAAGAATTTTATTCCCCAAAATTGGTAGATTTGAGTACGTCTCGGAGCGAGACATTCTTTTGATGGATTGTATTACTGGAAGGCCAGTCAACCTAGCTGGCATGATGATTGGTTATATGGCAGAGGCTGCTACAAAGAAAAGATCTACACTGCCATATGGTATGGTTCTGACATTGATCTTTAGAAGCCAAGGTGTGCTAATTATGGATAATGAACCCCTAAGAAAATTAAGGCACACTGACTATTATAGTATTTCTACTATTCATCGGATGGGCTTCAAGAAGTTAAATGGTATCTGGATGAAAGGAGGACGAGAAGAAAGAGCTGAGAGAGATAGAACTGAAGAGGCCAGAGTAGAAGATATCCCTGGACCATCCACTGCGGGACCATCAGTCCCTGATCCATTTATTGCGGGACCATCTACAGCTGGACCTTCAGAAGCTGGACCGAGCACAGTTCCCTCTCCTCCACATCTGTCTGTTACTGCTTCTGGGAGATTCTCTGATGAGCAGATTGGTCAGTTGAGAGCCTTGCTTGCTGAATATGATAGTCAGAGATCTCATGAGATTAATCAATTAAAAGAAGACTTCAATCAGCTAAAAGAAGAACTTAACTCGAGACTTGACATGATTTCCTTTTCCATAAGCAATTCTGTTGAATCCTTTGGTGCTGAACTTCACAAAATCTTTGAAAGGATGGAAGGCATTGCTGATGGCTCGGATCTTATGTTCATGCAACTGGTCAACTGAAGAAGGACATTGACCTTGCAGTCTCACAGATTGAAGCTTGTCTTGAAAATTTTAAGAAATCTCAAAAAGATGATGTAATGGAAATCATAGGTCACTTGAAGAAAATTGTATTCAAACATATCTGACTTTGATTTTGATTTTGATACTCTTTGTATCTTAGGTTCTCCAGGTTTACTTTATCTTGATAGTTTGTATTTAGGAATTTTGAGTATCTAATGTATCTCACTTTGGAATGTACTTGAATCAACTTATGTAATGTTTCTTACTTATGTAATGCAATTACACATTTTCAAATCTGTCTATGATTGACTGCTTGAATCCCTATGTCTTATTGAACCAACAATTTTTCTCTAATAACTTTCTTTATCTAATACTCTCCTTATTGCTGATAACAAAAAAGGGGGAGAGATGGTTGAATATGCAAAAAAAAAAGACTTGAAATTTTAATGAGAGATGGTTGAATATGCAAAAAGAAAGAAAGAAAGGGGAGAAATGATTGTTTATGCAAAAAGAAAGAGAAAAATTTTAATCAGTTCAATTAAAATTTGATTTTTATATATAGGGGAGCTTAACAACAAGCTTAATTGCAATTTTCTGTACATTTAGTTTAAATGTTCATAATTGATGGCTTATATAGAACTCATGCATAATTTTAAAAGTTCACTTTGAATATTGGCATCAAATCCTTCATTAAAAATGTTTTAAGCTTTAAAATGACTATAATCTTTAGTTCGAATGAATTTTTTGAATGCATATACTCAAAGTTTTTGTTATCATCAAAAAGGGGGAGATTGTTGACCCAATTGATGATTTTGATGATTAACAAAACTATTTGAGTATAACAATTGAAGGCTCTAATGATTTTGATTAAGTTTTTCAGATTATAAGTCGATTGAATGATCAAAATCAGGAGTTAAATCTTGTTCTGGATCGAATCTAATGTCTAGGTAAGATTGCAGACATTAGAGTCGACTCCGAGAATCAGCCGACTCCAGTATCTGGCACGGAAGTTAGAGTCGACTCCGAGACTGTTAGAGCCGACTCCAACAGAAAAGAAGAACGTTGATTTTTCTGGCCCCGACTTAGAGTCGACTCCGGGTCTGTTAGAGTCGACTCCAGAAAAGTTTCTTGTCGACCCCAGAAAAGTCAGAGACGACTCCAGAATTAACGGATTAAAGTGTTTCGAGTTAGAGCCGACTCCAGAAAAGTTAGAGTCGACTCCAACCCACCTGGAACGAAAAATCAAATTGCCAGATCAGCTCTAACGGTAATATTTCTATTTTACTTTATTTCTAACGGATATATTTTGTTGCAAGGTACACTCCAACGGATAGTTTTCTTCCAAAAATGGTTTGAAAGAAATCTATAAAAAGGGAAGACTATCATTCAAAAAGAAGAACGGAAAAAAAAGAAGAAAAAGGAAATAGAGAAATCCCAATTAAAAATCCGAAAAAGAGAGCCTGAATCTCAAGAGAAAAACCTTCTAGCTCAAATCCACTCCACTCCAAAAAGCTCAAGAGGAATCCAAGGCATTCAAATCAAAGTTTTGGTGGATTTCCCAAATTGGAAAAGAGGATCAGTTTCTTGCTTTTCAATCCTTCTCAACTGCTTCAACTGTGAAGAATCGGAGCTGAGGCTTGATTCAATCTAGCAAGGAGAAGAGAAAAGAAGAAAAGAAGAAAAGCTCAAAAGCCAACCAACTACAAATCAGGCTTTTCTAAACCTTGTTTATTTACTTAATTATTTGCTCATTGAGGAGCTGTGTACTTGAAAAACAATATTTCTTTTGTTTGTGTCTAGTTCAATCTGGGGGATTGAACTAGTGGAGGTAGTCTTACCTCGGTACAAGCTAGGTATAGCTTGTGTTAGGGTTTTTGTGCTGGTGAGCCCGAAAAACCGGCTGGGTTCGTTGTGATCCCGGAAAAACAACAAGTTTGAGTTGTGAGCTTGTAAAACAACTCGGCTGTAATCAAGGAAGATTATAGTGTGGACCCAAGTGAATCTTGGGAGTGGACGTAGGTGTTGGATACACCGAACCACTATAAAATCTTTGTGTTTGCCGTGTCTCCTTTATCTCTATCTCTATCTCTATCTCTATTTATTGATTGTATTTTATTTTTGCATTGCATTCACTTTCATCACACTAAGCAAACAATTTTCAAAAGGTTTAAATTTTTTAAAGAACCCAATTCACCCCCCCCCCTCTTGGGTTGTCATCTGGGCCAACAGATTACTTGCACAACTCCCACTTAGAGAACAATCTATTATGACAAGTAAAACTTCCATTTGATGTTCTCCCGTCGGATCAATTCAGTGAACTCATAACCTAATGAGCATCCACATCTTTGTATTAGTGTCCCTACACAAGTGGTCGTGAGACCAACCACCCTCACAATCGAGCATACATAAGATGTGCTAGTCTATCCGAATTCATCAATCCCCAAATCGATGATCCTATGACTAGGAATATTCTAGATTAGGGTTTATAGGTTTAAGGTCTCACTGTTATCTTTGTAACCCTAAAAACATTGCCCTATTCTATGGGGTTCATCATAAAAAATATAAGACACAACATATGATGAAATATAAAGTTGCCTCTATTATCATTCTTGAGTTGAGAGAAATTATAAATTTTTTCACTGATACAACAACTGTGATTGGCTTTCAGGGCATAATTCTTTCAATCTCCCACTTGCACTAAAGCCAATCGCCCTTATATTTAATACCCATACAATCAAGATGGCGATCTAACTGCTGTAGTGGAAGGGCCTTAGTGAATGGGTTTGCTATGTTGTTCTTTGTTTCAACTTGTTCTATCACCACATCATGTCTTTCAATGATGTCTCGAACGAGGTGGAAGCATCTCAGGATGTGCTTGGATTTATGGTGAGACCTTGGTTCCTTCGCTTGTGCCATAGCTCCAGTGTTATCGCAATATAATGGCACCGGCTGTTGTATAGTAGGAACTACGTCTAATTCGGTGATGAACTTCTTCATCCAGACAGCTTTCTTAGCGGCTTCACTTGCAGCTATGTACTCTGCCTCAATGACTGAATCAGCTACAGTTGTCTGCTTGGTACTTTTCCAACTCACTGCTCCTCCATTCAGAGTGTAGACATACCCTGATATAGACTTACTGTCATCTGGATCAGATTGAAAACTAGAATTTGTGTAGCCTTCTAGTTTTAAGTCTGATCCTCCATATATGAGAAAAACATCTTTAGTCCTTCTCAGGTACTTAAGAATGTTTTTTACTGCTTTCCAATGATCCTCCCCTGGATCAGCCTGAAATCTGCTTACTATGCCCAAAGCATAAGCAACATCAGGTCTGGTACATAACATTGCATATATAATTGATCCTACTGCCAAAGCATAAGGAATCTTATTCATCCTATCTCTTTCTTCTGGAGTCTTAGGAGACATCCTTTTAGATAGGTGTATGCCCTGACTCATGGGCAAATAACCTTTCTTACTTCCCTCCATATTGAATCTCTTCAATATTAAGTCTATGTACCTGGATTAGGATAACCCTAGCATCCTCTTAGATCTATCTCTATAGATCTTTATTCCTAAAATATAGGATGCTTCTCCTAAATCCTTTATGGAAAACCATTTTGACAACCAAGTCTTGACTGATTGCATCATTGGAATATCATTTCCAATGATAAGTATGTCATCCACATACAAGACCAAGAAGACAATGGCACTTCCACTTATTTTCTTATATACACACGGTTCATCCATATTCTTGATGAAATCAAATTCCTTAATAGTTTCATCAAAACAAATGTTCCAACTCCTCGATGCTTGCTTTAATCCATAAATAGATTTTCTAAGTTTGCATACTTGGTTTGGTCTCCCACTTGAGACAAACCTCTCTGGCTGTGATATATAGACTTCTTCCTCAAGATTTTCATTAAGGAATGCAGTCTTAACATCAATTTGCCATATTTCATAATCATAGTATGCAGCAATAGCAAGCATAATCCTAATAGACTTGAGCATGACAACTGGCGAAAAAGTTTCATCATAGTCAATACCATATCTTTGCTTGAAACCTTTTGCCGCTAACCTAGCCTTGTAGGTTTCTATTTGCTCATCTGCTCCAATATTTCTTTTGAAGATCCATTTGCACCCTATTGGGACAATTCTCTCAGGTGGGTCAACCAAGATCCAAACCCGATTATCATACATGGAGTCCATCTCGGATTTCATGGCATTAAGCCATTTGTCGGATTCCTTACTCTCGACTGCTTCCATATAGGTCAATGGATCATCATTTTCAATGACATTGGCTTCATTATTGTTTTCAATCATAAAACCATATCTAAGAGGTGCTTCCTGCACTCTTTCTGACCTACGAAGAGGAGGTGTATATTGTGGTTGTACCTTATCAATTTGTACTTCTAATTGAGGAACTTGAGTTTGTTTATTTTGAATTTCACTTAATTCGATTATTCTGCCATTACTTTCTTCTTGAATAAATTCCTTTTTAAAAAAGACAGCATGCCTACTAACAAATACCTTTTGTTCAGTAAGATGATAGAAAAGGTATCCAATACCTTTTTGAGAATAACCAATGAACCTACATTTTTCAGCACTAGCATTTAGCTTATATACAAATTCCTTTTTAGCATAAGCTGGGCAACCCCAAATTTTAAGATGTTTAAGACTTGGCTTTCTGCCATTCCATAATTCATATGGAGTGCTAGGAATTGATTTTGATGGTACCTTGTTTATTACATATGCAGCAGTTTCTAGGGCATAACCCCAGAAGGATACTGGAAGATCCGTGAAGCACATCATGGACCGTACAATATCAAACAAGGAACGGTTCCTCCTTTCAGCTACACCATTTAATTGTGGTGTATATGGAGGTGTCCATTCAGAAAGAATACCATTATCCTTAAGATGATTAAGAAACTCGCTGGATAAGTATTCACCTCCTCAATCAGATCGAAGGATTTTAATACTTTTTCTAGTTTATTTCTCAACCATTCGACATAATTTGGTCTGGTTAGTTTATTAGCATCTAAAAGCCCCGCAGTGATAATGATGAAGCCATTTAATTGTCTACAAACAAACAAGAACAATACATGAGCAGACCACTCAAAAATGATAATCACAATTAGACAAGGACTTTGAATCTAATTGTGTCTCCCACTATTTTCTTCGAATACCGTAACCCTCTACTGTGTTTAACGAGAAACCAATATCCGATTTCTTTAGTGGGGTTGAGATCCCAATTCCTTATAAATGCCTTGAGTTTGCTCAACAAATATTTATAAGTTCAAGGGTAGGAAATTTCCTTTCCAATTTCATCAACATTATACTTGCCTCTAAGACACTTATAGCCTTGTGTTTGCACAATAAACAATAATCTCTTAGTTTAGTCAGACCCTTCATTCTATATAGTCATGATTGAATAATGTTACCCTTGAGTTTGCTCAACAAAGTAACATTAACAAGCATACTATAAAGCATAATATGCACCAAGTCAAATTTTTACATCAAACCCTAATAGTAAGCCTTGAGTTTGCTCAACAAGCCTACTATAGTTTTGATATAATTTTGGCTTTGTATGAAGGAAGGCATTTTTGTAGTGCATTTATAACCAATTAGTATTTCCAATTCTAAGGTTTAAATTAATCGAATTGGCCAGGCAAGTGGAAGAGGTGTGGGAGTCCCCCATTCTTGCCTTAGACACCAAATAAATTTGGCCAGGTAAGTAACGGAACTAATTAAAAAACCACATTCTCTTTACCTTCCCAGAACCACTTTTCTTAGACACCAATCAATCAATTAATCCCTAAAAAGGATTTGCTTCATGATAATATAACACTACAACTAAATATAATTTTTAAGAAGGCTTTTATCGTCTCGAGCACATCCTTATGTTTCTAAGTATCACATATCCATTTATGTGCATAGTGTGTCATTAATCTTACAACATAATGACAACTAATACTTCTAAACATATTTCTAAATTAATTAGGGTTATAGTGAAACCCTAATCTTGTGGCATACAATCAATCAGTATCAACTAATACGCATATTAGCCCTAATATGCATCACAAAAGCATATGATTAAAAAAAATCATCCGTTCTCATTATTTGTTCATGGGATAAGATCACATCGGTACCCCTACATATCATATGAGATCCCATTGAATGGAAAGAGAGGGCCTTTAAAAAACCTACTTGGCTCTTATGACCAAATGGCTATGGTGACTAACCCAATCCTAAGTAGTTATTAGGACATTGCATTCTATAAAGTATAATAGTCAATTATGTATAACATATATTGCTAATTATGCATCAGAATATATGATTTACTTATTTTAACAATCATAATAATAACCATTTTATGAATGTAATATAGTCATATCATTACATTATGCATATCATGCCAATTAGGTTAAACATAATTACTATTTTGCTATAAACATATAATGATCTATCAATTTAATCATTCATAATAGATTAATTTGATTTCTTCTTGAAAGCATGAAGAAGGCTCTGATATCACTGATGGAAATTTTGGGATGCTTGAAGGCATGCTTTTCATAAACTTTAATCATTTTGAAAAACAAACATCGCCAAAAGCCCTAATTTTCAAGATCGCCTTTATGCAGTTCAAAAAGTAAATCAATTAAAATCTAAAATAAAAGGAGTAAGAAAAATACTTGGATTGCTTAATCCAATAATCTCCAAGAGGCACACAAGTGTATTCCCTCCAAAGGTGATCCACACGAGAATCAATTCGAAGAAGCACTCCTATCTGCTTGCTAGAACCTTCCTGGCAGCCTTTTTATCATATGCAGCCTTTTAATGCCTCTTTCGACTTTCTCCTCTTCAAAAGCTTTCTTAAAAGCTTTCCAACAAGCCTCTACACACTCTAATAGCCTTTCTCTATCTCAACTTAGGGCCTTGTCTTAATATGATAGTGACATTAAGACAAGGGGAGAAGAACAGGGGAGAAGGAGGGCTTACGGGCTCTTTGTTTTCTCTTTCTTTTTCTGTTCTCAGAATCCCATCTGCTGCCCCCTTTAAATAGAAACGAAGGGGCAGCAATGAGAGGCGTTGGATGGAGAGAAAGGGTACCATCCAAGGGGCATGAAGAAAAGATGGAGAAGTTTTACGTGAGGAGCGCTTCTATCCGCTCCGAGGGGGCGCCAAGGGTCCAAGGGGTCTTCCGTTCAAACCCCACCAAGTACATATTAAATATTTAATTTATTAAATTATTTTATTAATAAATTTAAATGATATTTAATAAATTAAACTCATTTAAATTTGAAATAAAATGGTTCAAAAAAGGACTAAGGCCCCGGGTCAACCCAAACTAACCAAATCAGGCTGAAATTCGAATCCAATTCGAATTTGATCATCATAAAAAATCTAGAAAAATCCCATAAATTTAGATTAAACTCTAGATAGGCTACCCAATATATAATGTTAATTTAAATCCAACTTAAATTTATTAGCCTAATCAGCAAGCAAATGGACCTAAACAGATTAAGTCAGGAGCTCGGGTTAGCCCACATATGCTAGTATGCGATCTTGGCCAACCATTAGGATCCAAAAATACTAATAAAAATATTTTTAACTTCTTCAATTAATTCTCTATTGTGTGTGATCCTTTGGGTTCCTCATCTAACCAGCAGTAGGTTTTTGATTTAGCTCGATTATGTATCCAACTATCTGAACAGTTCAAATCGGGCTAACTTAAACTGTCAATCTGGACCAACCTTCAAATTGACTTATGAAATCAATCTAATTGATTTATAAAAACCTACAAGATAAGATTGACATCTAGCAATGTGTCATGCCTACCCAAAAGATGAAAAATTTGATAGAAATTACTAAAATACCCTTTAGTGGCAAGTTACCGTGCAATTCAATCCTTCGATATTTCTTTATCCCGATTAAGTGATGGGCATGTATAAATGTCAAACCCTCATACTTAATCCATTTGAATCTCTAATCATTAATAAAGACTCAACCGATGATAAATAAGAAAACCTTTTCTAATTTCATCATACTTTGATCAAAGATTTTCAGAGTCAACATTTGATGAGATTACTTGGGATAAATACTCCTCTTACTAGGAGTCATCGATTCCTTGTTGACCTACTCATTACCTTCATACATAATCCTTCATATCTAGCATCACCCCGTACATAACCTTTGTTATGAATGAATATGAACCAAAATATGGATTCATATGCACAAGATACTATGATGGTCTCAGGTCTAAGGATTACTTGCACAACTCCCACTTAGAGAACAATCTATTATGACAAGTAAGTAAAACTTCCATTTGATGTTCTCCTGTCGGATCAATTCAGTGAACTCATAACCTAATGAGCACCCACATCTTTGTATTAGTGTTCCTACACAAGTGGTCGTGAGACCAACCACCCTCACAATCGAGCATACATAAGATGTGCTAGTCTATCCGGATTCATCAATCCCTAAATCGATGATCCTATGACTAGGAATATTCTAGATTAGGGTTTATAGGTTTTAGGTCTCAATGTTATCTTTGTAACCCTAAAAACATTGCCCTATTCTATGGGGTTCATCATAAAAAATATAAGATACATCATATGATGAAATATAAAATTGCCTCTATTATCATTCTTGAGTTGAGAAAAATTATAAATTTTGCCACTGATACAACAACTGTGATTGGTTTTCAGGGTATAATTCTTTCAAACTGGACCGTACGATGGGACTACCGATCTCCTGGACCATCTGGAAAGCTACAAGGTTCTCATGCAGGTCCAGGAGGCAACTGACTCCCTACTTTGCATCGCCTTCCCTGCCACCCTGAGGAGGCTGCCCGAGCTTGATATCCTGCTTGCCGCCGCGGAGTATCAACTCCTTCCGGCAGCTGGAGTGTACCTTACTGGCTCACTTCGATGCATGTCAAAAATCCCACAAGTGGTGAACAATCTATTCTCCATCCAGCAGAAGAGCGGTGAGTTCCTGTGGGACTTCGTTGCTCGATTCAAAGAAGTTGCCCTCGAGGTCTACGACCTCGAGGACTCTATGGCCACTTTGGCCTTGAAGCGAGGGCTCCGTCCCTTCCATTTTACCTACTCCCTTGACAAGAAGCCACCTAGCTCCTATGCCAAATTGCTGAGCCGGGCATAGAAGTACATTCGCGCCGATGAGGCCAACTCCTCTCGGCTTGAGGCGGACAGGAGTTCCAGCAAGAAACATACTCATCCTACTAAGGCTCGCCCTAGGAAGCCCGAGCCTCTCCGTCGACCAGACAACCACCCACGAGCGCTTGCTCTTAGGGAGGGTCTGTTCACTCCCCTACTCGTCCCGATATCTCACATCCCGATGGATATTGAGGGCGAGCCATATCTCTAGTGCCCTCCTCTATTGAACCCCAGAATTTCCCGCAACAAAAATCTGTACTGCCGCTTCCACCGGGACCATGGCCATGACACTGAAGACTATCGCCAGCTGAAGAAGGTGATTGAGAACCTTATCCAGCATGGCCACCTGAAGAAGTTCATTCAGAGAGGTAACCCGAGTGCACCCAGTCCGTCAGTACCTTCGCCTTCTAAGGTCAGCATCGACAACGCCCCAACCGAGAAGATGATGACCATTATCTCTTGGGGGAAGGCAGCGCCTCCAAGAGGCCACGGGGGATGAGGGGCTAGATTCTGTAATTTTCTTTTCTAAAAGAGACTTAGAGGGGGTGGTTAACAAGAATGATGACAACATTGTCGCATCCATGACGATCACAAAACATCCTGTAAAAAGAATTTTAGTTGACAGTGGGAGCTCAGTTGATGTTTTGAGTTACGATGCCTTTATTCGAATGGATTTGTCCCTTAGCTCCCTTCAGCCTATCACCACACCCTTGATGCGATTTACGAAAGATTTTGTAAGGGTCGAAGGGGAGATCACTCTCCCTATCACAGTCGGGATGCCATCGTGTTAGAGCACAGTTTTCATGAACTTTCTAGTTGTCCGAGTTTCCCTAACCTACAACGCTATCCTCGGGAGACCCAGTCTAAACCTTTTGGATGCCATCATCTCCACCAAAAGACTGCTCGTGAGGTTTTCCACCAGCGAAGGAGTCAGGAAGATGCGGGGGGAGCAAAACTCGCTACCACTTTGCTATCATATAGCTCCCAGCCCGCAGGGAGTGGTGTCTGCACCAGCGCCAAAATTGCTCAACCCTCGAGACTTGGAGAGGAGAGGGGAGCTGGCCGAGCACCTGCTGACCTTTTCGCTAGGGGAAGACCCGACGAGAATGGTCCATATTGGAGTGCTTCTCCCAGAGGAGGCACACGAGCAGCTTCTAGCTTTCCTACGCACTAACTCCGACGTCTTTGCATGGTCGGCGTCTGACATGCCAGGTATATCCAAGGAGATAATTACCCATCAGCTCAACATCAAACTGGGATGCTAGCCCATTCGGTAGAAGAAGAGGAGCTTCGCCCCCGACCGATAGAAGGCTATTGACGAGGAGGTTCGTAAGCTGGTGGCTGCTGGCCACATCCGAGAGGTCTACTACCCCGATTGGCTAGCCAACATCGTGATGGTCCGCAAGGCTAGTGGGAGCTGGAGGATGTGCATGTATTTCACTGATCTCAATAAGGCGTGCCCCAAGGATAGCTTTCCATTGCCCCAGATTGATCGGCTGGTAGACGCCATATTCGGCCATGAGACCCTCAGTTTAATGGATGCCTTCTCGGGATACAACCAGATCAAGATAGACCCGGCGGACGAGGAGGCTACTTCATTTGTAATCGAGAAGGGTGTATACTATTACAAGGTGATGCCATTCGGATTGAAGAACGCTGGGGCCACCTATCAAACACTGATGAATAAGGTCTTCGAGAACCAGATTGGACGCAACATGGAGGTGTACGTAGATGACATGCTAACCAAGAGTATTTGTACCACTGACCATGTTGTCGACCTTGCGGAGACCTTCAGCAATCTTTGCCGGTACTAGATGATGCTAAACCCCCGCAAGTGTGCTTTCGGAGTGACAGCAGGCAAGTTCCTAGGCTTCATGGTGACGCAGCGGGGGATTAAGGAAAACCCAGATAAGATCCATGCCATCCTTGATATGAGGCCCCCGGTAAGCAAGAAGAAGGTGCAGCGCCTGACCAGAAGGGTAGTAGCCTTGAGCTGTTTCTTGTCCAAATTAGCAAAGAGGTGTCTGTCTTTCTTCAAGGCGCTGCGCAGGGTCAACGGTTTCGAGTGGACGAAGGAGTGCCAAAAAGCCTTCGAGGAGTTGAAGAAATTTTTATCCACTCTACCGTTGCTATCCAAGCCGAGAGGTAGGGAGGAGCTCTTTCTCTACCTTGCAGCCTCCCCCGAAGCCGTCAGCTTCGTGCTTGTACGCATGGATGCCGATGGGATACAGAGGCTAGTCTACTACACCAGCAAGGTGCTTCATGATGCGGAGACCAGGTATTCTAGAACCAAGAAGATCATCTTTGCTCTGATCATCTTCGTTCAGCGCTTCATGCCCTATTTCCAAGCTTATCCTATCGTGGTGTGTTGGCCCCTAGATTGATTTTGATGATTACAAAACAATTAAGACTATGCTTATTAGGGAAATTAATATTATTGCAAGGATGTACATGTGTTGTACAGGTAAGCCTTATCAAGCAAAATTTTATTCGTTATAAGGAAGCTTATTTTCTCTTGTCTATAATATAGCTAATTGACTCTTTAATTGCTTAGGATTATTGCATGACTATGTTAGCTAGCTTCCTTCACTTGCTAGCTAACTACTCTCTTTACCCTGTTAGCTTGGCCGAACCATGCTGGAATTAAGTTAGCTTGTAAGCTAACTTCTTCCCTCTCTTAGATAGCTTGCTGGCCTCAAGAGCTAACCTCTTTATCGCTATTTTTTTTTCTCTTGGCCGATCACTCCTTGGAGTCAGCTAGCTGGGCAGCTAGCTGGTTAGTTCATGGAGTTAGCTAAATATTACCTCAAGCTAAATAATTTTTCCCTGCAGGTTGCTTGGCCAATTGGATTGCATTGCTAGCTAGCTAAACAGCTAGCTTCCTCTTGAACAATTTTCTTCATGGCTGTGTGGAGTGTGAAAGCAGTTAGCTAACAAGCTAACTACTTTATTTCTTCTCCCTGCTACGTTGCATGAAAATTGGTTTGGAGTTAGCTAACAAGTTAGCTACTTTTATCATGAATGGGTTTACTTTTTATCTAGTTAGCTAACAAGCTAACTACTTTAACAAAACGTTTCATTCCCTGGGCGCATGAATTTAAATTGAGTTAGCTGATAAACTAACTACTTTCTTGCATGGCAAAGTTAACTTTTTATGTAGCTAGCTGGAAAGCTAACTACTTTATAAATCTTTTCATTCCTAGCCGCATGAAATTTTCATTGAGTTAGCTCTTGAGCTAACTACTTTTTTACATGACCTCATGCACTTTTTAAATAGCTAACTAAAGAGCTAGCTGAATTTCAAAGGCCTTCTGTTCATGAAACGTTACTCTTGTTTCTTGTGGCCAGTTAGCTGATGAGCTAACTAGTTTGAGCCTTAGCTACCTCTAAAGCTAACTACTTTTCCATTAATGCATGAAAGCTTGGTTCTAAAGCTAACTATTTTCTCCTGGCTTCTCTACCTAGCCGTGTGGATTTTGGATTGAGCTAGCTTGCTAGCTAGCTACTTTATTTCACCTTTATGGATGATTTCTTGCCGTGGAGTCCTTGCTAGCTAGCTAGCTAGCTTGGAGGGTTAGCTAGCTTTGCTTAGCTAGCTTTAGCCTTTGCTCTCCCCTTCTTCTCTATGGGCCGCACGATTTCAAAGAGGGTTGCTGGAAATTAATTCCAGCCAACCAGCTCTCTCAAGAATTAAATGCTCTTTCTCTCTCTTTTATTACATTTCCGTTTACATGGTTACTGACATTTTTCTTTTGGTGTTTGATAGAAATCTTTCTTTGCCAAAGGATTAAATGCAATCAATGTTTAGGGAAATAAATTCAAACGGTTATATTTCTTCCCGTTTCTAATTTCCTCTATTTACCAATGTGTCTAACGGATATTATTTTTGTTTTGGTTTAAATAGATGTGATTAGAGGAACACGATGATGACACAAGACGATTTTCTTGACGATTTCTTGTTGGCAAAATCTGTGAAAATCTGAAAGAGAAAAAGAGAAAGAAAGAAATCAAAAAGAGAGTGTTCATTGCATATTTTCTGGAGTATTGAAGAGCAAGTTGCTGTGCTTTGAAGTTGCAAATCTCAATCCTTGCTCAAGTCGTCCAGATCCAGTGAAGCATTCAAAGTTTCAGCTACCTCGGAGATCCACATCCATTGCTGAAGACTTGCTTCGAAATTTGTAAAGTATTTTTGAATATTTGCTCAAGTTAGGAGCTATTTGTTATCTACTCTGATATTTCTTGTAATAGGGTTAGAGATAACCCTAAGATTATTGATTGGCTTCCTTGTACCATGAAACAAGAGGACTAGCCGGGAAGGCTAGGGGTTTGGCTTCCTTGTGCCGTGAAACAAGAGGACTAGTCGGGAAGGCTAGGGGTTTGGCTGCCTTATGCCGTGAAACAAGAGGACTAGCCGGGAAGGCTAGGGGTTGTAATCGTTGTGATACGATTAGTGAAATTCCCAAAGGGTTTTTGGGGAGTGGACGTAGGAGCCGAGTTTGGCACCGAACCACTATAAACCCTATTGTGTTTGTGATTGCTTATTGTGTGTGATTTTTGTTTTGTACACTCCACTACACCGCTGCGAATTAATCTTTTAATTAGTGATTAAGCACATATCTGCACTAGTAAT
Source organism: Calamus simplicifolius (assembly GCA_900491605.1). NCBI lineage: Eukaryota > Viridiplantae > Streptophyta > Magnoliopsida > Arecales > Arecaceae > Calamus > Calamus simplicifolius. Next base: position 162,253 of record UESW01002165.1, read on the forward strand.
TATTTTTAAAATACCCAATTCATCCCCCTCTTGGGTTACTACATCTGGGCAACATGGTGCTCACGGACCAGCCTCTTCGGACGATTTTAGCCCGTCCTGACACCTCCGATCGACTGGCGAAGTGGGCCATCAAGCTGAGAGAATTTGACATGTCCATTCGGCCGAGGTCAACAATGAAGTCCCAAGTATTAGCCAATTTCCTGGTCGAGTGCACCTAGACCGAGGAGCAATCGAAGGAGCCACGCTCGAAGTCTCCCATGGCAGTGGAGGCAGGAGAAGAAGACTGGATCCTTCATGTAGATGGTGCATCTAACTCCCAAGGGAGTGGAGCCGGGTTCATTCTCGCAAGCCCCAAGAGAGAGGCGGTGGAGTACGCTCTCCATTTTCTTTTTTCCGCCACCAACAATCAAACAGAGTATGAAGCTTTGCTGGCGGGAATGAAGTTGGCTGAGGACTCGGAGCAAGACATCTCAGGGCTTTCACTGTCTCTGGGCAAGTTGCTGGGGAGTACGAGGCCCGAGATCCAACCGTGTCTCGTTACCTGAGTAAGGTCCAATCCCAGGCCTCCCATTTTGCTTACTTTCATGTCAGTTACATTCCCAGAGGAGAGAACACCAGAGCTGATGCACTATCCTGTTTGGCCACCTCGGCCAACGGAACCTTGGGGAGAACGTATGTGGAGCATATGGAGGTTCCAAGCATCGAAGCCGCAGAAGAGGCCCTACCGATCGCGCAAGAACCCTCTTGGATGAATGCTTACATCCGATATCTTACCGATGGTGCCCTCTCCGAGGACCCTACTGAGGCCAAGCTGCTCATGAGACGAGCTCCTAAGTTTTTGATGATGGATGGGTGGCTCTACCGAAGGTCCTTCTCATATCCAGTCCTCAAGTGCGTCGGCCCCATAGAGGAGATCCATGAGGACATTTATGGGAGTCATCTGGGGGGCAGAGCGCTGGCATACAAACTCTACACCAAGGACACTATTGGCTGACGTTGAAGGAGGACGCTGCCGAGCTAGTTCGAAAGTGTGATAGCTACCAACGATATGCCAACATCCAGCAGTAGCTGACCTCTTATCTGAGCCCCCTGGCAGCCCCCTGGACTTTTGCTCAGTGGGGGATGGACATCCTGGGACCGTTTTCCCCGACCTCTGGCCAGTGCAAGTTTCTATTGGTAGCCGTCGACCACTTCACCAAATAGATCGAGGCCGAAGCACTGGCTAAAATCACCGAAGGCAAGGTGAGATCCTTTTTCTGGAAGTCCATAATCTATCGGTTCAGACTGCCGCATACCCTTGTCACCGACAACGGCCGACAGTTCGACAACGCACCCGTCAGAGGATTCTGCACCGAGCTGGGCATTCATCAACGGTTCACCTCTGTCGGTCACCCTCAGACCAACGGTGCAGCCGAGGTGACAAACCGCATCATCCTCTAGGGACTCAGGGCGCGGCTGGACGACTTTAAAGAAAGATGGGTGGAGGAACTCCCCAACGTGGTGTGTGCCTACCACACAACACCGCGAGCTCCCATTGAAGAGACCCCCTTTAGCCCCATTTTCGGGTTTAAGGCCGTCATCTCCGTGGAGATTGGCGTCCCAAGTCCCCGAACGGAGTCGTACGACGAGGAGGATAACTCGAACCAGCTGCGAGCCAACCTCGACCTCATGAAGGAGGTACGTAACCGAGCGCGACTCCGGATGGCTGCCTACCGATAGCGAATTGTCAGGTATTACAATGCTCATGTCCGTCCCAAAACATTCTTGCCAGGAGACCTAGTCCTCAAACGGGCCAAAGTCTCGAAGTCGATGGAAGGATGCAAATTGTCGCCAAATTGGGAGGGGCCCTATCGAGTCATCGAAGCCCTCCACCATGGAGCGTACCGAGTCGAAGGACTAGATGGGAAGCTGCTCCCTCGGACCTGAAATTCCGACAACCTCCATCGGTACTACCAGTAATGTATCCCTTCTTTACATTGGACGAATTATTTGTATTCTTTTGGACTTACCTGTTCCATATTTTATACTAATAAAAATGTGTTTGAGGAACCTGTCTCTTCAGCCAAAAGCGCAAGGTCAGCTCGGTACTTCAAGCCCGATATACCATCGACACTCAAAAGCCCAAGGCCAGCTTGGCACTTCAAGCCCAATGTATCATCGGCACTCAAAAGCCCGAGGCTAGCTCGGCACTTCAAACCCGATGCACTATTGGCACTCAAAAGCCCGAGGCCAGCTCGGCACTTCAAGCCCGATGTACCATCGGCACCCAAAAGCCCGAGGCCTGCTCGGCACTTCAAGCCCGATGTACCATCGGCACTCAAAAGCCCGAGGCCAGCTCGGCACTTCAATCCTGATGTATCATCGGTACCCAAAAGCCTAAGGCCAGCTCAGCACTTCAAGCCTGATGTACCATCGGCACTCAAAAGCTCAAGGTTAGTTCGGCACTTCAAGCCCAATGTACCATCGATACTCAAAAGCCCAAGGTAAGCTTGGTACTTCAAGCCCGATGTACCATCGGCACTCAAAAGCTCCAGGCCAGCTCGGTACTTCAAGCCCGATGTACCATCGGTACCTAAAAGCTCGAGGCCAGCTCGGCACTCAAAAGCCCGATGTACCATCGGCACTCAAAAGCCCGAGACCAGCTCGGCACTTCAAGCTTGATGTACCACCGGTACTCAAAATCTCGAGGCCAGCTCAGCACTTCAAGCTCGATGTACCATCGGCACTCAAAAGCCCGAGATCAGGTCGACACTTCAAGCTCGATGTACCATCGGCACTCAAAAGCCCGAGGCCAGCTCGATACTTCAAGCCCGATGTACCATCGATACTCAAAAGCTCGAGGCCAGCTCTACACTTCAAGCCTGATGTACCATCGGCACTCAGAAGCCCGATGCCAGCCCGGCACTTCAAGACTGTTGTACCATCGGCATCGAAAGCCTAAGGCCAGGTTGGCACCAAGGCCTTGTCTCGGTCAGAGCGGAGAGTACAAGGTCGACTACGCTGAGGAACAGTTTTGGACTATTCTGGAGTCCCGATGGTAGTTCAGGGCTTGCACCCGTGCATCAATCTCGGGTTCACTGAGGGAAGCTCCGAGTTCAACCTCAGCGTCCCTACTAGGGTCCGGCCCTATATAGCGGCTAAGTCGTGGATTTGCTCGCAGTGAGTAGACGGACAATATCTTCCAGTGCCGATGCAGCCCCTAAGGGTCCTACGGCGGCGAGTTGAAAGGGAGGGTACATTACAAAATGGTCATCGAACATATTTCAAAAAGGAGAACTTTCATTACTCTTTCAAAAAGTGTACAAAATGCCAACCAAGTCGGACTTCCATACATAAGGAAAAAGAAACGAAATGCTCGGACAAGGGCCCTCAGACATCCGCCGGCTCTGACCCATCTACCGGAGCATCATTCGGTTCTTTGCAGGCATCCAGCTCGAGGTCCCAAAGGCTAGCAATCCCGGAAACTCGCGCAGCCTTCTCCTTTCCATCGCGGAAGCCTTGGAGGTAGGCATCGGCAGAGCCCTCTGCGACCTCCTCGGCGAAGGCGGTGGAGCCCCGAAAATGCTCCACGGACTCGGCTGCCGCAAGCTCCGCTGCTGCAGCCCTCTCCTCGGCTTGGGCATCGGCCCTCCGCACGATCTCTTCGGCGCCCTCTTCCTGGCCCTTGAACTCCTTGGCCTCCTCGGTCACCATCTCTAACCAGAGTCGACGGGCCGCCAGCTCGGCCTCGGCGGCATGAGCATGCCCCAGGTCGGCCGCCCCCTACCGCCTAGCCTCCTCCACCTCCGCCTAGAGGAGCACCAAGGTCTTGGCCATCTCCTCGGCCTCCTTTTGGGTAGTCCCCAGCGCCCTTTTGGTCGTCTCAACCTCCCAACGGGCCACCTCCAGGGCGCCTTCGGCCTCCTCGGCTCTGGTCATGGCAGCCAGGGTCACTTGGTGAGCATGATGGCTCTGAAGGGCGGTGTCCCTCAGGGCCAACAGGGAATTGACCGCTTGCACAAGAAAAGACTCTGGTCAGTACTCAAAAACAAACAAAAACAAAACCAAAAAGAGAGAGAATTACATACCCAAAGGTGTTCCGTGAAGGCGTCTTGAAAAATAGCTGGGGCATCCAGCTGGCAGAACTCTGCTTGGAGCTCTGACAGGCACACCCTCGCCATCAGGCGCTCGATGGTGCGACCATTGTAGGCAAGGGACACCCGCGGGCGATCTGTCCCTGCCCTTCTCCCTCCGGGATCGGATGAGGCTGAGGGGCCTGCTACCGCCGCGCTCCTGTCCATGGGCAGACCCTCCTCCAGGGGTGGCTAGGCCGCAGGCTTCGATGGCCCGACTCCCGCGGCGGTTAGTTCGGCACTCGAGGGGGTTGCTACGGCCCATAGCTCCGGTGGGGTGTCGCGGTTAGGTCGACCTCGGGGGTTGTCGACGGTTCGCTCGGCTAGATGGATGGCTGAGGGGACGAAGGGCCGACCCCCTCACTCGCTCGTCGGCTATCAGCTGGAAGGGGAGGGGCCTGGGGGTGCGACTTCTTTTTCGACCTTCCCGCCTCGGTCTGGGCCCTCCATCTCTTGGCGACCACCTTCATCAGCATATCGGTCGGTGGCCTCATATCTATGCAGGTCAGAGCCGGTCAGGGCTGGTCAAAAAAAAGGGAGAAAAAGAAGCATGCTAAGGAACATGAATTTGCAGCCGCTCACCACTCCAAGAAGAGATGCCCACAAGCCAGAGGTTGTCCTCCGACAGAAGTTGGTTTCACCGGGGAACCTCGGCTGTCAGCAGCTGCCCTAGTGCTTCCCTGTCTCCCGGGGACACTGACAAGTCCTTGTTTGGCCTCAGGTCCGGTCCCCCCACCTCGGCTTCACTCCCTCGAGGTCAGCAAAGAAGAAATGAGATTTCCATCCCTTGACAGATGAAGGAAGGCCAAGCTTTAGGACTCGTAGACTGCAACTCTACCAGGTCGAGAAGGTTAAGGATGAAGGGATGATAGGGTAGGCTGAGACCTATCCTAAGGGAGACCTCGTAGACTGCAACTCTACCAGGTCGAGAGGAAACTACCCTATCATCGGGAGTTGGGAGGAACAGCCTGATGTCTCTAGGAATCTGGTAATTAACCCTAATATTTGCCAAGTCTTGGCCCGTTACCATGGAGGCGATCCCCATCGGGGATTCCACCCCTACCCTCGAAGAGGTGCCAGTGGCCGCCGGACAACTCCTGGTAGGAGCCCGGTCGGCGACTCACCATTGAGCGAAAGGAACATGGTCCTCGGAGGGGATGGAGGAAGATGACCAGGAAGGTGCGGGAGACGGGGAAGCTCAAAGTCCCGAGGAGGAAATACGATCCTTAGGAGCAGAAGAATACCAGGATGGAGAAGAAGCCATGGGAAAGCTGGAAAGGGAGCTAGAAATGATCAAAGGACTGACCTGGATTAGGAGGGGAGAGCAGCGGGAGCAAGTTCTCGGAAGGAAGACAAAGACGACAGCTAGAGGAGGAAGAAGATCTCAGAGTAGAGTGACAAGACTCGGAGCCTTCCCTCCGATTTATCAGTTTCAAATCATTATGTTCTACCTAACTGGCCATGCGGACCCTCGCTATAGGCGGTGTCGCCTCAACAGGTGCCCAACGTGGGGGACATTCCGCTTTCGGCCAATCGCAGAGCATCACTGACGTCGGCATCATGATAGCAATGATGGCAGTGGCTTTTTCATGGGTTCCGAGAGAACACTCCCGTTTCGAGGCAAATCTTCGCAGATCTGATGGTTGGCAGATGCGGTGACACTTCGGTGCCCAAGTTACCCGCGCAAAGGCATCACTGCACCCAGGAACACACGCCCTTCAGCAATTGGCAGCACGATGGGATCAACCACTAGGAACTTACACCCCTTTCACCTTGCAGGGGTGGGCCCGCATCGTCTCAGGGGCGAGGGGGCATCTGATGTGACTTATCAAACCTTGTTAGGATTAACGGAGAAGGCAACTGGCGAAACCCCCGCCTCAGCCTTCGAGTCCCCCTCGGCTTTGGCCTCCGAGGCCCCTTCGTCCTCCGAGGCCCCCTCGGCCTTAGACCTGGGCTCCCCTTGGCCTCTGAGGCCCCTTCGTCCTCCGAGGCCCCCTCGGCCCCGGACCTGGACCTGGAGTCCCCTCGAACCCGGAGTCCCTTCAGCCCCGGATCCGGAGTCCCCTCGGTTTCGGACGTCATGTTCCCTCGGCCACGGACCTCATGTCCCCTCGGCCTCGAACCCCATGTCTCCTTGGCCTCGAACCTCAGGTCCCCGCTACCTCGAGCCGCCTGACACTGCCACGTGGCCCACTAACCGTCCGCAGCTGCCGCGTGCCCCATTAACCATCAGCAACTACGCGTAGCCACTGCTCGTAACGGCGCATGCCTGACAACACTTGGCCAACCTGCCACCTATGGTGCTGCGCCTGGCAGGTGGCTAGCGGGGCAAGACACCTCTGACATGTCCAGTGTTGGTTGCAACCTGTCACTGTCAGCTTGGCCACCTGTTCGCTACCGAACAATGACACTTTGAAACCAGCCACTTTTTGGAAGCGGAAAAAGGGACCCTTGAACAGGTATAAAAACCCACACTCACAACAAGAAAGGGATCTGAACTCAAGCTCTCTAGCTATCTTTCTGCTAGCTTTTTTCTTCACTGTTCCCAAGTCGCTTACTTGAGCGTCGAAGGGTTCCCACTGGTGCAATCGATCTCGGACTTTCTTGCAGGAGCTCTTCAAGGAGAAGGATCTCCGTTTCCCGACGTTGAAGGAACGTGACTTAGCGGCAACAGTCGGCGATTGCTAGACTCATGATCGGCTAGGGCCGATCCTATTTGTAGACAAGGCGAGCTGGTAGGAAGCTTTGGAGATGAATTCCGCTTATCCATGGTCGTTGCCGGAGGAAAACCACCGCCGCCGACCGAGCGACGGAATGGTCGGATCCAGTCGGCCATGGCTGACTATGGGTGGGGCCTTGAGCAGCAGGGGAAAGCAGCGAGGAAGGAGACTATGGACTTCTTGGTGAACCGGCTAATGGTTGAACTGGGTTCGCATTGGTTTATGCCCAATCCATGAGCCAACTGAATTAGATCAGTTCAGTCCAGTGAATTAGATCGAACCTAATCAATTGGGTTTGATCAAATTGCTCAAAAAAAACAAAAAAAAAAGCCTCAAGAATTCTGTTTGATTTAAGTTTTACCAATTTAACCCATGTTGACTTTAACCAAATCCATTTGAATAACTTAATGGGGCCCAAATTGCTGCGAACCATTTACTGAACCAGACCAAGGAGTTGATGAACCAGAATTTAGATCTAAGTTTGATTCAGTGAACCAGAGCTATTAACTGAATCAGATCAAGTGTCAATTTCAGTTTCAGTGAATCAGACCTAACCCATTTAGGCCCAAACCTGATCTATTAGGGAGCAGTTGGGTTAACCTTGAACCAAATGTGATCCTGGTTCAATTTCACTGAACCAGAAGTTTAAGTCATTTGAAGTCACTGAGCCAAAAATATAGGCTGGTTCCGTGAACTAGGAAACATATTAGATCAATTGGGTGAACCGGAACTCAAAATTAATGGACCCTAGTGCTGTTTATGTTTAATTAGTGTGGATTAAAGCCAAATTATCATTAAAATCCGTCTAATTAGGTAGCAATTAACTAAATCAAACTATGATCAAGGTAACTAAGGACCTAATTAAATTACAATTATGCTAATCAAGCTAATTAAGCTAGTTAAGCTTAGAGGAATGTGGTAATTAAAGCAAGTTTAGCAAGGGTATTTTGAAATTTTATTTAAATTTGATAGTAATTAGTAACATTAGAAAATAAATAAATTTTTGGTAAGATAGTAGAGCGTGTGTTATTAATCATTGAGATAGAAGGGTAAAATAATAATTTTTAATAATGGGCTAGAAAAGCATAATGGTAATTTTTTAAAATTTTACATTTTAGTGAATAAACTAATTATTTATGTTTAATTATAAATGATCAAAAATTGATTTGATTTGATTGAGGATATTAATTTGGATTAGCGATTCAAGGTAGGATTTCTATACCTAATTAATATTATACAATATGTTTTATGTCTTGCATACCTGCATATATTATGAATTTGTTGTTAGATTTTTTAGCACGTTTTAATTGTCCATAATGGTTTATTTGTGAAGTTATTATATATGTTATGGTATATTATTTGGTTATGAATTGATTTTAGCTTTGATTTGAGATATATAAGTATGATATGTTGAGAAATATTAGTATAGTTATGGTATAGTTATGGCTTTATAGGCATGTGGACTAGTCATTGATATGTGTATTTAATGTTTATTATTGATATTTGGTACTAATTTTAGCAAGATTAGCCTAAATCAGCGGCATTGAAAGAGGGCAGAAGGTCAAAAGATGGTATAAACCAGCTATGAACTGTTGATTCAGTTTATACGCTAGACACTAGTATGATAATTAATTTGTGTGTGTATATATCTTTTGATTGGGTTATTAGATATGAACTACTGATATGATAAATATATCTTTAGTATGTGGATGATTGTAATGTGGATATGGATAATTGATGATTTTGGTATTTGGTGTGACTTATGTTGGTATTTATTTGGTTTTATGATTTTGATAGCTGGTTTCACAAATATGTTATGTTATCTTATATAAAAATTTATTTTATTATACAATTCATTCTAAATTTTCTTAGCATATTTGTTTTGTATGTATATAACTTCTACTGGACTTTAACTCATTACCCTTTTAGATACATGAGATTTAGCTTTAGTAAATGTTTGGTGATATCGTTTATGTTAAGGTTTAGTAAATCTTACCTGCTCTTAGGGTTATAACCGGAATACAATGTTTGTTCGAATCAGGATAGAATCAATGTGAAACCGGCTAATTCTTAGTTGGATACATTTTATTGAAACAAATTTAATATTTTCAGCTACTCTGCAGAATTTGGCTTCAACTCTAGAATAAAATTCCCTAACATGTGTTCTTTTATTAGCTACTAGCTTATTCACGGAAAGGAACACCGTTAGCAAAAAGAAAGGATAACCTTCTTCCGATTGGTTGGTCACGGAAAGGGCACCAAGCAGCGCTTGCGGTCCTTCCAAATCCATTGCGCGATTTTGAAAGGCAAGGTTGTCTTTTTTTTTTTTTTTTTCAATGAGACTGAAGCTACGCATCCACCCACCCTCGCTTCATGAAAAAGTTTTTGTGCACTTTTTTTGGTGAAAAAAAAAAATTTAAGTGGGTTATATTGATTTTTCTTATTGGTTTACATGAATTTTGCATGGCTTAATGTGATAAAACGAAATAGTAGGAATCATGATTACGAATTCACAAGTGATACGCTGATAGAACGGGATGGAATAGCTTGCCTTTCGAAAAAATATTACGATATTTTATTTATAAAATTATGATACCCTTGTTATAAAATAATGACACCCTAATTATAAAATATTAAGGCAAATCTTTACGACATCCCATAAAATTTTTTGATATCATCGAAAAAAATTACGACATTCTAGTTGTAAAATTACGATACCGTAGTTATAAAATTACGACACTCATTCAGAAAGTAAAAAAAAATTACGATACTCCAATTATAAATTACGATACCGTAGTTATAAAATTACGACACCCATTTAGAAAATGTTCAGGCAAAGTTTTACAATATTTCAGGTAAAAAAAAATTACGACACCCTAGTTGTAAAATTACGATACCATAGTTATAAATTTTGACATCCCTTGAAGATCTCTGATATAAGCCAAAAAAAAATATTACGATATCTCAATTGTAAAATTACGATACCATAGTTATAAAATTACGACACTTATTCAGAAAACGTTAAGGCAAAGTTTTATGACATTCCGATCGAAAAAAAATTACGATACCCTAGTTGTAAAATTATGATATCGTAGTTATAAAATTATGACATCCCTGAAAGATCTTTGATATAGGTCGAAAAAATATTACGATATCCCAGTTGTAAAATTACAATATCCTAGTTGAAAACCTATGACACCCATTTAGAAAATACGGGTTGCACCACCTTTGGTCTGCACATAAATTTTAAAAATTAATGCACCTCATGCTCAAAACTTAAAATCGTATCCATGCTATCCTATTCTGTTCCATCGCATCAAGATGCATATGGACTAATAAAAAATGGTGCAACCCAAGTAGAATTTGTTATACCAAAGATGATATACAAAGTTTTTTCCTTGGCTTCATATGCTCCGCCGCTTTAGCACTCCACCCCTATTGCTTTACCTCTAAGAAACTCTTTCTCACCCGTATTGCTTCACCTCTAACAATCTCTTTCTCATATGTGTTATCCAAATATCTTTCACTCTCAAACTCTTTCTCCATAAAAGACAATGGGTAATATAAAAATTTATATTATTATTGTAACAACCCAAGCTTGCTAACTCCTACGAACTCGTTTCGTGATAAGACAAGTAAGACAAAAAAGGTTTACATCAACTTAGGCCACTACAACCCAAAAAAAAAAATTCAATTGGTATTTGTCCATCACTAGTTATAAACAATTTCACCCTTTCTTAATTACTCGATGTGGAACTAATTGGGAGGGGCATCACAATCTACCTCGTTAAGAGGCAGAGGCACATAATCGTATTCACCAGGTAGTTAGGACTCTAGAGATGTTTCTCCTACAGGTTCAAGAGATAGCTTTTATCAACGTAGCACACTTTGTCCTAGAGGTGCTTCCCCCACAGGCTCAAGAGGTGGCTCCCATCAACGTAGCACACTGCATAGGTAGGACTCTACAAGCTCAAGAGGTGGCTCCTTGTTGATGTAACACTTTGTCATGTATAGCACTTAGTTCCTGCACTTCCCGCTGGTGTGTGGCTTTGATACCATAATAAAAGTCGAGGCCCGCAAACCTATTCGTAATATAAAAGTAAGATGGACAAGGTCCACACCAACTTGGGTCACCACAGCCCAAAAAGATCCAATTGGTACTTGCCCATCTTACTTAACTCATTATAAACCATTTCATCCTTCTTTAATTACTCGATATGCGATTAATTGGAAGGAGCATTACAATTATAGGCTATTATAATATAAATATATTGTAATGGTCCTTTTTTCTACTTCCCCCCCCCCCCCCCCCCCCCCCTCTCTCTCTCTCTATCTCTTTCTATATATATATATATATATATATATATATATATCCCAATGGATTAGCTGAAACTAATTGTTATGGTGGTTATAAAGTTATTTTTTTTTTAATTTTAGTACCAGTACAACTTATTTTACATAGGGTTATTTCTAAATAAGTTACAGCTTTTCATTCTTAAAATTACATAAATTTTAAAGATGTTTCATCCCCCTTGGCCTCGAACCTCAAGCCCCCTCGCCTCGGACTTCGTCCCCTTGGCCTTCAGCCACTGATCCCTTCAGCTTTGGACCTTAAGTCCCCTTGGACCTCAAGCCCCTTCGACCTCGGACTTCATCTCCTCAGCCTTTAACCGCGGGTTCCCTCGGCCTTGGACCTCAAGTCCCCTCAAACATCAAGCCTCCTCGACCTCGGACTTCATCCTCTCGGCTTCCAGCCGCGGATCCCCTCGGCCTCGGACCTCAAGCCCCCTCGGCCTCGGACTTCGTCCCCTCGGCCTCGGACCTTAAGTTCCCTCGACCTCGGATCTCAAGTCCCCTCGAACCTCAAGCCCTCTCAGCCTTAGACTTCGTCCCTTCTGCCTTCGGCTACGGGTCCCCTCGGCCTTGGACCTGCGTATCCCCTCGGCCTCGGACTTCATCCCTTCGACCTCCAACTACGGGTTCTCTCGGCCTCGGACCTTAAGTCCCCTTAGCCTCGAACCTCAGATCCCCTCTACCTCGAGCCCTCTGACACTATCACATGGCCCACCAACCGTCCGCAGCTGCCACGTGGCCCACTAATCATTTGCAACTACACATGACCACTACCCGTAACGGCGCATGCCCGACACGACTAAGCCCATCTGTCATCTGTGGTGTCGCACCTAGCAGGTGGCTGGCGGGACAAGATACCTCTGACATATTCAGTGTCGGTTGCGACCTGTTTCTGTCAGTCTGACCACCTATTTGCTACCGAACAGCGGCACCTCGGAATCAGTCACCTTCTAAAACTGAAAAAGGGGATCTTCAAACAAGTATAAGAACCCACACTCACAATAAGGAAAGGGATCTGAACTCAAGCTCTCTAGCTATTTCTCTGCTAGTTTTTTTCTTCAATGTTCCCGAGTTGCTTACTTGAGCATCGGAGGATCCCACTGATGCAATCGGTCTCCGGAAACTTTCTTGCATGAGCTTCTTCGAGGAGAAGGATCTTCGTCTTCCGGCATTAGAGGAGCGTGATTTGGCGGCAACACATATGAATTTAAAAATAAAAAAAATTAAATTAGAGCTCATATGTAGTCAAGTTTTACTTTCTCTATGTATTAGTATTAATACATTTTTAATATTAAAATATTATATTTTATGCCAAAATCTGGTACCATTATGGCACATCTTTTAAGTAATTATCAATCACATAAGTTTATAAAAAAACAAAATAAAAATATTTTATAAAAATAATTATTTAATTATTTATGTGGTATCTATTTTGCCTATATTGGAAAAGCAAAGGAAACAAAGTTTATGAGAAAAAGGCCTTGTTTTTCATAAAATATATTTTATAAAAATTATATTTTATAATTATTTATTTTTATAATTTTTTTAAAAATAAGTAACTAATTAAATTTGTTAAATTTCTAATTTTAGCATTGCACTATGATTGATGATAGCTATCGACTAAAATATTTCTTGCAATATAAATAGTTTTTAAAAACAAAAACTTAAAGCAAACAATTGAATTTTAAAAGTTGATTTTATTTATTTTTTTAAAAATATAATAAAGAAATATTAGTTGTTATTTATATATCCTTGACTAATGCATGTGTTATAATAGAATAGAACCCAACGTCTATTATTTTGAACCCAAACGCTAAGCAAGGATAATCTATCGAACGTATTTATTTAATTTTTTGTTTCAATCGTATGTATAAAAGAAAATGGATTCGGCTCCGACGGGCCGATGGGGGCAGTAGCCGTTGGCTTAGATGGAGCGGGAATGGCGGTTTCCGAGGAGTCTCTGCGCCCCGTTTCTAGGATTTCTTAGGGTCGGGCCCTCCTGCCCTCTCCCATTGGGCGATCCTCCTTCGAGCGGTGACCCGAATCCCCCTCCGATCTTGGAGGGATTCCTCCAAATTTCACCTCCCATCCTCTGGAATTCCCCAAATTCAGGCTATTTCTTATCCCCACTTGGTTTTCTTGTTGGGATGCGTACGATTGTGTCGGTTTTTCCCCTTTTTTCCCTTGTCCAAGAGTCCATCTGATGCTGTGATTTTGGTGGGTGTGTTGCGTTTGGTGAGATGGATTCGCGGATTTGGTCGGGCTTGCGCGTTGGTTTGGATTCTCAGTGGATTCGGTGTTACTGTTCGATTTCTTGAAGGGCTTGTGCTTCGTATTGGTGGAGGTTTTGCTCCGTCGATATGCTGTCTCCCGAAGCATTTGGCATTCTGATTTGGTTCTTCGCTTCGACCTTATTGTTGAAAATTTAGTTTGACCTTTGACGGCTAAAACAGAATTAGCAACCTATTGTATTTGCTTTGGTTGCTGCTGCGCGTAACTCAGGTGTTTATGGCGATATTAGTTCCGTAATGGTGCCATACATCTGAGTTCATTTTATTGCGAGGCCTGATGGATTCAGCAAGAAGCTGGTTTCACAAGTTTCAGCCTAGAGATAAATATGCAACCAAGAAGAAAGAAGCAACAGCTGATGGGAAGGAAGGGAGTGATGAAGCACCTTCAAGTGCTACCAAGCAGAGAGTTGCTGCTGCCAAACAATACATAGAGAATCATTACAAAGAGCATATGAAGAACCTGCAGGAGCGTAAGGAGCGGTTTGACTTCTAAGCCTTTCCAATCTTTTAATCTATTGTTTGGAAAGGAACATAGTCAATAATATGTCTTTTTTCTGTTTATTTTCACAGTCTCATGGATATTTAGTATTCTATGATTGTCGAGGACTATAATGGTGATATGAACAAAATCATGACCCAACCTTCTATAGGTGTTCTCTGTGATGATAGTACATATACTGAGTATTCTGTTTAGATGTGTGCTATTGATCATATTTTAGCAATTTTTCATGAAATCAAACTGTTCTATTTTAATATCGTTTGTGAGAGCACATGTAGTCACATACTTATTTGAAATCCTAAAGAACCATGCTCTTTTGTATTTTGCCTTTGATGAGGAGGGTAAATAGTTCTTTCCTCATGATCTTAGTTTTGGGAGTAAAGCTTATCGCCCTCATCATTTATGTGGTGCTATGGAAGGGGGGAAAAGGAGTTTTTTAAAGAAAATTTGTCAGCATATACTAATACATTTTCATTCTTATGTATGTGTTAATTCTCAGGGGCTGTGTAGACAAAGAGTGCGATGATTTGATAAGTACTATATTAACTGAAGACATGTTAGAATTGAGGGGAAAGAAAATGCTCAAGAGTTAAGAAAGGAAAGTCAATTAGCTTGCAAGAGTGATGGCTTTGGATGAGCATGAGTGTGGGGTTTGCTTACTAGTCTGGACCTTATATGTAAATTGATTAGGAATTGACATGAAAGTTGCACATAAGCTACCAATTTTCTCAAGACATATCCAGTTCTGTTCTTTGGAAGCCTACAGTTGTGCCAAAAGTCTAAGAGCTATTCTTTGGAAGCCTATCAATTTTAGAGCAACGTAGTTTTATTTATTATTTATTCTCAATTATAAATAACTAAGTAGTAATATGTCATCCTTTGGACAACTAGGAGCTGATTTGAAACTAAAATTCATCTCTTTTGATAAAAGAGCACTTTGGTCCACTGCCTTGATTGTAAGTCCCTAGTTTGGGCATTCAATGAAAACTGTATTTCTAATTGCAATACATGTATTAGCCGAGTATATTGCATGGAACCTAATGTTGGTAAATTGTAGGAAGAAAGAATTATATGTGTAAAGGTTATTTTGGATTGTCAAGTTAGAAAATGATAGAGAAATAAGTAAACAATAAATGTTCAAATAATATATATCATCTTATTATAAGTAGCTAGTAAGCTGCTGTTTTCTAGAAGCAGAAACATTATTGTATTTAAGACGTATGCATAATAGAATAAAAAGAAAAGAACAGAATAAAGAATTATATGTGTAAAGGTTATTTGGATTGTAAAGTTAGAAAATGATAGAGAAATAAGTAAACAATAAATGTTCAAATAATATATATCATCTTATTATAAGTAGCTAGTAAGCTGCTGTTTTCTAGAAGCAGAAACATTATTGTATTTAAGACGTATGCATAATAGAATAAAAAGAAAAGAACAGAAGGTACTGAAAGGGTAAATATTCAGTAGTTTTGGATAGAACGGGTCATTAGACAGGTAACTCTGGGTCGAAGACATCAAGCTGACTTGAGATGGCTCAGATAGTTGCTGATGTCCATTTGACTGGTGATTTTTACATGTAATCATTTTAGATCCTTGAATTTGTTTTTATATACTGTAAGAAGTACAAGCACAGATTGCACATTTTAATTAACCTTGTGCTGATTAGGATATTCTTCCTATGTTATGAGCTAAGTATACTGTTTGATACAGACGTTACAATTTGGAGAGGAAGCTAGCAGATGCTGATGTGTCTGAAGAAGAGCACTACAATATTCTAAAACATTTGGAGAAAAAGGAAACAGAATACATGCGCCTTCAGAGGCATAAAATGGGAGTTGATGATTTCGATCTATTGACAATGATTGGAAAAGGTGCATTTGGTGAGGTATGTTTCATTATTTCTGTAGATTATATAAGACTTAACCATGTATATTAGAGCTTTTGTCTTGTTTTTGTTTTCTTGGAAATTCATCAAACTCTTTCTTGCTTCTGACAGCACTTTACTTTTCTGAGCATTTAATCTTATAACCACTGGCTGCAAAAAGTATGAGAATAGATATCATTAGCATGTTAGGGTTAAGCTATCAGAGAAGAGGATTGGAGTCTGGATTCTTTTGTAAGATTATTTTGCCTTTAAATATATATTTGGAGCCATGTTCAAAAAATTGTCACATAAATTGTTATAAATTTTAATGAAAGCAACTAATTTAACCCGGCATTAATGCAGTATGTTATGTATGCACAATAAATGCAAACAAAAGCACGCATGTGGAGGATGGTTGGCTTTGTCTGTTATGCTTGACAAACTTTTTGAATATTTGATGGCCTCCTAGTGTCACATCCTAGTTATGTGGATATAATTAGTTACATGACTATAGTTATATAAACATGCTCTGATGGATTATTAGTAATTTATGCTAGTGTTACTTATATAAACATGATCATCAGAATGCTGACATGTTGGTGCTTGCACAAACATGGATGTGTGTGCCACCAAAGTGTGAAGGCGAATGCAGTCAAGCAAGAAAAATGTGCCATATATGTTAGAAGATTGGAATTGATGATTGTGTTTTTATCGGTCGGCATTTTTTTGAAAAATGTTCAAGTATAATGTGTAGAATTTCATTTGCACTTTCAGTTAATTCATTCTATAAGCTGTTGCCATTTGTATCTTAAAGAAGAAACCCTACTATGCTTCATTTGATTGTTCACCCATAGTCTCTCTCTCTCTCTCTCTCTCTCTCTCTCTCTCTATGTATCAAATTTGGATAGATTTAAATATGCACAAGCATGCATATGCTGGTGTGATATTATAGGGACAGTTTGACCAAATGGCCATGGTTTCAAATCTTGGTGGAATGCTAGGATAGGGTACTGTCCTAAGTATTAGGATGGGATATTATAGGGAAGGTTTGACTAATATTATCTCAACATTTTGATCCAGCATCTTAAGACATCCCTTGTCCCAAATGTCAAGATGAGGCAGGATGACAACACATCCATTTTATAGAAAAACTAGAGTGGCTCTATCTTATAGGATTTAAAACCTTACAAATGGCTACATCCTTTATAGTAACCATCTTACCCTTTTTAGGATGATTTTTGTGTCATCATTGTCCTTTTATTTATATATTAACCAAGGTTCGTTGTACCAAGAATTAGTATTGTTTCAGTGTTGTACTGGTATGGTTCGATACGATGCACATTGTACCAAACCAATGGCATGCCAATTACTCTATGCCGAACCAATGATGTATTAGTTAGGTGAAATGGAAGTTTTCAACTCATAAACCACTCCAAACCTAGTCAAGTTGGGCAGCTCAGCTTGGTATGAAGCAGTTTGATACGGTACGAGGTCGGCTACCATGGGGTGGTTTCGGGCTATATAGGGTGGTTGGAGATAGTACCTATCCCATACCATTTTGAAATGGTGAATCGTATCGTTTTCACACTGGTACAATTCGGTGTGCCTCGTACCGAACGGTTTGGTATGGTTCGGCTTACCTTGATATTAACATATCCCCACAATATATTTCATATTTTTCCCTATAGACTTCAATATCAGAACAAATATTTACCTTTAAATTCAATTTAACCATTAAGTACTTTACTTATCAAGATTATTCATATCTTAATGCTATACGACTTATCTTCTACAACAAAGATCAATTCCTTTTCCTGTATTTGAAATTTTTATATTTGCGTATATTTTAGTGTATCATGTATTGGAGGCTTTTAGATGAATGTACTATTATGCAGCTTGTAAGGTGACTTAAGCTGACCTGTTAGAAAATAATTACATAACCAGCACCAGTAAGCCATGCCCTATATTGTCCACGATTTTTGGATGTTAATCTTCTTGGCAGCAGCATGTGTACTTACAGGATAATGGTGAGAATAATTAAACTGACTTGCACTGGCTTAATTTCCCATATTTTCCATGTCAAAAGAGTCTTTTCCTTTCGTGAAATTCAACGCAATGTTCCCTATTTTAGTACTGCTGCATATCCAAGCTTAGGAGCCTGCATGAGCTTTCTGCAACTGTTCATGCTTAGCTGTTGTTATGTCTTTCATAAGTAGGTGTCCCTTTTGATTCTTATTTGGTGCTTTTAATCTTACACAAAATTTTTGTAGTGCAGGTCAGGGTCTGTAGGGAGAAGGCAACTGGTAATGTATTCGCAATGAAGAAGCTTAAGAAATCAGAGATGCTACGTCGAGGCCAAGTATGGCATAGTTTGAACATGATTTCTTGATATTAATCTTTACAATCTCATGCCAAAATTTTTTCCAGGTTGAGCATGTGAAAGCTGAAAGGAATCTTCTTGCAGAGGTTGATAGCATTGCATAGTGAAACTTTATTGTTCCTTCCAAGATAATGAGTACCTGTATCTTATTATGGAGTACCTACCTGGTGGGGACATGATGACATTGCTTATGCGGAAAGATACACTCACTGAGGAGGATGCTAGATTTTATATTGGTGAGGCAGTTCTTGCTATTGAATCTATCCACAACATAACTACATTCACAGGTTTGTTTAAATAGTAATGGATATGCTTTGGAGGCCTCATTTTGATCTTAAGATTTCTGGAAGTGTTTATCTTTTCTTTTGTTCCATTCAGGGATATCAAGCCTGATAATCTGTTGCTCGACAGAAATGGTCACCTGAAATTGTCGGATTTTGGATTATGTAAACCTTTAGACTCCTGTCACTTTCCAGATTTACAAGAAAAGGATATTGTACTAGGAAAGAGCCATAGTATTTCTTTACAAAGTCCTTCTTTACCAAAGCGCACACAGCAGGAGCAATTAGAACATTGGCAAAGGAATAGAAGGACATTGGTAAACTCACAATCATGTGTTTAGATTACTTAACGAATAACTTATCCAATCTTATGATCTGCAATGAAGGTTTGATATTCCATGGTTTTTGTCATGCAAATACGCCTACAACTTATC
Organism: Calamus simplicifolius; assembly: GCA_900491605.1. Taxonomy (NCBI): domain Eukaryota; kingdom Viridiplantae; phylum Streptophyta; class Magnoliopsida; order Arecales; family Arecaceae; genus Calamus; species Calamus simplicifolius. The sequence goes on from UESW01002165.1 coordinate 181,190, forward strand.
TAATAGTTTCCATGACTTGAAATACTCTTTTTCCCCATGGTGAATGCCATTTTAAATGTATCTGGTAATCTAGAGATGGTTATTTGAATTTTTAAAGTACGTTTTGTTGATTACAGTTATGCAGGCATGCTTCTTTAATAGTCGGGTAAAGTTTGTTGGTTTTTATTGCAGACATGCTATCAGAAGTATTATATGCTCATGCATCTGATAGATGCTTCCATACTGGAGCAAGAATGCACATGCATTTGCACAAGGAATCACAAATGTAGATTATGTTACAGAAAATGTGTATTTCATTGAGTTTTTATCAACTAACTGAATACATGATATTGTCAATCTATGCTTCTTTTTACTCTTAAGACATGTGTGAAGCAAATAATTTGTCTATATATATTGATTTATTCAAATTAGTTGTATTATTGATGATTTAATTACAAATCTATTAGCTTTGACAACTATCATCTACATGTCTTCAGGATATGTGTTTGTTTTGTCCACATGTTGCCATCTGGAAATACATTGGCAACTAATTTAAAATTGAATCACTAAATTCAGATCTTGTTGGAAGTGACAACAATTATTTTTCACACCATAAATTTCAGACAGCTCCATGTGGCATTTAAGTTATTAACTGAATCAAGCCATTATCAATCTCATTCACCCCAATTTTATGAAACAAAGCTAACCATAAAAAATGGCATATAATATGATCTTTTGTGCCTTTCCGAACTATTTCCTAATAAATGCTTGTTACAGATTTTCAGTTTTTGTTGATTAGAAGTGCTTGTTTGAAATATTTGAACATCATTTTGTGGACTGATTTAGTCCCGTTGATCCGGTCGGGGAATATATCATGTTTTGATCTGGTCAGACTCAGGTGCTTTACGCTTGTATTGTTTTCCAGACTACTACTGCTCTGTCCCAACTCCCAAGTCAATGATATTAGTTTATCCAATCGTTCTGGCCTGTGCTGCAGCAAGAACAGCTTCGCTGCAGACCTCCTATTGATTCTAATGCTAGCTGCAGGCAGCCATTGGCATGTGGCTAGCTAATTGTCTGGCAAAAGAGGCCTGTCTGTTTATCCAGTGGCTAGGAATTTGGTGATCAATAAGGAAACTTTCTTCTTAAATTCCCAACTAAATTCCTAGCTTTTGCATCTTTAGTCCTCTCTTGTCATTTAATTTGGTATCATCCTCTATGCCAAAAAAATCTTTGCCAGCTTATAGTCAGTAAACTCATGAATCAATATACCATGTTCAAAATATCTTTTCCACCCTATAGCTATCCAGATTATGAGAACCACCCAAGGATTCTCACAGATAGATGGAGCTTAAATTACGCTGCCAGATTGTCATCTCATCTACAACTCATCTAAGCCTTTTCCCAACTACATGGGGTTGGCAAAGATGGAGCTTAAATTATGCTGCCAGATTGTCAAATAGAAAAATTTATGTGCGTTATTGGTGTGTAATTTCAAATGCTCTTGCCAACCTTACATTTTTTCACTTCGTTGGTGCCTAGGATATGACTTCTCCTACTTATCTTGTTTCCCTGAAATATTGCCACTGGAAACTGCAGGCATACTCTACTGTTGGTACACCTGATTATATTGCTCCGGAAGTTTTACTGAAGAAGGGTTATGGGATGGAATGTGATTGGTGAGTCTTATTTTGGCATATTTCTGTTCATTCCGGAACATTGCATTTCTTTAATTATGATGTTTTTGTATTCTCATTTAGGTGGTCACTTGGAGCCATTATGTATGAAATGCTTGTGGGTTATCCTCCATTTTATTCTGATGAGCCTATGGCAACATGTAGGAAGGTATATTTGAATTTAGTATACTACATACAAATATTAATGTCCTCTCAGCTGCTTTTGCAAAAAGATATATCTGATGAATATAAGTATCATGACAGTTGTTTTATATACTGTCACTGAAAAGTTTATTTTCTCTTCTTTTTTTTTCCCTTAAGAGCTCATGGTATGAATTGGTAATCACTAACCAATTCCTTATTGTTTTCATTGAAGACATCTTGCTATCTTTAGAGGTTTTTCAAACCTGTAGGATGATTAGGGGTTCATTATATTTATGTGGAATTGCATGTTAGAAATTAGTATGTTATAAGGTGAAAGATGTCTATGACACTTGAATGGAACTATCTTCATGTTTGAATCTTGAATCATTAGATGGTGTTGCTGTTGAAATCCATTTTTCGGCTTGGTAGCAGTGCACATTGGGATCCGGGTAGTGCTCTCCCGTCCGGGTGGATCTGCAAGACAGTTTTTACGCAGAAAGCACGGGGGATGGTTCCTGCGAAAGAATCTCCGATACTCAAGTCAATGAAAATCTTCAGCAATCCGATGAGAGGAGAAGGCTCTAGCAGAAGGATCTTCCTCCTTGAGATGATTTTTCAGGAGCAATGGCCTTTGCTAGAGTTTTCTTTGGGCTTAGATTGCCTTCGAGAGTGTACCTGTGGGGTCCTGGGACTTGGTATTGTACACTGTCTAGGAGGTGAGTCGTTATCTGATTTTTTGGACGCGTTTTAGGGAGTTGGCATCCGATAAGAGGCCAGAATCCCAACGGTTACCGGGATTGGCAGTTGATGAAGCTGACGGGCGCTTTATTGGGAATTTAGAATTCCGTTGATCATGAACGGAGTAATGTATTTGGCTTCCGTTTTCGTTTTGGAAAGCTCATTCTGCGATTCTTGCGATCAGGATGGTTCATCCTCCGAGATATCCGGCGTGGTTTGAAGCGGCAACGACGCTTACGTTGAAGGGATGAGGATCGATCTTGGCGAGGTACTAAGATAGCTCAGCCCTGTTGAGGTTCGGAGATAGCTCGGCCCTTTCGAGGCACTGAGATAGCTCGGCCTTACCGAGGTTTGAAGATAGCTCGGCCCTTCCGAGGTACTGAGATAGCTCGGTCTTGCCGAGGTTCGAAGACCGACTCTGGTGTTGGCGTCGAAACCGACGATGGTGTCGGTGCTAAATCTGGAGTCGATGAGGAGACCGACTGGACCGACTTCGAAGTCGGTGCTAGGGCCGAGTCGGTGCTGAGGCCAACTCTGGAGGTCGAGACCGATTGGGGCCGAATCCGAAGACGAGGCCACCTTGAAAGCTGGGGCCACTTTCGGAGATGAGGCCGCCTTGGGGTCGAGTCGGTGCTGAGGCCGACTAGAGCCGACTTTGGAGTTTAGGGTCGAGTCCAGAGATGAGGCCGCCTTGGAAGCTGGGGCCACTTTCGGAGATGAGGCCGCCTTGGGGTCGAGTCGGTGCTGAGGCCGACTAGAGCCGACTTTGGAGTTTAGGGCCTGCCTTGGGGCCGAGTCGGTGCTGAGGCTGACTAGAGCCGACTTTGGAGTCTGGGGCCGAGTCTAGAGATGAGACCACCTTGGAAGCTGGGGCCGCTTTCGGAGATGAGACCGCCTCAACTTTCACCGTTAACTCACATGCGGCTTCATCAGCCATAGCATATGATAGTTTATCTTTTTTCAAACATGATAGTTAATGAGTCAAAACCGAAAGTGGGTTTAGCCTTTTTGCCAGATACACGGATGTTGGCGCAATGATAATTTTACCTCGCATCACATGCCTCTCACTCTCTAGTCCGAAGCGTAGGTTCAGGCATAGGGAGTAGAGTTTCAGATGGCTTAATTCAATTGGAGAAACTTTTTGACCGTACCAAGAATTGCTCGGTCCTGTCGAGGTTCGAAAAGAATCTTATCTCGCTCTGCCAGGGTGCGATGATTGTTGCTCGGAGAAATTTTACTTGGCCCTGCCAAGGTTCGAAGAATGTTGTTTGGTTGTGCCGAGGTACGAAAATTTTTTTTACTTGGCCCTGCCAAGTTTGGAGAATGTTGCTCGGCCGTGCCGAGGTACGGAGAAATTTTTACTTGGCCTTGCCAAGGTTCGGAGAATGTTGCTCGGCCGTGCCAAGGTACGAAGAAATTTTTACTTGGCTATGCCAAGGTTCGGAGAATGTTGCTCGGTCGTGTCGAGGTACGGAGAAATTTTTTACATTGCCTTGCTAAGGTTCGGAGAAAGGGACCCGTAGTTCAAAGATTGGGCGAGACCTGCCTTTCATCCACAACTCAAGGAAGATTATTATTTAATAAGAAATATTTGAATCTAAGAGTGAAGTTTTATTATAATGAACAAAATGGCTCGGTTCAGGCGTACTTCACTAGTAATATATTTAGGGTTTAATCTAGTTCCATATCTTCGGAGTATTGTATCCCTTGAAGGTCTTCATTGCTCAGAAGTGATCGAGTTCTATATCCTCGAGGCACGGTATCTATTTGATGTCCTCATCTGAAGAGGTGAACCCCTTGCACCGGACCCTTTCAAACTGGTTCTCTTCTTCGCTTGGCCATACCTGGTAGGATCTGGCATGGGCAATCTTTTTAACAGCGCCAGCCGCTAGTAGGTTCGGCTTGGGTAGTTGTCATTGCAGTCCGTCATCCTGAGCAGTAGGGGAGATGGGATGGAGCATCGCGGCCGCTGCGTTGAGTCGTGGCGAAAGAATATTGGAGTTAAGGAGCGAGCTCGATGGGATCTGGGCAGGCTCTTATCTCCTTTCCTCCGCGGTGCCGGTTCAACTTCTTTATGGCCGAGCTATCGCTGGAGGCTAGTGGCTTCCAATGGATTGGGCGGAGGAACCATCGGAGAAACTGTGGCAGCTGTTCCACTAGGAAATTGCTGAGTGGGAGCAGCGGGGAGAGGAACTTCGTGAAGCCCCTACATTTGTGCCAAGGCTTGGACTTGCTGGACCAACATGTTGAACTAGTCCTAGGTGATCGGGGTTGCCAGCGGTGGAGGAGTCTCAGTTGGCGACGACTGCGAAGGCGCTGTGTTGTTGGTGGGATCAGACTTTTGAGAGGTGGCCTGATCAAGAGCATCTGTGATTGCTCTCTTATGGTTGGTGAGGAATCATCCTTGTATGGAACTTTGTCTTCTTGGTTTTAAATTTTTACAGAAACTTGGGGCCCTTCCTCTAGCGCTAATCTGTTGCTGCTAAAATTCATTCTCCGGCTTGGTGGCGGCGCACGTCGAGATTCGGATAGCGCTCTTCCGTCCGGATGGATCTGCAAGGCAGTCTTTACGCAGGAAGCACGGGGGATGGTCGCTGCGAAAGACCCTCCGATGTTCAAGTCAGTGAAAATCTTCAGCAATCAAATGAGAGAAGGCTCCAGCAAAAGGATCTTCCTTCTTGAGATAATTTTTCAGGAGTAATGGCCTTCGCTAGAGTTTTCTTTGGGCTTAGATTGCCTTCGAGAGCATACCTAGGGTCCTGGGACTTGGTATTTGGACGCTGTTGAGGAGGTGAGTCGTTACCTGATTTTTCGAGCGCATTTTAGAGAGCTGGCATCCGATAAGGCCGGAATCCCAATGATTACAGGGATCAGCAGTTGATAAAGCTGATGGCGCTTTATCAAAAATTTGGAATTCCGTTGATCATGGACGAAATATTGTATTTGGCTTCCGTTTTTGTTTTGAGAAGTTCATTCCGTAATTCTTGCGATCAGGGTGGTTCATCCTTCGAGATATCCAGTATGATTTGAAGCAACAATGGCGCTTACGTTGAAGGGATGAGGATCGATTCTGACGAGGTACTAAGATAGCTCGGTCTTGTCGAGGTTTGGAGATAGCTCGGCCCTTTCAAGGCACTGAGATAGCTTGGCCCTTCTAAGGTACTGAGATATCTCGGCCTTGCCAAGGTTCGAAGACCGACTCTAGTGTTGGTGTCGAGACTGACAATGGCATCGGTGCTAACTCTGGAGTCAGTGAGGGCCGACTTCGGAGTCGGTGCTAGGGCCGACTCTGGGGCCGAGTTGGTGCTGAGGCTGACTGGGGCCGAGTCGGTGCTGAAGCCGACTCTGGAGATGAGGCCGACTAGGGCCGAGTCGGTGCTGAGGCCGACTCCGGAGACGAGGCCGCCTTGAAAGCTGGGGCCGCTTTCAGAGCTGAGGCCGCCTTGGGGCGGAGTCGGTGCTGAGGCCGACTAGAGCCGACTTTGGAGTCTGGGGCCAAGTTCGGAGATGAGGCCGCCTTGGAAGCTGGGGCTGCTTTTGGTGATGAGGCCGCCTTGGGGCCGAGTTGATGCTTAGGCCGACTAGAGCCGACTTTGGAGTTTGGGGCCGAGTCTAGAGATGAGACTGCCTTAGAAGCTGGGGCCGCTTTCGGAGATGAGACCGTCTTGAGGCCGAGTTGGTGCTGAGGCCGACTAGAGTCGACTTTGGAGTCTGGGACCGAGTCTAGAGATGAGACTGCCTTAGAAGCTGGGGCCGCTTTCGGAGATGAGACCGTCTTGGAGGCTGGGGCCGCCTCAACTCCACCGTTAACTCACACGCGGCTTCATCAGCCATATCATATGGCAGTTTGTCTTTTTCCAAACATGATAGTTAACGAGTCAGGAACCGAAAATGGCTTTAGCCTTTTCGCCATATACACGGATATTGGTGCAATGACAATTTTACCCCGCATCAGATGGATATAGTATTTCGGTAGTGTTTTCATGCAAAATTACTCTACCTTGAATCCATCCATCATATATATGTATCTCCATGTGTATACTGTTCTAATCCATATTCCCTTTTCTGTGTCAGCTCTACTAAGATTTTCTAGTCACTGAGGTTGCTCCCTTTTTTTTGAAAAAATGTATGTTGTAGCATAGCTTTTGTTAGTAGTGGCATCATATCAAAAATTAATTATAAAGTTTTTTCACATCAAAAATCATTTCACCTATATAAAGTTTTGCTAACACGATCTCCTTCTTTTCCATATTTAGTTTATTTACGCTTCTATTTTTATTGAGTCATACAGATAGTAAATTGGAGAACGCACCTAAAATTTCCAGAAGAAGCAAGGCTGTCTGCAGAGGCAAAAGATCTTATCGGTAAACTCCTATGCAATGTTGACCAGCGGCTCAGCACAAAAGGTGTCGATAAAATAAAGGTTGTTAGGCATGCTTTCTTTGAGGTCTGGAGTTATTCAAAAGGGGTCTTTACCATAGGGCCTTGTGCTTACCTTTATTTTTCTGGCAATTTAGGCTCACCCTTGGTTTAGAGGTGTTGAGTGGGACAGATTATACCAAATGGAGGCTGCATTTATACCTGAGGTTAATGATGAGTTGGATACCCAAAACTTTGAAAAGTTTGAAGAGGTAGCATCTATCTGAACAGCGCATTTGTCTGATAATCTTTAATAATATATATATACAGGATACATTTTCATCCTTTTTTGTTTTACAGTCTGGGGACCAGATTCAGACTTCATCAAAGTCAGGCCCTTGGAGAAAGGTAAATATGTTTATGGGATGCAGTTTTGGTTATCTTCTTGCATTCTTTGCTTCTGGTTTTTTTTCAACTTATTTTTGGATCACATATCTTATATATCCATTCGTTCATTCAAGTCTTCAGAATTCTGAAACTTATTCATGAAAGATATGAATCACGGGCAATATGAATGCACCATTTTAAGGATGAAAAAATGGCTTAGTTATGGCCATAGAGTATCCGATAATTTGAAGCCAGGACTTAAAAAAAGAATTATTTTAGAACTGCGAAGTATTATTCTTAGAGTTCTCTCCCTTATCAAAAGTCTATCAGATGAATATATAATATTGGATCTAACTGCCATTTGGTGGTCCCCAGAATGAATAATATTTATGCTAGTTCTTCATCATCACATTGAGTGGTGAAACATAGTTTATGTTTTATTTAAGCTCGATGATTCTGAACAACATAGTTTATGTGTTATATAAGCTTAATGATGCTGAACTTCATGTTTTATTTATGCTAGCCATATTGATATTTCAAATAATGCTTATCATGACTCTTTTTTAATTCCTTCAGATGCTTTCTTCAAAGGACTTGAATTTTGTGGGTTATACATACAAAAATTTTGAAATTGTCACTGAGCATGACGTGTCTGGGATAGGTATGCATGTTTTAATATTTGAAACAGTATTTCACTTTATGATTATCTCTACTGTTCTGTCTTAAGAAAATGTTTCACTTCACTTTGTTCCTCCTTCAGTGTTTGGCTTGTGTCAGGTTTTCCACCAATACATACATACATTCATACGTAGATACAAATCTGTGTGTGTGTGTGTGTGTGTGTGTGTGTACACAACAGTTGCAAACCTGCTGTGCAAAGACTATATGCTGATGGGAAATATTGGAAAACTTGCCTCATTGTGATCTTTATTACCATCATCAATAGCTTGAAATTTTTGAGATTAATAATTGCCATAGTATTTTGCAGAGATGGATATACTAACTTTCCAGCAATTGGATAGTCCATGATCAGGAGGATAAACATAATAAAATGAAGTATATAACAGGAAAAAACATTATAGTGATCCAGTGCCTACAGGGCTCAAATTACTAATGAGGCTGATGCTTGGGGTTTTTCCTTCCTGAGTCTGTAATTCAGGGGGTCAGTTTCCCTTTTCATACAGAAAAAAAAAAAGAAATACTGATGTTAGCGTAGAGAGTTAAACACTACAGGATGTTCTAGGTGACATCAATGAGCTTAAAGGTTCTGTTAACTGATGGTCTGGATTGCAGTTGGATTACTGCCTTCAGTGGTTTTGCTCATGGATTGCTGATATGATAGCTTATATTTTGCTTATTTCATTCCAGAGAAACATACTTTCCCATACAAGTTGAATGATTTCCTTTTGATGGCTCCTCACATATCTTGATTATTGTAATTACTTAATTTCAAAAAAAAATTATCTTAATTCATTCATTTTAGGGGACCCAACTTTACAGCCTTAGACTCTTTAGCAGCAGCAAGATTTTATTCTCTTTCTAAAACGGTATGCCTTTCCCAGATAGAATTTAGTTGTCTCTGACAACCGACTGGTGGAGTGGATGGGATAAGAATTCAAATTGGAGAAATCACCTTCAGTTAGTCAGGAAGTACAGGATAAGCATTGGAGCACCGAAATCAAGCTGATTCATGAGGGATATCCATGCACATGGTTAAGTCACTTTTTTTGGTCGGGGAGGGGGAGCATATTTTTTTAGCTTACATAGGTATAGGAACATGGAACATGGGGCAGGGTCGAGGACAATAGGGAAGCTTATGAAACCATCAACTTGATGATGAGTTTACTTCGTTCTGAAAAATTAATGGAGGTCCAGATCATGAAAATTATCAATAAATGGAAAATAATGGTGGAAGTGTTCTCATTGTCAGACTTTAGTTACAGCTGTAACAAATTTGAGGATCTTTTAAATGCCTTAATTTGTAGCTTTAGGATGCTCTAAGTAAAGGTTTATAATTAAGAAAACTCATGATGTTTTTTCTTATGTATCCATTAAGTATGGTGTTTCTTATGTTATCAGGTGAACGGTTAACTACCTGCTACCTATAGTCATTAAAGGTTTTGCTTGAAAATTATCTTCTGTTCTGACCAGAAGTTATTTTTCCATTATTTTGAGAGTCTTAATAGAATTTTTAACTATTAAAGAATTTATCAATCAGCAAAGGCATGATATTTAGTGTAGAAGTTCAGCAGCAGTTAACTTCTTTAAGCTCATGTTTCAATTCTTACCACTTTTATAAATTGCATTGCAATGAACGCTAACAACACTAACAGAGATGCTTAGTCACATGGCTTTCAAAATTTTCAAGATTTTTTCCCCTTGAAGTCAGCAACTTGAGCAATTGTTCTTCTGATCTGCATCAGTTTAATGGACAATGAATAATTTTCAGAAGCTGTATATCCTTTTGCAATGGAATCTTTTTTTAAAAGTTGATAGATCAACAGATGCCTGTTTACGAGTGTGTCTGACCAATAGACGGCACTTTCTCTTACAGCTGAATTGAAGAAGAAGAGCAAATCAAAGAAGCCAACTATCAAGACTCTCTTTGGTATCTTCTGCTTTTCCTTTCATCTTACATATAATTTATCACCTTTGCTGGTGATTAGGTTATCCATTTATATTCAAAGAAAACTCACTCAAACTTCATGCAATCAATTTATAATGCTTTTCTTTTGGTGGAAAATGAATATTGGGGATCAATTATTCTCATTATATCTCTTTCCATATTGAGTTAATTTAGAATTGTACATCTAACTATGTCTTTGATTTTTTTTTTTAACCATCATTAATATGTAGAATACTAGGTTATGTTAGAAAATGTTCTATTTTGTAGCTCCCATTTTCTATGCAAGATGTCTTTTTTCTCCTTTTTTTTGGGTTGTGATGGTCCTAACCCGCTAATATTTGCCTGAACATCTTATGCTCAGGGTAGATATGTTTCTCTAACTTTCTGCTGATTTTTAACCTTTTGATTGCAGAAGATAGCAAAGCTTTTTTTAAAAAAAATATTTGAGATCTGTTGATCCATTTTTCTTAGGAGTTTCTTTTTAGAGTGCCTTTGGTTAGCATGAAAAATTGTGAGAACAAATGGGGGAAAAAGATCTTTTCTTTGGACAAGGAAATTTTAGGCCCTGCTTGGTAATACTTTAAAAACAGAAACAGAATTATGGCTAAGAAAATGTCTAACAGGCTGGTTTTTCTTATAAATAATTTCTAAGTTTCTTGAAATTAAATTTTTAAAAGTAAAACTTTTTTACTTTCAACAGCGCCACCACTTTCGCCAACATCACCGTCCACCATATCGCTGCCAAAAAGAGCTGTCATGGCTATTGTTAACTCTTTTTCCACTGCTTTTATTATCATTCTCCAATGTTTTTATCTGCAATCACTAGCTGCCACAACTATCAATCTTTCATGTTGCAGTGACTGCCATGATCACTATGCTAATTGTTTATTTCACCACTATCCACACTAGCCACACCATCCTATTAATGCCACCACCAACATCACTACTACTTTCAACTGCCATCTGCCATTATCATCAAGACTGACTCTATATTGCAACTGCTGCCTCCACCTGCTTATTTGCCATCACCATGGCAAATGCTGCCTACACAATGGTCCTGGCTTCTTGCCATGATTGTTATCCATTTATATTCAAAGAAAACTCACTCAAACTTCATGCAATCAATTTATAATGCTTTTCTTTTGGAGGAAAATGAATATTGGGGATCAATTATTCTCATTATATATTCTCTTTCCATATTGAGTTAATTTAGAATTGTACATCTAACTATGTCTTTGATTTTTTTTTTTAACCATCATTAATATGTAGAATACTAGGTTATGTTAGAAAATGTTCTATTTTGTAGCTCCCATTTTCTATGCAAGATGTCTTTTTTCTCCTTTTTTTTGGGTTGTGATGGTCCTAACCCGCTAATATTTGCCTGAACATCTTATGCTCAGGGTAGATATGTTTCTCTAACTTTCTGCTGATTTTTAACCTTTTGATTGCAGAAGATAGCAAAGCTTTTTTTAAAAAAAATATTTGAGATCTGTTGATCCATTTTTCTTAGGAGTTTCTTTTTTAGAGTGCCTTTGGTTAGCATGAAAAATTGTGAGAACAAATGGGGGAAAAAGATCTTTTCTTTGGACAAGGAAATTCTAGGCCCTGCTTGGTAATACTTTAAAAACAGAAACAGAATTATGGCTAAGAAAATGTCTAACAGGTTGGTTTTTCTTATAAATAATTTCTAAGTTTCTTGAAATTAAATTTTTAAAAGTAAAACTTTTTTACTTTCATCAGCGCCACCACTTTCGCCAACATCACCGTCCACCATATCGCTGCCAAAAAGAGCTGTCATGCCTATTGTCAACTCTTTTTCCACTGCTTTTATTATCATTCTCCAATGTTTTTATCTGCAATCACTAGCTGCCACAACTATCAATCTTTCATGTTGCAGTGACTGCCATGATCACTATGCTAATTGTTTATTTCACCACTATCCACACTAGCCACACCATCCTATTAATGCCACCACCAACATCACTACTACTTTCAACTGCCATCTGCCATTATCATCAAGACTGACTCTATATTGCAACTGCTGCCTCCACCTGCTTATTTGCCATCACCATGGCAAATGCTGCCTACACAATGGTCCTGGCTTCTTGCCATGATTGTTACCATCAATTTGACCACCACTACCAATGCTGATGGTGCATCTCTTCTGCTACCACCGCCACCTTTATATTTTATCTTTTATTATTTGAAAATGGTAAACAAATCTGATTACCAAACATATTCTTTTCTTCAAAATATTAGAAACAAAACAAATGATAATATAAATAATAGATGAAAGAGAGATTGGAAATAATGCCAAGCACAACGATAGTTTCCTAATTTCATTCATTGGTTCCTATGAGGAGAACATAAACTCCATGTTCTGGGAACCTTGAACTTTTCATTTTCTGCTTTAAGGTTTTGAAAAATAAGTATTTATATTTTTCATAACATATGGATTTTTTTATCTAAATTCCATATTTTTTCCTCAAAATTAACATCTGGAAAATATTTGAAGAAAATGGTCCCCATTGCATTCTATCTTGGCGACTAGACACCCTTAGTTGACAAAACACGCATCTTCATAGCTAGTCCCTCCTGCCCAACTGAAGTTACTTCTGATCTATTAAATTTTGAGTCCCATAAAAAAAGGATTTATTGAGGAGGCAGAAGAGCATTTTGTGATACAATGATTCTGGATTGTGAATGAATGGGGTCTTGATCTCAGGCCATGAGTAATATCTATGATTATGTGCTTGATTTACCACCAGCGATTATGGCAGTAATGAACCCATGAGAATGCTTGGCATGGGTATTTCTGGGAGAAATTTGAGTTCATTTTGGTGACTGGCTTATTGACGCGAAGTATAGTTCCAATGCTCACAAGGCTTCATTTTTTTAATTATTGAGTGGGATATATATTTCAAAACCTAAGTCTGCTTTAATGTGACCTGTTTAGCTGACCTATCATTTTAAAAATTGTTTCAGAATCTTTAGAAATGGAGGACCAACCTGAAGAACATGTTCAAGGGAGCTTCCTCAATCTTCTACCTTCTCAACTAGAAGTCTCAAAGAGTCAGAACTCCTCATCTCCGTAAGTCTTGTTGACCTCTGTGGTGTCATGTGGCTCAAGGACTTAAATAATCATCATGAAAAGCCAAACATACCTCTCGATAAATGCCCCTCTCATTGATTTACACAAGAGATTGAGCTATATGACGTAATGAAATGGCCACCGAAGCAGAGAAATTACAGGTGGTGGGAGATTGAGTTATGCTTCTTCCACGAGGCATATGTTCATGATTGGATAAGAATGTTGTAAAGTCTGATCTTACGAGTAAATGTCAAATTTTCATGTTACATAATACAATCAATTTGCCTGTATTCATTGTCAATCTGTAATTTATATATGGAATATTCCACATTTTTTGTCTAATTATGTGTGGGACGTGCTATATATCTTGATCATCTGATATGAAAATATCAACATTGGGGATATTGTCAGCATTGGTGGTTTAACCAAATATATGTTGTTTCGGACCTATGCCCCAGTGGCTAGTAATCTAGCCAGGGGGCATATAGCCATTTTGTGGGCTGTCCTCAGGAAGACAGAACAACCTTCTTCGAAACCATTGTATAATTTTCCCGCCACATAAATTTTAGCACTCGTTGCACCCACCCAATGGTTGGAGTTGTATTCAAAACCAATGGCCTTCTTGAGGTCAGATTACCCACACATGGAGACTGAAATTTTAGATCTCAACTGTTTTGCTTTATTAAACGTCCTCCTCATGTTTAATTTATGATTGTTATTTGTATCTGCCAGCCCCATAAGGTTTAATTCCCCTTGCTTTTCATTGTTTGGCTGACAAAGTTATATTTGCTGCTAGCAATCAATCTATTTGTAGCGTTGAGGATCGTCCATAAAATGCTGCATCCCGTCATCCACCATGGCGTCAGGCAGAGATTTTGGTGACAGCAACTTGAGAAAGTCGGAATCTTTAGACTTTGAGGACAGCAATTTGAGAAAGTAGGAATCTTCTGATGTGTGCCATTTGACTCTATGTTTAGGTCATTTGACTCTATGTTTTGCCACTTAAATGCAAATGTCTTGATTGCAGCACCGTTTTAGATCTCATATGTGTGCTCCGACAATGTCAATTGGTTCCCTCTATCAATTTTTTATCCTCAACTGATTAGTGTTTCATCACATTCTTATTAGAGTTCTCTATCATTTTACCTAGTATTATTGTTATAAATCCCATTTGTAGATCAAGCATTGTTAGTTAATGTCAAAATAGAACAAAGTGGAGCAAGTGATGTTCATGTATGTGATGCTTGATCTTGGTCAAGCATAGTGAACTTAATTATCATACTCCTGATGTGGTTATATTTGGCTAATATGACCCAATGTGGATAAAACATGGCTTCCCAAGTGGGAACGTGGTTGTATGTAGCCAAAAATATCTCACTAGACAACATTTGGGTTAAACAGGGAAAACTTATTATAAAATAAATCTAGTAGTTGACCAGATGCTAATGATGATCAAAGCAAATAATGAGAAACTTGTTAGAACAAAGTTATATATATATTGATCCCAATCATATATGTAGAAATATGAGATCAATATATTTATCATAAAAAATAATGTAAAACATGATCGATACATAAATACCTCCAGTCATTGTATCATGCAAATAGGTTGACTTTTCTTCAGATTAGGGTAAGGCTTTTTCACATGTTACGGTCTCTCATGGTGTAAACTTTCTCATAGAGATTAGGTGCAGGGATCTTTTTGTTTTATATTTCTTTATGCTTTATTTGTCCATCACAGAGGGCGCTTCAAATGGATATGATTGAGGGATGTTTATCTTAATCGTGGATTCAAATTTTGAATTCACGTAATCCCTCGATATCAAATATAGGACCATTTTAATCGTATGTAACCGATACTCTTAATGGGAAAAAAATCAACATTCTTTCACTTGGTCCGTATATTCTATTACTATCATAAGAAACAGAATACATGAATCATGGCAATAGGTCCTCTTAAAATTGAGTATTATTTACCATGTATCACAATGTATTATATTTTTCAAACATAAACCTATCTAACTTAATGAATAAATTCCATGTTTATTCTAGGTCCAACTTAATGATGCTCATCATAAAATAAATGTGTACACTAAATAACTGAATGTGAAAAAACATCACAACCATAAAAGAGTTTCATTGTACAAGTAGTTATCCATGCAACTAAATTATATCATGGGACTAACTCCCATTCGTACCACATGATCCTTAAAATTCTTAATTGGCATGCCTTTAGTCAAGGATCAGCTATCATCAATTCAGTGCTAACATGTTCTATGACCACTTTGTTTTCTTTAACACGTTCTCTTATGGCTAAATACTTAATGTTGATGTGTTTACTTCGACTACCACTCTTGTGGTTTTTAGCCAAAAATATAGCAACTGAATTGTCATAGTACAATTTAATTGGCCTAGCAATAGAATCAACAATTCTAAGCCCTGAGATAAAACTCTTCAATCATACACCATGCAATATAGCCTCAAAACAAGCAATAAACTCTGCTTGCATATATAGTAGAAGTAGCAGTCAGATATGTACCTCATGATCTTTTAGCAGTTCTCCAATGGTCTAAACTTGGATTACTCTGATATCTTTCCAACATTCCAACTGCAAATGCTATGTCAGGCCTTGTACAGACCTAAGCATACATCAAGCTACCAACAACTGAGGCATATGAAATGTTTTTCATTTTCTCCCTCTCAAGGTCATTCCTTGGGCACTGATTCAAATTGAATATGTCATCATTGACTATGGGAGCTATACTCGGTGAACAATCTTTCATTCAAAGTCTCTCTAAGATTTTATTGATATAGGTTTCTTAAGATAGACCTAAAATACCTCGAAGTCTATCTCTTTTAATCTTAATGCCAATGACATAAGAGGTATCACCCATATCTTTCATGTCAAAATTCTCTGAGAGATATTGTTTCACCTTATGTAACATACCTTTATCATTGGTTGCAAGTAAAATATTGTCTACATATAGGATCAGAAAATAAATTTGCTCCCACTGACCTTCTAGTATATACATTGATCCATGATGTTCTCTACAAATCCAAATGAAGAAATCACCTCATAAAATTTTAAGTACCATTGTCGAGAGGCTTGTTTCAATCCATATATAGATCTCTTAAGCTTGCATACTTATTGCTCATTATCACTAGAGGAAAAACCTTCATGTTGTTTCATATAAACCTCTTCCTCTAGATCTCCATTGAGAAATGCAGTTTTCACATCCATTTGTTGCAGCTCTAAATCAAAATGCGGAATAAGAGCCATGATAATGTGGAAGGAATCTTTCTTAGATATAGGAGAAAATATCTCCTTGTAATCATTTTTTTTTGAGTGAATCCCTTAGCAACGAGTCTTGCCTTATATCGCTCAATGTTGCCTAACGAGTCTTTCTTGGTCTTAAAGACCCATTTACAGTTAATAGCTTTTGCTCCATCAGGCAACTTAACAAGATCCCAGACTCCATTAAATGCCATAGAATTCATCTCATCTTTCATAGCATCATACCATAAATTGGATTCCTTACAATTCATGGCTTGTGAAAACGTTTTAGGATCGTTTTCAGCTCCAATATTATAGTCTGACTCTTGAAGATACACAATATAGTCACTAGAAATTACCGATTTCTTTTCTCTTGTAGATCTTCTTAATGTTGTAACAACCTCTTCTGGTGAAGTTGATTGTTCAACTATCTCTAGTAACTTATGAGAGACTGGATCTACTAGTTCATTATCAACAAATTATGACATTTCAACGACTGGTTGTATAATGCTCATTTGATCTTGAGGAGTACTATGAACGATAATCAGCCTGTCACTTGAAGTGGAAGGTTGAGCATCAGAATGTTCCCTTTCAAAAATCATGCTCTGCAATTGATCACTCCATTGATTAAATCATTCTCAAGAAATTTGGCATTTCTTGATTCCATAATCCTAGTTATGTGAGATGGACAGTAAAATTTATATCCCTTGGACCTCTTGGCATATCCAACAAAATACCCACTAATGGTCCTAGGATCAAGCTTTTTCTTTTATGGATTGTATACTCTCACTTCACATGGGCATCCCCATACGCGTATATGTTGCAAACTTGATTTCCAACCTTTAAATAACTCAAATGGTGTTTTAGAAACGACCTTAGTTGGAACCCGATTCAATATGTACACGGCCATCTTGAGAGCTTCTGTCCACAAGGACTTAGGCAGTTTAGAGCTGCTAATCATGCTCCTAACTATGTCCATCAATGTTCGGTTCCTTCTCTCTGCTACACCATTTTGATCAGGTGAGTCAGGTAAACTGTATTGGGCAACAATCCCATGTTCTTGAAGGAACTTCGCAAATGGACCAGGCATTTGTCCATCCTCTGTGTATCTCCTATAATACTCACCTCCTCTATCAGATCTCATAATTTTGATTTATTTTTCATATTGTGTCTCTACTTCTGCCTTGAATACCTTAAAGGCATCTAATGGTTCGTTCTTATTATGAAGCAAGTAGAGATACATAAATCGTGAGTAGTCATCAATGAAGGAGATGAAGTATTTCGAACCATGAAAATCCATATCCGAACAACAAATGTCCATGTGTATGATCTCTAATAGGTTTGAACTCCTCTTGGCACCATTCTTTGACTTATTAGTCTACTTGCCCTTAATGCAGTCCACACAAGTGTCAAAGTTAATGAAGTCCAAAGTATTGAGTACTCCTTCATTCACTAACCTCTTGATTATATCTATGGAGATATGTCCCAATCTCTGGTGCCACAACATAGAAGAGTTATCATTTACAACACATCTTTTCATGCCAGCCCTAATATGCATCACATTATGAGTAGTATCATTTTGCAAATTAATATAGAAAAGACCATCAGACAAAGTATAATTTCCAATAAGTTTAGATTTATAATATAAAATGGAAGAAGTATCTGAAAAATCGAAGGAATAACCGAAAGGTACAAATCTTGAAACTAAAATTAAATTTCTAGAAAAACTAGGTACATAAAAGGTCCTTTTCAAATTTAAAATAAAATCACTACTGTTGCCCAGATGTAGTAGCCCAAGAGGGGGGTGAATTGGGTATTTTAAAAATTAATTCAATGGATGATATTGACTAACGCAGATATGTGCTTAATCAAAAGTTAATTTGCAGCGGTGTAGTGGAGTGCACAAAATAGAAAATACACAGATCAATCAAACACAAACACAGCAGGGTTTATAGTGGTTCGGTGCCAAACTCGGCTCCTACATCCACTCCCCAAAAACCCTTGGGAATTTCACTAATCGTATCACAACGATTACAACCCCTAGCCTTCCCCGGCTAGTCCTCTTGTTTTCACGGCACAAGGCAGCCAAATCCCCTAGCCTTCCCGGCTAGTCCTCTTGTTTTACTGGCACAAGGAAGCCAATCCCCTAGCCTTCCCGGCTAGTCCTCTTGTTTTAATGGTACAAGGAAACCAATCAAGAAACTAGGGTTATCTCTAACCCTAATACAAGATTTATCAAAGAATAACAGATAGCTCCAAATATGAGCAGATATTCAAATAAGAACTTTACAACTTTTAGAAGCAATAACCAGCAGCAAATGTAGAATGTCGACGCAGCTGAGATTTGAATCTTGCTTCAAAGGCTTGGACGATTTTTGAGCAAGTGTTGAAGGATGAAACTTCACAGCACAAAGACTTGCTTCTCAAGATCCGAAAGTTGTAAGCAATAAACACTCTCTTTTGATTTCTTTCTTTTCTCTCTTTTGTATTCTTGATGTGTCAAAAAATGTAAGAGATTCGTCAAGGTTTTCTTCTGAACATCTCTATTTAAACCAATCAAAAAACTATCCGTTAGATTCATTGGTAAATAGAAGAAAAGAAAAACGGGAAGAAATAAAACCGTTTGAAATATTTTCCCAAATGATGAAAGCATTAAACCCATTGCTAGTGAGGGATTCCTGTCCATAATCAAAAGGAAACGGTCAGCATTCATCAAAATAGAAATGAGAGAGAGAAAGAGCATTAATGAGAGAGAGAGAGAGTAAGCATTTAAACAAGTTGGCTGAAATAAATTTTCAGCAACTCCCTTCAAGAAGTCACGCGGCCCATGGAGGAAAAGAGGGAAGAGCAAATGCTAAAGCTAGCTAACCAGCTAGCACCAAGAGCCACGGCAAGAAATCAGCAAGAGGAGAATAAAAATAGCTAGCTATATGGCTAGCTCTTTTTCAAAGTCCCACGGCTAGCAACAAAGAGCAAGAAAAGTAGTTAGCTAAGTGCCATGGTTTCATGCTATAAAGGAAAAGTAGTTAGCTATAGAGCTAACTAAGGCACAAACTAGTTAGCTCTTTAGCTAACTAGCCATATAAGCAATATCCAACGGCTTCATGAACAGAGACAAATTGAAAAATAGTAGCTCTTTAGTTAGCTATAAAAAGGTGCATGAGGCCATGTAAAAAGATAGTTAGCTATATAGCTAACTCAATTCAAAAATTCATGCGGCTAGGATGAAAGCATTTCAAAAATAGTTAGCTTATAAGTTAGCTAGATAAAAGGCAAACCTATTCATGACAAAAATAGCTAACTCCCAAGCCATGAAAACAATAAAGATAGTTAGCTTATAAGCTAACTCCCAAAGGGAATCATGAAAAGATGGTTAGCTTGTAAGCTAGCTTTCTCAATAAAAGCTACGGGAGATGGTTTCATGAAAAGGAATCTTGTCATCCAGCTAACTCATAAGTTAGCTATCCATAAAGGTGTGAAGCCATGATAAAAAGATAGTTAGCTTGTGAGCTAACTAGATAAAAAGCAAATCTTACCATGCAATAAAGTAGTTAACTAGTTAGTTAGCTAGATGTAAAGTTAACTCTATTCATGACAAAAGTAGCTAACTAGATAGCTAACTCCAAGGATGCTTTTCATGAAACGTAGCAAGGAGAAAGACAAAACTAGTTAGTTGCTAAGCTAACTTTTTCATGAATCATCGGCCAAGTAACAGAGAAGAGAACTAGCTAGCTTGTTAACTAGCTAGAGGGAGTTTTCATGCAAGACCCAAGGCAAGCTAGCTCATCAGCTAGCTGAATTTTCAACCATTCGGCCAAGAATCCTGAAGAAAAAAATAGTTAGCTCTTGGGATATCTAGCTAACTCAATGACTAACCAGCTAGCTGCCTAGCTAGCTGATTCCAAGAAGTGTTCGGCCAAGAGGAAAAATCAGCAATAAATAGCTAGCTTGCAAAGGAAAACAGCTAACTAATGGAAGGAACAAGCTAGCTAAGACAACTCAATTTATGCATGGTTCGGCTAGGCTCATTGTGAGTGGGAAATAAATTAGCTAGCAAGTGGGGAAAGCTAGCTAAGAGGAGAAATAAGGTAACTCACATATTCATGCAATAATTCTAAGCAATTAAAGAGTCAATTAAATGTTTTGTAATCATCAAAATCAATTCAAGGGTCAACAATCTCAACAATCTCCCCCTTTTTGATGATGACAAAAACATACAAAATTATTAAGCATAAATCATTCAGCATACATAATCAGCATTCAAAATATAATCTCCCCCTAAATATATTAATCTCCCTTGAATATATGAAGTGATTCTTCTCCCCTAAATTTTAATTTATGCATTATTCTTCTCCCCCTTTTTGTCATTGATCAAAAAGATGAATTTTCAGAATATGCAATAATTCAACACAATTTATGAAGAGAAGATGCAATATATTAATTCAAGCATAGTTCATAATTCAGTCATTCATAGAAAACATATTACAATATATCAAGCAGAAATCATAATTCAGTCATTCATAGAAAACATATTACATGACATGAAACATAGATCAAACATAGAATACAATCATCATTCATCATCAGAAGATATGACTTTAGGTTGCTTGGAAGAGCCTTCAGGTCGAGTGGATGATCCGGGTACGTCATTAGGTTGAGAAGGCGGCGTCCAAAGATGAGAATGAGAGAATGAAGCTCCAGGGGCAGAAGCAGCAGCAAGACCAATCTGAATTTCCAGCAAATTGCTCATCTTCACGGTGGATGCATTCAGGTGGTCAAGAGCATTCGCGGCATCCTTCGTTGTGCTGTCATTGGTCCTCATCTGGTGTGTTACCCATTCAGCCTTGGTTACAACATCTTCAAACTGGGATTTCAATTGCTCAACGTCTTTCTTAATACAATCCACTGAAGTGTCGTTGTGAAAGAGCACACGACTGTTGAGCACACCAACATCATGCACAAGTTGCTTCACGATGGTTGACATATGATTAAGAGTTTCAAACACAGAAGAAATATGGGGTACCAAGGAGAGGTCATTGTTGACGGAAGAGTTACTATCACTGGTACTCCTATTTGAAAGTGCAATGGAAAGATCATGAACAATTTGTTTGATTTGATCTTGACTAATCAAAACAGTAGGAAGGGGTGAATTTTGATTTTGATTGGTATAATGAGTGGAAGATTCTGGAATGTCCGGATGATCATTAAGAAACGGGTTTGACTCATTCATAGCAGCTAAAAATTGATTAGGTTGATTGAAGTCGAAATTAAAGAAATTTGGAGGAGAACAAACTGGTGGAGGAGGATCGGATGGAATTAAGTTTGTAGGTTGAGAGATAGTTTTATCAGCAGTTCTGGTTCTAATCTTGGTCCAAATGCCATTACGTTTGGCATAGTCCATACGGTGTAGGGAGTGTGCATTAAAAATGTCAGTGTGACGCAATGATGCACTAGTTTCTCCTTTGAGTTTCACATTGTGAAATTCAAATACGTAAGTGAGAAACATCCCGTATGGCAAGGCGGCTTTGGATCTACCTACAGCTTCTTTCATTATAACCATCATTAATTCTGGAAAATTTAAAGGAGTTCCTTCTAATATGTCAAACATTAGTCCTATGTCCCTATCAGTTATGGCATTAAATGAACCGGCACGAGGTGCAAATATCTTTGCAATAATACTGTGTAGCAATCTATTCTCAACATTCAACATGTTAGCATCAAGATTGTCTACATGAGCATTATCATCCTCTAAGCCCAAAATAGAAGCAATTTTAAAGTTTCTTTCGCTAGGAAAATTTATCAAGACACCATCAGATGGAATACCTAGGGCTGACCCTAGCACTTCACTATTAAAATTAATTTTAACATTTTTAACAAGTGAAGAAATAGTTCCATCACCAAAACTAATATTTTCATAAAATTCATAAACAAGAGTAGGATAAATAGGTTTCCTAGTAGATAATAGGTCAGTCCAACCTTGAGAAGCTAGGAGATTTCCTATTTTAAATTCCTCTTTTTCTAAGAAACTGAAATCTACTAACCTTCCATTGGAAATAGATCGAGTGGTTAAAGTAGGAAATATAGATCTTGAGGAGGAAGAAGAATTTTTCCGAGGAAGATCCGTTGTGTCTTCTCTTGAGTGAGAACCCTTCTTCTTTGGAGCCATCCTTTTCCTCTACAAGATGGAAGAAGCTTGATGAAAGATAGAGTAAGAAGGAGACGTTTTTGGAATGAGGCGAGTGGAATGAGAAAGTTTTCTTGGTGGAGACGTGTGAGTCAAGAATTTGGCCCTTATATAGGGAGGATTCAAAAGAGCTAGCTTGTCAGGTGCCTGGATGGTTACCTGGTTAGTTAGCTTTCTTGAATAGTCCCATGATAAAGGTCAAAAGGATAGGTGGCGTGGAATAAAGTGGACAAGCTTTCATGAAAAAGGAATGTGGGTAGTTAACTACCTAGCTAACTTACTCACTAGAAGACAAAAACATTGAGGTCATTCTAAGGAATTTTCATGAAAGATTTAATTGATTAAGATGGAATTAGATAATCAATACATTTCAATCAAGATGTCCAATCACAAACAAGTGTCACAAACTTAATTAATTAGATGGATCA
>UESW01002165.1:204173-270701 GCA_900491605.1 Calamus simplicifolius
GATTGCTTTCACACAACATGGTACGAGCCATTTCTTCTAATGTTCTATTCTTTCTTTCACTACTCCATTTTGTTGTGGTGTTCTTGGTGCAGAAAAATTATGTTCAATTCCATTTTCATTACAAAATTTTCAAAAGATTGATTTTCAAATTCTTTTCCATGATCACTTCGTATCGATAAAACAGAAGAATTCTTTTCATTTGTAATTCTTTTAAATAATTTTTGAAATGATGGAAATGCTTCATCTTTACTAGCTAAGAATAAAACCCATGTAAAGCGAGAGAAATCATCAATATGACAAAACCATATCTTTTTCCTCCTAGACTAGTTGTTCTTGTAGGACCGAATAAATCCATGTGCAAGAGTTCCAAAGGTCTAGTGGTTGAAATCAAATTCTTTGATTTAAAAGATACTCGGTTTGTTTTCCAAATTGACAAGCATCACAGATTTTATCTTTTTCAAAAAAAGTTTTGGCAAACCATGTACTAAATCCTTTTTATTAATTTAGATAATAAATCCATGCTTGCATGAGCTAGCCTACGATGCCATAACCAACTATATCAGTTTTATTATTATAGCAACTAGGCAATCAACATTTTGATCATGCAAATCATTTAAATTAACAATGTATACATTACCATGCCTATGACCAACAAATTTCATGTTATCATTAGCAGGATTTTTAACAATGCATAAAGATGATTCAAATGTAACTTTAAATCCTTTATCACATAATTGACTAATACTAAGTAAATTATGTTTAAACCTTTCACAAGTAAGACATTATCAATAAAATGAGGTGTGATACCTATTTTTCCAATGCCAATAATTTTTCCTTGGCCATTATCACCAAAAGTAACAACACCTCCATCTTTTGCCTCCAAAGTGATGAATTGAGATTCATCACCGTCATGTGTCTTGAACACCCGCTATCCAAGTACCATTGTCTTTTAGTTGCTCGGGTTGCAAGACACACCTGCATACACAATTTTAATTTTGCTCTTAGGTACCCAAGCTTTCTTGGGTCCTTTCGGGTTAGTCAAAATAGTTCCTTTTGGAACCCATATTTTTTAACTTTGTGTGTTGACAAATATGCTTTGTGTCCAAATTTACCACATTTAAAGCAAGTAATTTAGTTGAATCATCAGCATGCACATAAATATTTTTCAAAAATTTTTGTCTTTCAAAGGATTGTATCCAAGACCAGCTCTATTGTAAACAGCTCTTTGACTATTTAAATCATTTCTAATTTTCTGAACTTAGAGTAAATCTATCAATAATAGGTTTTAATTTATTTACTTCATTTTCAAATCTTGGTTTTCCTTTAGTAAAAATCATTGTTATTTGAAATTCTTTCTTTTTCAAGAGTAAGTTCCTTAATTTCATTTTCAATCTTTATTCTTTGAACTTAATTTAGCAAAATCATCTACAAGTTCATAAAATGCACCATGCAATTCATCAAAAGTAAAGTCATCTAAAAGCTAGGACTTACCTCATTTTCATCAGCCATGAAGCATACATTTGCAACTTCAGTTTTTCTTCTTCTTCCGAACTTGTTGCTTCACTGTCACTCCATGTAGCCAACATAGCCTTCTTCTTTACTTTCTTAAAACCTTTCTTCAACAGTGGACATTCTGGTTTGATATGTCCAGGCTTCTTACACTCATAGCATATAGGAGGTTCACTTCTTTTCTTTTCTTTGCTATGATCTCCTTTGGTGAATATTTTTCTTTTTCCAAATCTTTTTCTTCTCATAAATTTCTTGAACTTTCTAGAGATGAGAGCCATATCATCATCTTTTCACTCTCACTAGTTTCATCTTCACTTTCCTCATTTTGAACATTACCTTTCAATGCCATGGTCCTTCTCTTCTTTGAATCATCTTCATCAATGTGTTGACGTTGTTGTAGTTCATGAGTCATCAAAGATCCGACCAATTCTTCAAGTGATAGATTGTTGAGGTCTTTAGCTTCTTGTATAGCTGTGACTTTTGCTTCCCATGATCTAGGCAAAGATCTCAAAATTTTTCTCACAAGATCACTGTTAGCATAAGACTTTCCCAAACTTTTTAAACCATTAATAATGTCGGTAAATCTAGTGAACATATCAGTAATATTTTCAGATGAATCCATTTTAAATAGTTCATACTTATGAACAAGCATATTAATTTTGGATTCCTTGACTTTAGTACCCTCATGGGTAACTTCAAGTCTATCCCAAATCTCTTTAGCAGACATGCATGTAGATATACGATTAAACTCATTTGCATCAAGAGAACAATAAAGAACATTCATTGCTTTTGCATTTAATTGAGCTAATTTCTTATCTTGCTCATCCCATTCAAATTCAGGCTTTGCAATATCAATATTATCAATCTTAACAGTGGGTGTGTGAGGTCCATTAATTATGATTCCCCATAAATCATAATCAAGTGCTTGAATGAATATTTTCATTCGTGCTTTCCAATAAGTGTAATTTGTTCCATTGAACAAAGGTGGTCTATTAGTTGACTGTCCTTCGGTCAACATAGATCCCATTTGGATTACTACTGATCTTTAGCTCCAAGCTTATCAAAGCTATAGGAATCAAGAGCACGCTGCTCTGATACCACTTGTTGCCCAGATGTAGTAGCCCAAGAGGGGGGTGAATTGGGTATTTTAAAAATTAATTCAATGGATGATATTGACTAACGCAGATATGTGCTTAATCAAAAGTTAATTTGCAGCGGTGTAGTGGAGTGCACAAAATAGAAAATACACAGATCAATCAAACACAAACACAGCAGGGTTTATAGTGGTTCGGTGCCAAACTCGGCTCCTACATCCACTCCCCAAAAACCCTTGGGAATTTCACTAATCGTATCACAACGATTACAACCCCTAGCCTTCCCCGGCTAGTCCTCTTGTTTTACTGGCACAAGGAAGCCAATCCCCTAGCCTTCCCGGCTAGTCCTCTTATTTTAATGGTACAAGGAAACCAATAAAAAAACTAGGGTTATCTCTAACCCTAATACAAGATTTATCAAAGAATAACAGATAGCTCCAAATATGAGCAGATATTCAAATAAGAACTTTACAACTTTTAGAAGCAATAACCAGCAGCAAATGTAGAATGTCGACGCAGCTGAGATTTGAATCTTGCTTCAAAGACTTGGACGATTTTTGAGCAAGTGTTGAAGGATGAACTTCACAGCACAAAGACTTGCTTCTCAAGATCCGAAAGTTGTAAGCAATAAACACTCTCTTTTGATTTCTTTCTTTTCTCTCTTTTGTATTCTTGATGTGTCAAAAAATGTAAGAGATTCGTCAAGGTTTTCTTCTGAACATCTCTATTTAAACCAATCAAAAAACTATCCGTTAGATTCATTGGTAAATAGAAGAAAAGAAAAACGGGAAGAAATAAAACCGTTTGAAATATTTTCCCAAATGATGAAAGCATTAAGCCCATTGCTAGTGAGGGATTCCTGTCCATAATCAAAAGGAAACGGTCAGCATTCATCAAAATAGAAATGAGAGAGAGAAAGAGCATTAAATGAGAGAGAGAGTAAGCATTTAAACAGAGTTGGCTGAAATAAATTTTCAGCAACCTCCCTTCAAGAAGTCACGCGGCCCATGGAAGAAAAGAGGGAAGAGCAAATGCTAAAGCTAGCTAACCAGCTAGCACCAAGAGCCACGGCAAGAAATCAGCTAAGAGGAGAATAAAAATAGCTAGCTATATGGCTAGCTCTTTTTCAAAGTCCCACGGCTAGCAACAAAGAGCAAGAAAAGTAGTTAGCTAAGTGCCATGGTTTCATGCTATAAAGGAAAAGTAGTTAGTTATAGAGCTAACTAAGGCACAAACTAGTTAGCTCTTTAGCTAACTAGCCATATAAGCAATATCCCAACGGCTTCATGAACAGAGACAAATTGAAAAATAGCTAGCTCTTTAGTTAGCTATAAAAAGGTGCATGAGGCCATGTAAAAAGATAGTTAGCTATATAGCTAACTCAATTCAAAAACTTCATGCGGCTAGGATGAAAGCATTTCAAAAATAGTTAGCTTATAAGTTAGCTAGATAAAAGGCAAACCTATTCATGACAAAAATAGCTAACTCCCAAGCCATGAAAACAATAAAGATAGTTAGCTTATAAGCTAACTCCCAAAGGGAACCATGAAAAGATGGTTAGCTTGTAAGCTAGCTATCTCAATAAAAGCTACGGGAGATGGTTTCATGAAAAGGAAATCTTGTCATCCAGCTAACTCATAAGTTAGCTATCCATAAAGGTGTGAAGCCATGATAAAAAGATAGTTAGCTTGTGAGCTAACTAGATAAAAAGTAAATCTTACCATGCAATAAAGTAGTTAACTAGTTAGTTAGCTAGATGTAAAGTTAACTCTATTCATGACAAAAGTAGCTAACTAGATAGCTAACTCCAAGGATGCTTTTCATGAAACGTAGCAAGGAGAAAGACAAAACTAGTTAGCTGCTAAGTTAACTTGTTTCATGAATCAATCGGCCAAGTAACAGAGAAGAGAACTAGCTAGCTTGTTAGCTAACTGGAGGGGAGTTTTCATACAAGACGTCCAAGGCAAGCTAGCTCATCAGCTAGCTGAATTTTCAATCCATTCGGCCAAGAATCCTGCAAGAAGAAAAATAGTTAGCTCTTTGGGATATCTAGCTAACTCAATGGACTAACCAGCTAGCTGCCTAGCTAGCTGATTCCAAGGAGTGTTCGGCCAAGAGGAAAAATCAGCAATAAATAGCTAGCTTACAAAGGTATCCAGCTAACTAATGGAAGGGATAAGCTAGCTCCCAAGTCAACTCAATTTATGCATGGTTCGGCTAGGCTCATTGTGAGTGGGAAATAAATTAGCTAGCAAGTGGGGAAAGCTAGCTAAGAGGAGAAATAAGGTAACTCACATATTCATGCAATAATTCTAAGCAATTAAAGAGTCAATTAAATGTTTTGTAATCATCAAAATCAATTCAAGGGTCAACAGTCTCAACAACTACTAAGAACTAAAGTACATGTCCCTATAGCTTTCATATGTAAGCACATCTTGTTTCCTGAAGAGATATACTGCTCACTTTCCACTGGCTTCCTTAGGTTTTGCATACCCTGCAAAGTATTGCAAATGTGGATTATAGAATCAGAATCAATCCATCATATATTATAAATAAAATTAGCCATATTAGATTCATAACAGACAAGTGAGATTATTTTACCTTTCTTTACAAACCAAGTCTTGAACTTGATGCAATCATTCTTTATGTGTCCCTTCTTCTTACAGAAGAAACACTTGGATTCCTTTTGAATACCAGATTGGGGTGGTATTTTACTTTTACCCTTCTTCTTGGCCCATGCCCGATCCTTTCCTTTTGTAGTCAACATTGCACTCTCACCCAATTCCATCAACAGTCTGCCCCCTTCTTGAACACATATGGCCAAAAGTTTATTGATTGACCATTTTTCCTTATGTGTGTTATAAGATATCTTAAATGGTCCATACTGTTATGGAAGGATGTTTAAAATATAGTGCACCAGAAAGAACTCAGACATTTCAACCTCAAGAGTCTTCAGTTGATCTGCATTGTCCCTCATTTGCATAATGTGCTCATGCACACCTCTCACTCCAGTGAGCCTCAGGGATGAGAACTTCAAAATTAGGGTACTGGCAAGAGCTTTGTCTGAAGTACTGAATTGCTCATCAATGCCCTTTAGTAGCTCTCTGACATTCTCATGCTCATCGACTGAACCATGTATAGCAACAGAGATTTTTATCTTTATGAACATTGCACTCAAGCGATTAGATCGCTCCCAATGTTCATAAATCGTAATCTCACTAGAAGTGCTGGTATGAGTTACTGAAGGTGGTTCATCCTTCCTTATAGCATAATCAATGTCCATCCAGCTCAGATGAAGGAGAATTCTCTCCTTCCAAACCTTATAGTTATTACCCCTCTATTCAGGTATGTCACATTTTATATCAAAGAAATTTACAGGTTGCATAACTGCAAAATTAAATATACATGCTTATTATGAAAAATTGAGGCTAATAAAAATGCTTTACCAATGTAAATCATGCATATAGAAAACAATGAATCTACTAACATAAAACTTGCCTGTGGGCTAAAGCTCTAATTCAATTAGATTCATTTAAGTCTGAATGATAAAACTATCAAATTATGTTCCTTATTTCTAATTTTTATGAGTAAATTAGAAAAATATAATTTGATATTTTATCTTAATTATTATACAAATATAAAATAGTGAATCTACTGACATAAAACTTGCCTGTGGGCTAAAGTTCTAATTCAATTAGATTCACTTAAGTCTGTATGATAAACTATCAAATTATGTTTCTTCTTTCTAATTCCTATGGGTAGATTAGAAAAATATAATTTAATATTTATCCTAATTAATTATACAAATATAACAAAAATTTCTGTGGGATAAAATTTATTATATTCATATAATTAATTACAATTAATGTCTATTATTTATATGATTTATTAACTTTATTATACAATTTTATAATTAAGGATGTTGTGGCTACTTCTCAATTATTCAATTGTATTTATCACTTAGACATTATTTAAATTTTATGCTCAATTATATTACTTAAGATGCATGCATAATCCACAAAATTTATACACATAAATTCTAAATATAATTGAACATAAATAGGCCAGCCCAACGACCCAACCACTTGATGGATGAGTCAGCAGTCCGTCATTCTCACTCAATTCTAATTGTTTAATTTAACCAAAAAATTTCTCAATCACCCCAAAAATTTCTCAATATGGGTCAGATATGGTATAGCCCAGGCTGTCGCACGGCCCAGACTGGGCGCGCGGCCAAGCGTGATGCAAACCAGACTGGGCACACGACCCAGCCTGCCAGCGGCTGGCGACTTTTGCTCCCTTTTTTTCGAATCATGTATGGATGCCACATATTTCGTAAGAGGCATCTTTCATTGTCCTCATTCCGTAAGAGGCACACCTCATCATACATATCCGAAAAATATGTAAACAAGGGAACCCAAAAATGTGTAAGCAAGAAAACCCATGCTTTCTCTCACGATGATTTGATCACGAGACATTTGGATTTATCTTTTATTTAAACTATATCCAAAAGGGTGAGCGAACAGATAGATGGATGTTTCATGGTATAGATCTTACTGATGCATCTTTTAAATAAAACTAAATTAAATAAACTGAATATTAAGAGTTAACTAGATCTAATGATTCTTGATGACCTATTAACTCTTCCGGTACGCAGATAGTTGGGTCAAACGCACCAAGGTACTACCAGTAGCTTCCCTTATTGGTACATCCCTAATATTCCTACCGTACGCTCGTTGGGTCAAATAATCCAGGGTACTACCAGTAGCCTCTCCTTTGGACATCCTTAAATGAGAGAAATAGAGACCAAGAATGTCTTGCTCCTCTTTATCAAATAAATGATATAATGATTATTTCACATGGACTTTATCGGATCAGTATATAATGGAAACAATCCCAATAATCAAAGCAGAGGTATTTTTATAAGCTCTGATACCAAATGTTAGAACAAAGTTATATATATTGATTCCTATCATATATGCAAAAATATATGACCAATATATTTATCATGAAAAATAATGTAAAATATAATTGATATATAAATACCTCTGGCCATTGCACCACACAAATAGATTGACTTTTTTTTATATTAGGATAAGGCTCTTTCACACCTTACGGTCTCTCTCAATGATGTGTAAACTTTCTCATAGAGACTAGATGCAACCTTCTCATTATATATTTTTTGTGCCTTATCTATTCAGGGCGCTTCAAATGGATATGGTTGAGGGGCATTTATCTTAAAGGATTCAAATTTTAAATTCACATAATCCCTCTATATCGAATATAGGATCATCTTAATCGCATCTAATCGATACGTTTAATGAGAAAAAAACTAACAAAACTTTGATGTTCTAGCAAATTATTGTTGCTCTCTTATTAGTTGTTCCACCTGTGATGGATGTTAAAAAAAAAAAAAAACATTTGCTTTGGAAGCTTTCATGACGGTATCTCTGTTACTTCATATAAGAGCAAAAGCTGCCTTACAAACAGCCATGGTGCTACAATTTCTTAGCGTTTGAGAAATTGCATTTCCTGAAGTAAAAGTAGTCAATTATAAACTGTCAACTTGGCACTTATTACCATTAAATACAGCTGTTAAATATAACTGTAGGATAATTTTTTAGGGTAATGCACATCAACTTCAAGTGAACTATTATGGTTGGCTGGGTAATCTTCATAAATTGTATTTAGCTTATGCCTATCAGCATGAATTGTTGAATGGATACTGTGATTTACTTCTAATTCAATCAACCTTTGCCTGATAGTTTAGCCTATGTAGCCACTTAGTTCAACTTGATTCATGGACAATAGTAGCGTGAGATCTACAAAACTCCAACATATCTATGCTTTGCCTGCCCAATAAATTATGTGCTTGCATAGTAGACACGGGCCGTACTTCAAGGAAGGAGAATCTTGTACTATCTTATATGCCTCAATGTTTTTTTTTTCCTTTAAAATTAAAAATAAGCCATAATTTAGGGATAAAATAAAGGTAAACCTATATATTTGATCCTTCAACTTTCATTCAAAAACTTACGTTGGTACTTAAAAATTTTAAATTATTATAATTTATTTCTTCCTATGTTTAGAATGTCACACTCTTCAAGCTCTATTAGATGAGGTCAGTCCTTAGCTGCTGAGTATATATTCCATCAGAGATTTTATGTTGCTACCCCTGGCCACTGGGATTCCCCTGCTGCTTCAGTAGTGTACCGGCATACGGTCTTCATTTCTTGAGAGCCTCCACCTCCAGGGTTTGTTAAAATCAACTTTGATGGTAGTGTTCATGGCAGATGTGCAGGCTCGGCTTTTGTGATCGTGGGCCTGACGGTGAGATGCTGGCGTCTGGTGGATTTGGTCTTCTTGATTCCACAGTGCCCCTTGCGGAGTTGTGTGCTGCTTGGGCTGGTATCTGTTGTGCTATTGCTGTCTGGAAGCTCGCAGTATTATTGTTGAAGGGGATTCCATTACTGTTATCCTCCGAATTAGGGAGGATTCCCGTGCCCATTTGCCTATCATCCCTTTGATTGAAGATATTCATTCTAACCTTCAGGGTATTTCTTGCGCCAGGATTAGGCACATCTACCGGAAAACCAATTCTGCGGCAGATTGGATTGCTGCTAGGATGGCATCTTATTCTGGTTCTTAGAGCTGGAAGTCGGGTGAATCTTGCCCCCTGTACTCTCTCAAATTTTGTACTCTGATATATCGGGTTTGACTCACTTTGATATATCGGGTTTGACTCACTCTAGATTGATGTGATGTATAAAAAAAAAAAAAAAGAGGACAATCAAAGTTGATGAAAGTTTGATGGTTAAAAGCATGTTACTCTTCAACCAGTCCATGTGTTTACGTTAAATTGAGGCATCATCTATTCTTTAATATCTTTAAAATATAAAATAAAATAAAAGTAAAAATAAAATTTTAATAAAAGTTTGATGGTTAAAAGCATATTTTAGCATGAAATAAACGGTGCTAAAATGTTTATCAAATCAAATAGAGGCTATGCTCATACCAAAATTAGGCCTATTCTTTTGGTGCGTTTGGTTCACCATTAAATAAATGTGCAACTGACGCCTCTCTCGCATCCCTCTCAGCTCTTTATCGAGTGTGCCCTAAGGAAAGGGGTAGGTGGCAATATCATAAAACAAAAATATATATAAAAAAGGAAAAATTAAAATATATTAAAACCCCTCCGGCCTTTTTTGGGCTATCATCACATCCCTTTTCCGCCTCTCCGGCTCCCTTCTTTCCGAAGCTCTCTCTCTCTCTCTCTTTGGCTCCTCCTCCTCCTCCTCCTCCTCATCATCATCATCATCCCTCTCCTTCTTTCTGAACTAACCGTTCGTAGAGTTGGAGAATCCCTGCTCCCCCTTCCCCTACGATCTCCCAAAAGCCCTTCTTTTCACACCCTGGTTCGCTGCTGCATTCGATATTTTTCGTCGTTTGGAAGTCGATTTCTCCGCTTTCCCTGTCAATCCGATCTCCCCGGTTGACGCTGATTCGCGTCTCGAGGACTACCGTGGCATGCGATTCGATGCCGCTGTAATGTGGATCGATTGGCCCGGCGGCTTCTGCGGTGGGTGCTCTTGGGGTTCCGATTCCGGATGTTGGATTCTGGTATCTGGCGGTGTGGGAACGGAATGCAGAGCGTCTTTGATTGTTCTGGGGGCATAGGATATCAATTCGGTAGTAATGTAGGTCCTTGACATCTGGGGAATGCGAGGAGAGACGTTACGGGGGTGGTGATCCTGGGTTCCGGCTTGGGGATAGTCGTAAATCTGTTGAGGATAGGAGGAACATTCAACTGATTCTTCTCTTTCTGGTTCCATTGGACGATTAGAGTTCTTGAAGGGGTCTCCGGTGTTTTGCGGCTGGAATTTTTTTATATAAAAATCTTCTGAAGTATCCAAGGATTCTTTGTCGAGAAAGGAGCAGCTTTTTGGGGGTTTTGGATTGGTATTTTGTCTGTTTTCATTTTTGGATCTTATCTTATATTTTATAAATTATCATGGAGCATGTCATTGGGGGGAAGTTTAAGCTCGGGAGGAAGATTGGGAGTGGCTCCTTTGGTGAGCTGTATCTAGGTAGTTTAATTGCTAATGCTTTATTGTCTCGATTTGGATTTTTTAGCTGCTTATGTTTTATATTTTAGGTCGGTGAGAGATTTAATGTTTTTGTGGGGTTGCTTTGGCGCAGGTGTTAATGTACAGAGTGGAGAGGAAGTGGCCATCAAATTGGTACGTGTTGAAAGTCTTCTTTCACTTGAAGTCATCTGAAGTCCAGAATATTGTTTTTCCTTAATTTCTCCTAATGTTCCTTCGATGCGACATGTCATATGTTTAAGAATTCAGGAATCTACCGTAGGATGGCTAACGTTGCGTTTGGTTTTCAAGGGCATCTTTCATTTTCATTTTTATTTTTATTTTCTGAAAATAATTTTAATTGTTGTTTCCTGATCACTTTTAGTAAAGTGGAAACAATTTTTTTTATTTTATTATAATAATATCTTTTAAAAGAATAAGTAATGTTATATTTCGTATCATAATATATAAATATTTAATATATTATAATGACATGTAACACACAATATAAATATTATAATAATACATATTATATATTAATATATTATTATATTAATTATATATATTATTACTTTTCCAAAAAGTTATTTTAGGTTCCACAAAAGAAAAGAGAGTTACTTTTAAAAAAAAAAGTAAAATATAGCCCTTTTTTTACAGTAGATTCATATTTCTATTTGTAAAAATAAAAGATAGGAAATAAAAGTAATACCAAATAGGTCCTTTATTTTTTACTTTCTTCTTTCTTTTGACAAAAAATAGTGTAAACATCTGTAAACTGTTTTAAGTTTTGTCATTTTAGGGTTGTATTTTCTAGAAAATTATTTTCATTTTCATTCATCCAACACATTTTTACAAGTATTTTCTGTTTTTTATGAAAATAAAAATGGAAAAAGAGATTGTTCTCAAAAACCAAATGCACTCTAAATTTCTCTATGAACTGCTGCATATTTTTTTTCCAATATCAGATAGTAATGTAATTACTAAAGTGAAACATTCTGTTGGTTTTAAAGAAAGAACTTTCATCTTAGAATCTAAGCAACTTGGTAGGTGCTGATGTGACACCGGGCAGGCTGTTTATCTGTAAATTTGGCAATTATGATAACTTTGCAAGTACCTTTTTTTTCATCTTTATTATTGTAATGTATATCAGTATTTGTCTTATAAGTTGAATCTAAGATGGAGCAACAAAACACTTACAACATCTTAAATGAAAACTTTCTAGAGTTAAAATCTTAGGATAAAACTTGTGGATTCCCTCCAGAGCATGAAGTTAATAAACCGTTGTTCTTTAAGTAGAATGAGAAGTTAAGATAGTGTTTGTGACTTAGTACATGGGCAAGGGTCTATGCAATTCTGAATCTATGGGAAGGAGCTGGGATCACATGTAATAGAAGTGATCTATGGAAAACTGATTTTTGAGTTTTTTTTTTGTGTATAAATTCATGACATTGTTGAAGGATTCATATAGCTGTGGCATCATGTGGATTACAATGAAACTGGACAGGAGAATACAAAATGATTACAAAACTTCATTTACAACTGTCTCATGTCCGTTCAAAATTTGGCAGACAAAATAGTTTAGACTTACATGTTACATCTTCAATGCCAATGCTTAAATTTTATTTTCTAATTTTCATGTATATACTGCATTCTCCAGGAATCGGTGAAGACAAAACATCCCCAGCTTCACTATGAGTCTAAATTGTATATGCTTCTTCAAGGTGGAAGTAAGTTAGTAGTCTCTAGATTTGTGGCTCATTTGTTTATATTGTCAGTCTTGTTGATTTCATGATTTTATGCTATTTAAATGAAGCCGGAATTCCCCACTTGAAGTGGTTTGGTGTGGAAGGAGATTACAATGTTATGGTCATTGATCTTCTTGGACCAAGCTTGGAAGATCTGTTTAATTACTGCAAGCGGAAGCTCTCATTGAAAACAGTACTTATGCTTGCTGATCAATTAGTAAGTACACCATTTTCTCATCAATCAACATTTTACATTTCATTTTACATTCTTGATGAGGATGACCATTTATCAAAAAAGTGAAGAATTTTAACCCTTGGCCACTGTATGAAAATTCTTGCTTACAGAGCAATGTTTACTTGGTGATTTTGACTGCTTTGTTTATATTCTATATCTATATTTCTGACAGCTTAACCGAGTTGAGTATATGCACTCACGGGGCTTTCTTCATCGTGATATTAAACCTGACAATTTTCTCATGGGCTTAGGTCGTAAAGCAAATCAGGTTTGTGGCTATATCATTCCTACAATTTATATTAGTTTGATGTACAAAATTACAAAGTTGGCTTCTGTAAGATTAGGTTTTTTTTTTCCAAAAAAAAAATATCAATGCAGAGGATTTTTTTTCCTCCTCTTTTGCTATGGTTCATCCTCGAAATTATTATTTCCAGGAGATTTTTAACAAGAAAAAAAGATGTTCAGAAGCTTATTTATTTAAGCATCAGGTCTATGTTTTTGTTTATACCAGACCTGACAACCCATTGGAACTCTAGGAGTTCAGCTTTTCAAGCCATTTCATTGTTTACGTGAAATCTTTATTCTCTTGACATCTGGTTACCATCATAGCCAAATAACACTTCTATCATGTTAATTTAAAAGGTAAAAGGCTGTCTTATTTCTTTTTGTTTATTAGATGTACTCTAAACATTTTGGTGGTGTTACTGCATAATATTCACATAATGTGATATATGCTATGTTGGTTTCAGGCTAGGAGTTAAATGGATAACAAAATGAATGCCATTTTTTAATGCACTTGTTTATTATCAATCCTAAATTAACATGAACAGAAATAACATGTAGAGGTAGACGTAGATCTAAACTAACATGGACAGAAATAATTTAAAAAGATATAACTATTTGTAATTTGAATGTCGACTTAGTCCTGAATAAAGCAGAGTGAAGGAAGCAGATTCATGTAGCCGACCCCATATAGTTGGAAAAAGGCTTAGATGAGTTGAGTTGAGTTTATTATCACATATTAGATGCTATATACTAGTTTTGGCTTGAATTACACAATGGAGACAGTGATCTATTTACTCAAATTTCGGTTTTAGTTGAGCTATTGTGTTTGACATCCTTGGCTGCTTTGTATTCTGTACCACATATTCTAGAATAGCAGGTTTTGACTATAGCTTGATGTTGTTTAAGCTTATTCAAGAGTGTTTATGCTATTCAAGAGGCATTTGCTGTTAGTGTATCATAGTATTTGCAGTAACTTTGTTGTATTCCAAATGGTAGAATTAATATTCATCAGTTACTAAAAAATCATTGTTTGAATAGAGCAGAATGAAGGAAGCAGATTCATGTAGCCGACCCCATGTAGTTGAAAAAAGGCTTAGATGAATTGAGTAGAGTAGAGTTGAATTGAGTTACTAAAAATTCATTATAAGTTGTCTTCTGAGTGATGAAGACTGAGTTTATATTTATATAATATGGAGTGAACATATTATATTAGCTTTCAAGTGGCGAAGAACTTACAATGTTGCCCTTTGATTGTTTAGGGCTGCAAGATAAGAGGAAAACTATAAGATGATATCCATACGAAGAAAAAGACTTGGAATCCATCACACAAATCAAAATTAAGTAAACAATTTTCTTTTGCCTCTTTACTACACAATTACTTCATGTAATATTTGCCTTTGACTTGATCAGTCTGATTGGTATAGATATGAGGAAAAAATAAGCAAGTGTGCAGATAAGATTGTAATAAGATCATAAGGAGAAATGCCCATAATTGTTAAAATAAATGTGGGAAACTTAAGATTCTTTGCAGTAGATTGACTTGACAATCTCAAGGAGTGATTGACCTTGAAGAAACCTTAGGTGATCAAGAGGATGTTTGACGGTAAAATGCAAATTTTGCAATAATACTTAATGATACAACACCAGTGTTCTTGTTAATAACTGTAAGATTCTTCTGCATTTTTTTGGGGGGTCTAAGTTTTTCTTTTCCAATAAAGAAGTGGTGGGGAATGTCATTGATGAGCTTTATACCATCAAAAGGTAAAATGATGGACAAATAATGGTGTTATTGATGATGTATAGGAGATGGTCTGGGTTACCCCATATAATATTCACTTGTAGCTTTTCTAAGAATGGATCTACTGTCCTAGCATGCAGTTTTTTCGGACTCAATGGATAGACGTCCTTGACTATCTTGCATGAGCTTAGGTGGCCTTGATAGATGGTTGGACAACTTAGTGATTACTTAGGTGCTTTTATAGGATGAGGTGGCTTTCAAGTGTGCCATGGGTGCTATGTAGGTTGCATAGAAATAAATGAATCAAGTAGAGAAAGTGGTCTTGCAGGGTCTAGTTAGGTTTGGTTTGGTGGGGCGAACGGATCAAGTGGTCTTTAAAGGTCGGTTTTACCTTAACCCTAACTTTTATCCCTAAATGAGATATTGAGATAGGAATTAGGGGGATCAAAGGAGGGAAAAAAATCAATAGTTAACAATAAACAATAGATTGTGGAATTTGGTTGGATGCCTGGTGTTGGAAGCCATAGCATTTGTTGGTCCTAAGCCATAGCATTTGTTGGTCCTAGGCCATACTTATTAAGATCAGGTTATGTGTGAAAGAATCCTACTCCAAGTCTGACTTGGGAAATAGTTATATTAGAGGACCTTTCATATTAGATGGGCAGCCCATCCTATTCATCTGTCATTCTTTAGGTAGGAATCAATCCCAGTGTCCCCATGAGCAACGGTTCCAATAGACTGAACAAATCAAACCATATGCGGTCCAACCAAGTCCAACTTCATCTAGGCAATGGTATGCTTCTCCAAAGACAAGGAACCATGAGGTGGCACACCCTGAGTTGCAACCCATGTGATGGTTCACCAAACCATTTTGGTGTTCTAAGCCCATGACCACCTTTCCCTTGCAAAGAGAATTGCCATCATTTAGCCTCCCTTTGCTTATGGAATGACTTTATGCTCATGGAGAACAACACCTTGAGGACAGCCTAACTGTCTTCAGAAGTTTTGATCCTTTGACAAAGTTAAGAAGTTCGAAATATAGACTGTCCTTGGCCAGGATTATGGTCAAGCCCTATTCATCTTATTCACCATCTTATCCACATCTTATCCCACAAAGGCCTACCACAAGTTGAACTGTGTATTTTTTGAGTTCTAAAATAAAAGATTAATTGCATTTCAGATTCAATTATATATAATATGGTTGATAAGTGATGAGTGATGTTTCATTTATATTTATTGGTGTTTTTTAATTGTAATGAAACCATGGCTATTGGTACCAATACACCCATCATTGAACATATCAATTCGCTCACATATCTGTTTGGGATAAAAAAAAAAGTTGAAAAGAAATTAGACCAAATAAAAATCGATGTCCTAATACAATAACAAGAGACCAGACCATCTCAGGTATCAGGACAACAGGATCCATTCTGATACCATCTTGACCTGGAACAAAACCTATGCAATGCTCTATACTGGTGGTTTAAATCTTGTAAAAAAATTTCCAAAGTTAGTAGTCAAGAACCTAAAAGTCACCTAATATCAATCATGGGAACCCTCTTGCTATTTCTAATGTTACAAAAGGAAACAAGCTTGGGTTGTTTGAAAGACATGATCTCAGAAAGGAATAACTGAAAAGGTATGATTGCTTTTACCAATGCAGTACATGGGTCTCATTAAGCTAAATTTTTCGTAAGTTTATTGTTTACGTCTCAGTAATTTCTGCATAGATAGTTCCTTATAGGGAACTAATCTATTCAGTGCATGGGTTGTTGTATTGGTGTATGCTAATGTGCACCAAGCATATCATGCTATATTGGTACCGAACCAGTATACAAAACATGGGGCATACAAGTATCAGCATGTCGAATTGATCCCATCACACAAGGTACTGACACTGTTCCAAGATGGTACCAATACAAGATCCGGTATTGAGATTGCAAATTAGGGAGATGTTTTCTTTAAGGTGTCATGTAGGACATTAATTACAGATGAGGTTATGAGTGTTTTGACTTAGTAAATTTCCTAAAATAAAGATATTGTCACATGTTGAGATATATACCCTTATAGCTTTGTATGGTCATTAGTTGTGCCTCTCATAGATATAGTTAGATGCTACATGGAATTTAAGTATTTGACAGGGAAAAACAGTAGAGGTCAATCTTTTACCATGTAAAGTAATCACTTAATTGCCTCACGCCACAGACTGCGCATTTCCTTAGACACGTGACATGCATTTTCCTCTCTTGAACACATGCAAAATACCCTCAAATTTTGGATTATGGAATACTCTAGAAGCTTACGGAATTGGTTGGAAACAAGATATTTTCTAGAGTTTTTGCAGACATTTTTTATATAAATATGGTTGGGTTCTACAGTGTAATCTAGAATAATCCTAGTCATTGGATTTGCGATACTTGTACATAATTCCAACTATTTGTTGCACCTAGAACACCATTAAAAGGAGAGGGGGTCTTGTTTGGCCAAACCATCCAATAAACGATCTAAGCAAGAGAGATCCAAACAAGTATCCTAACAAACAAGCCTTGTGGAAAAAGTCAGCCTACCAAGTAAGAACAACAAGCAAGAATGCTTGGAATGCTAGGAGGGCAAGCAAGAGAGTTTGTGAATGGAGAGATCATGGTATGCCATACTGGTGCATATCGTATCATGTTGATACCAAATTAAAACTCAATACCGGTATGTACCAAGTCTTGGTAGGCTAAACCGACCGACGTATCAAGCATTCCGACATTGTAATAATGTGGCACTGATACAGGGTCTGGTACTAAGGTGATGAACCTTGAAAAAGATTATATTGCTATAAAAGACTTTTTACATGTTTGAATTCTTTCTTAGATGGTTCTGCCAAATGAAACCTCCCCTCGTTTTATAGGCACTTCTAGGTATAATGATAGGTTAGAATTATTTACAACTGTTACAAACCTAGTGGTTAGGAGTATTCTAGATTACTCTATAGAAGTCTCCCACCTTTATAAAGGAATGTCTAGAAATATTGTAGAAAACATCATGTTTCCAGCCAATTTCAGAAGCTTCTAAAATATTCCATAAACTTCTAAAATATTCCATAAGCCTCCTGAATCTTATGGTCTTGTTCATGTGCTCAAGAAAGGAAAATTCATGCCAAATGTTTAGTGAAATGTGCAGTCCGTGACATTCTCACCCACCTGAGCGATGCCTCCCTCATCGTATCTTCATGAAATGCCTGGGTCGGCTTGCAAAACTGCCATAAGGCTTCAACGGTTTCCCAACTTGTCTCACAATTGGGTAGTACGTATTCATAACTTGGGGGCATACCAGATCATCGAATCATAGAGTCATACAACCAAGAGGAGCTCTCTTCAATTCATCGCAGCTATGGTCTTCTAGGTCACCGTAGTATGGCTTTAGCGTGTTCACATGAAAAATGTGGTGGTTTAGGAGGTAGCTACACCTTGAACGATAGCTTACCTACCTTCTTCAGAATGGGAAGGGCCCTTCATAATGGCGAATAAGGAAGGTGTTTGCAAGTGGCCTTATGTTGGGAGGGCAAAATCTTTACCATCACTCTGCCCCCATTCTAAATTCCAATGTCCTCTTCTTCTTATCTACAGAGGTGCTTGAGGGATAGCAAGTCCATGATATTAAGCATCCTATGATGGGAGCAGATTCATTTTAGGTTGGTCAGTGGCAGTTACTAGTGTCAAATACATCCATGTCACTGTAACCTTTATGGGCATATTTTAATCCCATTAGAAACTCCAGTTCACCTAGTCTGGTAGTTGCTTGATCTGTTGTTTGCAGAAAACGTTGATTACTGGAAATACAACTGCTCTTGAAACTTGAGAATTGCAACAAGAACCATCAGAGAATACCAGCATTTGCTTGCTGCAGCATAAGATTCTGCTGGTTCCCCACTGTTGCATTGCTGCCTCTATTTGTTCAGTTTTTCTTTAACTGTATGTTACATATTTAGATTATGTATTTAGTGTTTAAGGTTTTGCTTAATCATCTTAATTTGATGTTACAATTGC
Source organism: Calamus simplicifolius (assembly GCA_900491605.1). Taxonomy (NCBI): domain Eukaryota; kingdom Viridiplantae; phylum Streptophyta; class Magnoliopsida; order Arecales; family Arecaceae; genus Calamus; species Calamus simplicifolius. Next base: position 222,898 of record UESW01002165.1, read on the forward strand.
TAGTGCAGAAATGAAAATTTCATGTGTTATATTCAAATCTAAAATGTAAAAGTATCATTTAATGCTTTTTTGACATTGTGCTTATTATGTCAGGTCTATATTATTGATTATGGCCTGGCAAAAAAATATAGAGACCTTCAAACTCATAAGCACATACCTTACAGGTGAAAAGTGATTTACTTCTTATCACTTTCAGATTAAAGAGTGCCATTTCCTGCATGCTAGTATTAAAGATCAGCTTTTATTTTTTACTTGTTGTGTTATTTATTGTGAGCTTAACTTGAATTTGATTGTGTCATTCAACTTCTAGCTTAATATAAAAATCATGCCTGATACTGTGGGATAAGAAAAAGAGCTGCATACATGTTGCTACGTATTCTGCAATTCATTAGATATGTTGCAAAAGAACCAAAATGTAGTGGCTGCTTTCATACACTATTTCTAGCCTTTGCATAGAGGTGCATAGCCACCTAAGTTTTCACTCCAGCTAACTTACGTGAAGTTGGTAGTTAGATTAGATATTTTGAAGATGAATTGAGTAAGCTGCATGGTCATTACAGAGGCATATTCCTTCGCTCTACAAAACACTTAAGTCCTCCAAGAACAAGTGAACTACCTTATTGAAGACTTGAAGTTGGTCAAATATTGGCTGCTAGTTTCAGCTAATTATATATTAATTAACATGGTGCTGGTAATTTCGCTAGCTTGATTTTACTGGCTCGATCAAGGTTATTTTGTTCCTTGATTGTTGACTAAGTCAATCCAGCCCCAAATTCAACCAGCTTTGAAGTGAACCAATTGGTTTTATCAATTTGTACCCTGTTATTGGCTCAAACCTTTGTTTCTCTTGTTCTTTGATATCAGACTAATTCGAATCAACCCCTAATTCAACCTGGTTCACTTTGTGAACCAATTAGTTTAGTCAATACATAATCTGTGAATCAACAAGTTAGGTGAACAATTTGTTCCAAAATAAGTAGTCCTTATTCCCTCCAGAAAATAAATTAGACAAGTGACTTTCCATTTCACATGCTTTTCTGCATCACTAGGAAAATCATTTGATATGGATTAATACTTTACAATAATCGTTGGAAGTGTATGCAGGATGTTTGCCTTATGATATTTTCACTGAAAAAATGTATTAAATCCTCTTTTACAGGGAGAACAAGAATCTTACAGGAACGGCAAGATATGCCAGTGTCAATACTCATCTTGGAGTTGGTGAGTGTCATGCCTCACATACTTTAACTGTTTGCCAGTTTCATGCTCTCTAATGATTTAGCATATGTTTGTTCATACCTTATTTTTTCTGCAGAACAAAGCAGAAGAGATGATTTGGAGTCTCTTGGTTATGTGCTTATGTATTTCTTAAGAGGAAGGTTAGTTTTGCGATTTCTGTTTCTTTTTTTTTCTTTTTCCATGATGATGGATGCTTGTATAGTTATATGCTTCTTTTATGTTCTTATTTATTTTTTTGGTATGTGCAATTCAGCCTTCCCTGGCAGGGTTTAAAAGCTGGCACTAAAAAGCAGAAGTATGACAAGATTAGTGAAAAGAAAATGCTTACTCCAGTTGAGGTACTCCAAAGATATTATCGAGTGTTTTTTATGTTTTTCAATCTGTACAGCAATGCATTCAAAGATAAGTTTAACGATCATATCACTGGATTACATTTCCTCTGCAATTATTGGAGGTTAACAAGATATATTGCACAAAATTGTGAGGCAGGTGCTGTGTAAATCATATCCATCGGAGTTTATTTCATACTTCCACTATTGCCGATCATTGCGTTTTGAGGACAAGCCGGATTACTCTTATTTGAAGAGGCTTTTCCGTGACCTCTTTATTCGAGAAGGTTGATCTGATTAATATGTTTTGTCTTGATTTTGTAATCTTTTTCCAGTGTTAGTTTCGCTTGGATATGCTACTGCAAGTTCTATCCTCTTTTTTCTTGAATATGCTATGAGACTCCTGACAAAAGCACTGTGCAGGTTATCAATTTGATTATGTATTTGACTGGACTGTCTTGAAGTATCCTCAGATCGGTTCCAATCCTAGGGTGAGAGTATGTATTATAAGTTTCCTTCCATGTTCCAAGTTTGGCCTATATTGCTGCTCTCATGTCCTTGTGTTGCATTATTTCTTTTTTTTTCTTCCAGCAGTCCAGTGGAAGAACAGGTGGAGCTGTTGGACCATCTGTGGAAAGGGCAGAAAGAACCTCAGGTTTGTTTTCTAGTTCTGGTAATGCTATTATCTTAGAAGGACCAGCATGTGATCACTGGATATCTGACAACTTGAGCTTTCTTTCTTTCTTTCTTTCTTTTTTCAGTAGGGCAAGAGATTCCTGATAGGTTCTCTGGTGCAGCTGAAGCGTTTGCTAGAAGACATGGACCAGGTTCTGGTTATCATGGAGACAATTCGAAGCACAAAGCTTTAGAGGTTTCACCGTTGTCACCCAAAGAGGTGGTACATTATCCTTGTAGTTTCATAGATTTTTCATTCTTCCTTGAATCTACGATTGTACATGTAACGCATGCTTGATTGTTTACAAATATTGTAGAAAGTTATAGCATCTAGATATTGTCAATTTACATGTTTCACTATTATATTGCAGATTTGCAGAATATCATGCTTAACTGAAGCTTAGTGAGCATATATATCTGTAATCACTTCTTCCATTAGAAGTATTACACTTTGTTTGTTACAAACATGCTGCGTGGTCTTCCATTACAAGCATCTTTATGTACAATGGATCAAGCTTGTCATACAAGTGTCTGCCCAAGTGCCTAGGTCAGGTGGTCTGACCTTGGCACTTTGACAACTCAACTGCCTAGACGCCTAGTGCTTTCGAGGCCTTTGGGTGAGCTGGCCTCCCAAGTACCTAGTTGGCACCTAGGTAGATGCATGGTTTCTTTTTCGTTGATATATTGAAGTCACTATTTTCTATGATTCTAATTGTCACTTAATGGGTTTATGTTTCTAAGAAGCTTAAAATACTTAATCACTTAATAGAAGAATACTTGGTAAAACTAAAGTAATTAGAGAAAGATTTCACTTTTCATCAACTACTATATACATATACATGAATGAATGAACACGTGCTTATATATGTATATATATATATATAGAGAGAGAGAGAGAGAGAGAGAGAGCTTGATTTCATGTGTGTGTGTGTATGGGGCTTGACTTGGCTACACTTAGGTGGACCGTCCATGCAAATCTGTATAGGTCTACGTTGCCCCATGTGGATCTTTTTAGTTCCATGCAGGAAACTGTAGTTACAAGTATTGGATGCTTGAGGTGTTATGACCATCAGGGTCATGAATCATGGTAGTCAATCTAATGTAGCTTAAATACTACTACAACTTAAATTTGCATATGGAAAGCAACTTGAGTATCAACTTCACCAAAAGGCACAGGAATGCCTAAGAACTTTTATGAGTGAGGATTTCTTGTGTATTATTCAACTCTATTACTTAGTAATTGGTCATGGACAAGCATTTGAGCCCACCACTAGGTTTCAACTCTCTCTCTCTCTCTCTCTTTCGGATGTATGTATGCATGTATGTACGGACACTTGTACATATGTAGATATGTATGCATGGTCTTTGCGCCAAGATTTTTGAGGTTACTGTGTCTGGCACTTGGGGGAACCGAAGAAGTTGGTGAAGGTAACATTGCAAGCTGAGTGAAAGCTTGGTAGGTTGGGACTCAGCAGGGAGGGAGATGAGGCTTGATGTTTCTTCCTTTTTTGAGAGGGTGGAGGGAGGTGAAACTGGTGGATGGTGATGGAAGAGAATTGGTTAAATTGGAAGAGTTCGATAGTGAAGAGAGAGTAGCCTCTATTTTTCTTGTCCATCCTCTTCCCTTTTTCTTCTTGTTTGCTTGGTGGGCTGGTCAATAGGGTGACAGTGATTAGGAGAGTATGGTTGGGCAATTTGGCTTTTTGTGATCACTTATCTAGTTGGCATCAAATAATATTTGGGTTGTTTTATCATTCAAGATTCATTGAGTAACTCTTCTCATTTTACTATCTAGTTCCTCAGCTAGTCACATAATCCAAAACCTGTCCTGAGGACCGATTAATGAAGGCCTGAGGACAGTTTAATGAAGGCTGAGCTTTTGGCTTGTATCCACTAGAAATTCTGCTGTGTCAAGACGGCTCAGCTGATTTTCAAGCCCGCTTGGTGAGGTTTGGAACACTGGGACAACTGTTGAATGCTGTCTTGCCTTTATCATGACTAAAAAAATTTCTAGTCTTCAGCTAGCTACTTTGAGCTTGCTTTTTTTTTTTTAACCCTATTTTACATTTGTCTTTAGCAAGCATTGCTAAGGCTGTAGGAGTCTTATTCACAAGAATTTTTTTGAAGTGCCAAGCTAAAGCTGTTTTGCTTAATTTGTAAGAGCTCAAACAAAAGTAAGTCCTATCTAATTGTTATAAAGAATGCTTTGTACGTGTTCCACTGTATAAGTGGTTGATGGTGGGTAGTAGTGACTTGTTAGATCTGACAGTGATTGACAAAGAAAGAAGAAGCATGGTATCATTTGTGCACTTTTCAGAAACCTAGCCTAAGTTTACTGGAATTTGTGTTTATGTTGGTTGTCGAAAGCAAATACAATCACTAAATGCATCAAACCATTTCTTTCATAATGTTTTGTGGTATTATTCTCTGTTCCGCAGCATGGCATTTTGCATTTAGTTATCTTTGTTTCAGGTAAATTTAACTTGCTGTGACATCCCAGCATGAAAAAGTAGCTTAAAATGAGATAAAACATCGACCACAAGAGTAGCAGAGTGGCTTGTCTAGCTATATCCTAGGAAATTGGCTGATCACCAGATCCCTTTCTCACATGAGGAAAACCAAATGTTGACAAAGGTAATCCTCAAAGTCATTGTCCAAGCTATAGCTATATAATCAAATTCTAGATGTGTCAGAGAATGTCCACTCCTTTATAATACTCCAAAAGGTGTATGATAGTAAACCTTTAAATAATTTTTAACAGAACCACCAGGAAAAATAAGAAAACAACTCCAATCTTGTCTTTAATCTGTGCAAGTCCAGATATTGTCTGAGCAGAGTCTACTATAACAGCCTGTACTGTCCAGTACGGTGTCATATCAGTCAGTACCCACAGTATCGAGTTTCAGTTTGGTGTATATAAGCCAAACCAGTCTTACTGGTTTGAACTAAGTAGAATCCCCATACCATCTAATATCAATTCATATTGCGTGATCTTAAGCAGCACCATACCTGTAAGAAAAAATGATGGGAGCCCATTTTGGTGAACCAATATTGTACCAATATAATTCTTAGTATCAGTTTTGTTGACATTGCTTTGGAACTTAATCAATGTAAAGTTCTGACACTTTTGAAGGTATTGGTTTGGATGTGATAATTAAGAGGCAAAGTTGCAAAAATTTGTGTATAAATCCACAAAATCTTCTTGCGTCATCAACAAATATCTGCTGTTTCTGTTCCTCTGTTGAAATGCAAATGATATTTTTTATAGGTAGTATGACATTCTTCTGTTGCCTCAGACTCTTTTTGTTCTAAGCAATGGCAGACCAAAAGTCGATTTGATATTTTCCCTAGAAACACATTGTCTTGTGCAGTGTCTCCTTACAGAACATCCTGCACGGTTATCGCAAGGCCTGCCTGAATTATCACAAAACTAAGTGATAGTTTCAGTTCTTTCCTGGGAAATCACATGATTTTTGTTGTCTTGTTTTGTTTCAACGGCATATGGAAGTCTGTTCTCAATGCTTTTTGTTTATGACATATCATTAACAACGTATGCTTTGACTCTTAGGTCCATGATTCAGTTAAAACCTGTGCATCTTCTCGTAATGGCAGCACATCAAAAAGGGCTGTCATTTCAAGTAGTCGGCCAAGTTCTTCCGCAGATCCAAGTGATCAGCAATTCAATCGCACAAGCCGGTTGGTCTCGAGCAGTACTAGCAGCCGCCCATCCTCCACCCAAAGACTTCATCATTCTGGACCAGAGCCCAGGATCTCATCACTTGCTCGTAATGCTGCAGGAAGGGTTTCCCGTGATGACCCTCCTCACCGGAGCTTTGAGTTCCTCTCGATCAGTGGTGATAGGAGAAATTGAGAGGAAAAAGGGGACAACTGATAAGAAGCTTTGCTGCTCTTTTGAAAGATCCGATATTCTTTGGCATTCCGTCAACATTTTCATGAGCATTTTGAGTATTTGATATTGTGCCCTTATCATTTTCTACCGATGAGATCTGCGTAAGCGGCAAAATTTCCTTTTTGATGCCATAAATTCATCACCTTAAACCCTCTGTAATTCCTAATTGGTGATGATAAGGTGCTTCAGGGCAGTTCAATTAGTAATCTATTGCCATTGCTCTTCTTAAGGATCAAAGGAACGGTATATTCTCATTCTGAGGCTGATCAGGTCTTGTGTGTTGTTGGCTCAGTACAAGGATGTGTATGCTCCTGCAAGATAATTGTTTATATGAGACCTATTCAAATGCAATATTGTTTATGTTCCTTGGTCTTTTGTTGTTCATTAAAAGCTTAAGATAATTGATAATTCAAAAGATTTTGTTGTAGCAACTTATGTCAATGTCCTCGCTCTTTTAGTGCCAAATAATCTAAAGGCTTTTTTTTTGCAAATGTTGCCGTGCTTAAAAGCTTATTCATGCCTAGAGCTGGTTTGGAGTACATCAATTTTTTAAACCCATCTTTTAAGGAGTTATTTCTGGCTCAAATTTTTTTTTTTTTTTTATGCAAGTCGGTGATCACACCATTTGAGCCTAATAGGTTGGAAATAAAATTTGTTAAAAAGCAATAGGGCAAATATCCCTTTGCCTAAATTTCAAAATGATAAACTACTGAAGATGCAATCTAATCAGTCATAAAGTTGGCTCGATAAGATTCATAAAGTTGGCTTCTCGATAAGATTTATCTTTAGAAGTAATGAGAAATAGCTCATGTACCTACATTTTCAGTTGAAAATAATAAGATTTTAATTCATATTTTTATTCTTCAACAAAAACTTACATGAATAATAAAATAAAAATATAATTTATATATCTACTTTTGCATATAATTTATATTTATATTTTTATTATAATAAAAATTATTTTATACAGAATGTATTGAGATTTATTTAGAGAGACAGAATAGATGCAATAAATAATAGTTAATAAATAATTTTTTTTACTTCAAAATTTGTATTGATAAAAATATGATCAAATCTGAGTTTAGCGATAGTTTAGTATATCATAATTTTAAGGCCTATATATACTCTTAATATAATAACAAAAATACTCCATTAATAATATAAATAAAGGCTATCTTCACATGATTTTCATCATTATTATTAACTATATTTTTAAGAAAATTGAATTTTAAAAGGATATGCAAAAGTTGATCATTTTAAGTTCTACGAAACAGGATTGCCCCTTCTTTTTGGACGGGCAACCATCCCAGCAGGAATCGAAGACGGAAGAACACGGGGCAAGAGAGGAATAATAATAATAATAATAAATAATAAGAGAGAACGGTTAGGAAGCATGGTTACTGAGTGAAAAGGATCATTAGCGCATTACAACGGTGATCTAGATTTAGTTTTAGTTTTTTTTTTTTTTTTTTGTGTTCTTCCATACCCAGGAAAAGAAAAATAAAAACGAATCTTAGATCTCGTTGTTGGGTTGTTGAATGAAAACATGATCACAACCCAAATAATCAGATTGGATTGTTGAGGTCTACATATAAAACCAAAACTCTTTGACGAGCACAATGTGCTGTTAAGCAGCTGAAAGGATAACCCACCCGGGCACCATCAAATGCCAGTTTCCAAATCTCCGCCAGGAGGAGCTTGCTACTTATTATTTTTTTTTAATCATATATATATAACATTTTACAAAAGATGGACAGCTTTAAACAAATGCAGGGGCTGTCCACCCCTTCTTCTTCGACCACCACCGTAAGGGTGGAAAAAAGAAGATATTTTGTTTCCAGCTAGATTTCAACAAATTAGGGCATCTATAATACAACTGCCATCCAATGATGAATGGCAATACAATGTAGGACTAATCAAAGAATCACACTTCCCACGTCAGGACTGATCAATAACCTTTTCAGGTTGGCTGAAGATGGTTAGCTTCAAAATGAGTGCCAGACCGGCTGCCCTTTCCTGTCACCAAGAACAAAATGATAAAACTCTAGTTTCCCCATGAAATCAAAATGGTTCACACCAGGCAATTAGCCTCGCTGACCGAGTTGCCGAATTCTCAATTCAATTTTTCACCAGATGGAACTGTCCATTTTTTGCTTGAGGAGGTGCCATCGGAGGAATCAGTCTCCATCCAATCATTCACCTAGAAAACCTCTTTACATGATAAAGTTAATCTGCATTCCCTGAAACTTCAGCAGCCCGTTGCCTCATCATCTCCATAACTGCTGCCCTACGTCTGGATTCTGACTGTTGCTGCAACCTCCTCATATGTTCTTTCAAATCCCTGGATGGAAAACACATGTCAATGTTGATGAACTTCAGTTGGTTTTTACTTAAAAGAAGCAGTGTGATGTGAACACATCAAAGAGATCATAGGACTGGTTAACATACCTGCACCGTGGCACATTGCAATTCGGCACCTTACAAGCTCGGGAATGAATTTGCAAGAGATACCACATTTTCTTACACATTTGGCAACCTCCTGAGGCACGTGTTTTGCATAGCATGCCATGACGGAAAAGGCCTTTTACTTTACGGCAATTTGGGTACGGGCAATGAGCAGAGCGGCATTGGGAGGCATGCACCAGAAGATCAAGCATTTTCCGCAGCTGAAGCACAAAACGCCAGAAATTTGGTGAGGTCAGGACATAATGACATATATATGGAGAATTCATGATAAGCAAAGTTTGAAAAATAACAATTGACCAAAAACAAAATCAAGTAATGGACAACGAAAATGCAACAGAAGCTCAACTCAAACTCATCTAAGCCTTTTGCCAACTACATAAGGTCGGCAAACGGTCATGCTCAGAAATATCATATATCATATTTGATTGCATGATCAGAAATCAATGCTTCAACATCAACACTGTGTAATCTAGAAGCATGAGCAACAGTCGCGCTCAAGGGGCCGGGACCTAAAAGTGTCTCCTCAGGTGAAAGGTTTAAGGCCAACATGTTTAAATCATTTACCCCAATTTTAAGTACCAGAAAGCTCTCTCTTAATAGTAACAGTCAAAACATACAGATCTGCCTGAACTAGCAAGCTCATATCAGTAGCTAATATAATTCAAGATCTACATATATACAATAACAAAAAGAAGAAGAAGAAAGCCTTAATCCCAAACTATTTGGGGAAGTTCTACAGATATCTGCAGTGAAATAGTTTGAAGCATAAATCTTCTTAGCAACACAAGCAATCATTGAACATCAACAGCAAATAAGCAAGCAGCCTGTGCTTGTGGGGGCCACAGACAGAACCATTCATTGTCTTTTTATCATCATGATTAGCTGATTCTTCTTTTGTGGTCATATGGAAGCATATTGCACCAGCAGGGAAAGGTAGCCTTAACCTTGGATTCATATGTCCTTCAAAAGCCTAAACAGATTTTTTTTAAAAAAATCTTCATAATTTTAAAATGACAGAAAACGCCTCTTCTGCTCTGTTTGCAGTATCAGGTCAAGGTGGTTTTAGGCCCAAGTCCTACTCTAATCCCTTTCTCGGGTCTAAGTATGCCTCCACAGGCCACCCTCAGGCAGACCTGTGACAGTAAGTTACAACAAGACTTTTGAATGATACAACGAGGCAAGGGAATAGTCCAAAGTTTAGTAGGGCTGAATGCATGGATTAAGCATTCAGAAATGCAAGTGAACTCAGGAACAAAATCTGCAGCTGTGGATTGTCTTTATTCCACAACTGCAGCTGCAGCACGTTGGTTTGATGTGCCATTTAGAGCCTAATTTGCACTTATTTTGCTATGCATATCCTGTCTGATTGGAGTTGGATCAATTTTGAGCATGTGAGCTTCTATATACATTTTATATAACCAGAAAATCATGCTGGCATAATGCCCTTATACGGAAGATCTTTATGAGATGGAAGATGAAATTAAGTTAAAATCCTATATTGTGTTTGTGCAATTAGTCACTTAATAAAATGAATATTGTACAATTGATTGTTCTCTTAGCTGGATATCTAAGCTTCCTGACCAAAGGTATTTGATTGTATATCTAGTAGTATGTTAACTCTCCAACATGCACCTTGCATGCAAAAGTTCTTGAATGATATTCAGATGCTTTCAGCTCATCAAATAATCATGTTTCTCTAGCAAAGCAGCACAAAATAGTAAAAGAGAAATCAAATGAGGACTAAACTAGCATACAAATTAGATTTTTCCAAAAATTAGAATGGATGATAGGCTACTAATATTGAACAAAGAGGTTCAAGGTTTTAAAATAATAGCCAAGAAATCAAATGCAAGTTCAAATTAATCAGCAAGATTTAGTCCAATCAGATGGTAATACAGACAACATGCTAGATAACATTTACTATTTCAGGTAGCGAACCATATGCAAGGCTCCCTAATAAGCCCATCTTAAATGAACGGAAATTAAATTCACTGTTGAAATAAATAGAACAGTCAATATTACACTAAATATAGATGACTAGGTACTAAAAAGAGAATCAGATGTTGTAAGGAATTATATAAATAATCAACTACTAATTCCAAACGAAGATTTAGTCTCCAGGCAAAATAGTAGACTAAAATAATGCATGCAGGGGCAGACTGACAAATTACCACAAGATGCCCAAATTTGAAACTCAACAAGTAAGAATATTGCAATCTCAAGTATGCAATGATATAAAATGGTTTCAATACACCATTCACAAAGAAGCAGAAATGCAATTCATACTACAGAAATAAATAAAAATATCAACCAGGAAACCCAGAAAGTGCATTACTTCTAAGTGCAATACTTCTAACTAACTCCTTATTCAAAAGAGTGTTGCATAATTCAAGTTGCAACACCTTGTAGTAACTGGGGTAAAGACTATTACACTAAATTTGCAGTCCAAATTGTTCTTTAAAATCACTTAACAATTGTTTAAAAAGGACAAGGTGACAAAGATTTGCAAATAAGATAACCAAGTTATCCAAATTTTTAAATTGACTAGAAAAGGGAAACAAATGATTCATGATAATGTCATTGTGGGAGTTCCAAGTAATAGAAAACAGTAATACCTGCTGAACCCGTTTCTGCCGAGCTTCTTGATTTTGAGCATCACGATCCGCAATGGATGGATGATTTGTTAACTTATGAGGATGGTCAACAGCACCATCTTTCTGATAACATGCATTGCATACATCAAAATCAGTGCAAGTTTCACAACGCCATCCCTGACCAGTTTCAATGTCATGCTGGCAGATATAGCAGGTGGTTACAAAGGCAGGTGCAGCTGGATTATGGAGGTGATACAACACCATCATTGAGGAATGTTTAGCACGCCGTAGAGTATCATATTGATAATGGTTTCCTTGACAAAGGCTGAGGAATGCTTGCCTGGTATCAAAAAACTCACTTTCTATGATTTCATCTTGATCTTTAGTATCTGAAGGCACATCCCTGATTTCAACCTGCTTACAATCATTTCAAATTAGAATCCGTATGTGATAGTTGTGTTTTCTGTACAAACATATGTCTGTGCAACATAATGTGGTAACATGTAATGAGGACAGACTTCAATTCAACAACTCACCGGAGTGAGGATGTGCTTCTCCCTACCATTGATAGGATGTTTATCCCTCTCGTGAAGTCTTTGCTCTGCAGCATGACACCTACAAAAGAAATAGTCATTATACAAACACCTGTGACATATTGAAAGGGAAGAAAAAAGGAAAAATGAAGGGTAGAACAAAGAAAAAAAAGTTATCCCACCTCCACTCATTACAAGCAACAATCACCACAAAGACTCAACAAGAAAAACCTTGGCAGTGGAAACGTGCTTGGATAACAGTTAGTCAAGATTGCATTACAATTCTCATGGCAGTACCTATATTCTGCATGCTGAAGAGGTATGCAAGGAAGAGGTTTTTGGACACCACAAAGATGGGGGGAAATAGAAGAAAAAATTATATGGGAAAAAAGAAGGGACAGGAGATAGGAAGAAGAAAAGGGGTCGGTTCAGTTGTTCCTACAGGCTAACCCACCCTTTTCTTACAATCATGGCCATCTACACATGGTCAATCTTAGGACTTCGAGATTTAGTTTGGGTTATGAAAGGGTTCAAGTGGAGAACAGCCTTTGGTAAGAAAAAACGCAATTGTTGTTCCTTCCTTCTCTTTTTACTCTCCAATTTAACACCAGCTTATTGCTTTCAATTGACTTGGGAAGTAGCCTCTAGAAGCATTGATCAAATTTCAAACGGATTTTGTATTATTCAGATTCTAGAGGGGAAAACAAACTTACGAAATATGGCTTCCTTGATTAAGGCACTTGGAACAAAAAATAACAAACAGTAAAAGATACTCAAACAAATATTATATCTGCCAAAACAATTCCAGTTGAGTAAAAACTAGCAAACCGTAGGTGCAAGGTGAAGCTGCAGGCCAGGGCGGGAAATTACACCAAGAGAATCAGGCCACCACCAGTGGCCATTAGTCATATTATGAAAATCACCAACAGAAGACATTCCATTCCTGCTACTTACATCTCAATTGGCTAAACATATCAAAAACTTTTTTAACCAGCAAAGTTCAAGTATAAAGACATTTTCTATTATCAACCTCAAAATGAAAAATAATATTAGATCATGCAAAGAAATGGAATGCATCTAATAATCATAGCATCATGACATGACAATAAAATAATATTTTAAACAAATCATTCTTGTGGTGTCTATAGTGGAAGAGGACTGACTGCATGCTGATGTGCCTGCTGAAGAATGATAGACAGGATAATGGTAAATAACAAATTACTTTACAAGAAAAATAAGATGGCAAAAGACTTACTTATCACAAAGCTGGAAGTTCTTGCATTGGTTGCAAACCCAGCTTGTTCCTGAAACCATAAGTAGACAGCAATGTGTGCATGCGTGCTGCAAATGGACCATGATGAAATCTTCCTTCATAGGAAAGATGGTTTCTCCAAGCTGTGTAAGAAATAACTTAGTCAGACAAAAAAAAAATGAAAATAAGAAATGGGTCAAGAAACCAAGGGTCAGATGATTCTGAAGACACTTAAAAAAGGTAAAGAACCGTGATAAAAAGGAAAAAGAAAAAAGAAACAAAAAAGCAGTCAGATGAGCTAGTTGAAAGGCCATTGCTCAACCACCAATCAGCCTATCTTGATCCAGTGAAATCAACACCATAAGTCACTGCCCACTTGCATGCAGGACATCAAGATGAAGAGAAAAAACCATGTATGAGATATTTTCACTTCTCATAATGGTATAACCAACAATTGTAAGGACAAAATCACAGGAAAAATTACTTTTTGCATCAAAAGGGCATCTTTAGATGCATTGGTAGAAAGATCAGCTTGACCAGCAGCTTTTAGTGCCCTTTTTGTTATAGTCTTTTTAGCTTTTCCTTTCTTCTGCTGCTTTCTTCCATCCTCTTCTTGACGAAGTTGGATGATCATATCCTCTGCAGCACCAGGCCAATAGTCGCCATCGAAATATGGCAAACGAGCAGCAGTCACCTTAGCCTTGCACTCACAGGCAGTTACAAAGAAATGATCGTATAAATTAGTTAGATCAGCAACTATGTTTTCCTTGGCAGCTTTCCGAAGCATTGATAAATACCTACAATAATAACAAAGCCTTAATACCTGCAGCATTTATTTTATCAAACCATGCAAGTAAGTCAGATGTGTTAAGCACACGAGCGACACTAGAAAACATTGCAAGTTAGATGTGTTAAGCACACGAGCAACGCTAGAAAATATTTTCTATAGCTCAAAAAACAAAACTAATTATTAAAAGCTATGACTCACCATTCGCGGAGTTTGTCAGATTTTGGTGTCTTCTGAATCTCAGGATGACAATATAAGATATAGTCTTCACCCTTCAAAGGAGGACAAGCCCATATATAGCAACTAGTGAAACCGCGTTTTTTGCAGTACTCAAGATATCCAATCTACATAAATATTCAAACAAACCACAAAAGTCAATTAAATCCCAAATGGGTTTAACCATGATACATGCATGCACACACATACAGATGCATATAATACCTCCCAAAAAATGCTGATCGTTACTGATAAATTGATAGAAACGTGAACAAGTTAGCTCATCCAAGGCATCCAAAAACACATGCATGAGCTCATGCACATGCAACCTCCAAAGCCATACATGCAGCCACACATGCATATGCAGGCACATGCACCCATGCAGCAGGCATGAGGCACAAGCACATTGAGATGCACATCAATACACTTCTCAAACATCATTGACAAAATAGAAGAAAAATGCAAACCAGTTTAACCATCCAGAAAAGTACACAGGCAATCGCATATGCACATGGACATCCACAAAGCCCAATTGCATGAACAATGCACATCATGATGGTAGATCAAAAGTCCAGATAATCTAAACATGAATAAGAATCTAGGTAGACATGTAAAATCCTGTATACCAGAATTTCATGATAGACAAAGGTTCGTAGGGCTTCTCCAGTCGCTGTTTTTAATTCAGGCCTGAAGTATTTGACAGAATCCAGATATGAAAGATAGACACGCCGTTGGTTAGGAAACTGACATTCTGAACCAAATTCTTGGACGTACATGCCAAATAGGCAAACCTCTACGCCTTCAATCTTCTGAAACAACAATATGACCTGGACAAACAAGTACACCATGATAAGATTCCAACAGTTCCTTACACAATCCATGAGTTCACGTCATATATCAAGTATTCTTCATGATTGGAAAGAAGCAGCATTTATCTGGTGGCAACTTTTTGAACCCAAAAAAGCATCACCTTAGATTTGTATGGGAATTCAGTCGGATAATTTTCTTCCTGAAAAATCTCTAAAAAATGCTGCTTTACTTCCAATTTTTTGTCAACCGATGATACAACTCTAACCACAAGTCCTTCTGCTGCAGGTACCTGAAATAGAAGCAACCAATATTACGACAGATGCTGACTAAAATCATTGCATACTAGACATGTTGCATTGGAACTCAGTCAAGACTTATAAATGCAAGGTAGCAATTTAGGTGATGCAGAAAGATTAACAAGAAGGTATGCATTAAGGTACAGCATACAAGAGAACCAAACAAGGCATAAGTGATACACATAATGGAATTCTAACATTTACAACAAACCTAGCATTCCACTAGAAATAACGCAACCAATGATAATAACGATATAGCACATGCAATCCGATAAAGCAAATTTATCATATAAAGGTCATCAGGCAAGATGGGCCTACACAATCAAGAACAAGGAAAGCAAGACTACTTGCAGCAGCAATTGCCAAAGAGACCTTGCAAAGTAGAAAATGGTGGTCCCTCTCTAAATAGCAGGCTACACATACTGTAATATAAAGGCTGTTCATGGACCAACCAGCATATAAAAGCAATCAGATGCTGTTCATGGATATACTTCATGAATTACAAAACAGAGGAAAAAGCATGGAGTCATATGAAGAAAGCTTTTGCATATACCATTAAAAAAAAAAACAAACCCATGTTTGCAATCTTCGCCATCAAAGATATCAAAATAGTGTGCATAGGCATATGCATGTGTATGTGTTCTACACAAGCAAGAAGATCAAGAAAAGCAAGTCTGCTTACAACAGTACTTGTCAAAGTCTTTGGAAAGTATTTGGTACTATTTTGAAGCACAAAATGACATCCTCTCTCTAAATAGCAGGCTAAATATGTTGCAATATAAAGGCTTTTTTTTGACAGAAACTGCAATATAAAGGCTGTCATGCAGAAACTAATATTGATGCATGAACTAACCAGTATAAAAAGCAGTCAGATGCAGTTCATGGATTTATGTCGTAATATGGAAGAAAAAGCATGAAGGCAATAGTAAGAAGAGATTTTGCACGTGCCCTAAAAAATCTGTGATTTGCATATATGCCCTTCCTGTCATGTTGTGTAAAATGTCATCATTTTAGAGTTAATTTGGTGATAATCAACCAGTGTATTGACTACTTTATCAATTTATTAAAGATATAAATTTTATTTAAAATCTCATGCCAATGTACATCTATTTTTTAGTTTTTTGACAGAAATAAGAAATCAAGCATCTTTTGAATATATATAACAATCCTAAAGGGATAAAAGGGTAAAGCATATAGTAACATTACTTTTTTATTTTCAGATGATGGCATTTCATTGTAGAGATATATATGTGAGTTTCAAATTCTGAAGTTGTATATGCAAATTTTAAATTTTTGAAAGAACATATATGCAAGTCTCAAAATTCAAACTTTTGATGGGATATGTATGCTCTCTTAATTTTTCAAGGGGTAAACAAGGAAATAAGGGATTTTTGAAAGGCGTAAGTGCAAAAAATCCATAAAAAGAAAATGGCTATCTTGGGTGATCAATACGATGATAATTCCAATTTCTGAAATTGAAATGTGACCATTTCGAAAATGAAATATTAATAATGATCTGATGATGCTAAATCCAAACGATTATCAATAGAGTAGAGAATATGGAAAGTAGAAAAACGAGCAGTTATTGCTTAAAGGTATTAAGCGAACGAAATGAGACGATCATTTCAGTTTTCACCTCCTATTACAGTGCGTTGTTAAGGAAGAAGTTAATGATTAGGAGGAGAATGCGCACCTTATAGCTGGTGCAAAGTTCATGAACAACTATCGACTGAGTTAGAAAAATGGGCGCCGCAGAGAGAGAGAGAGAGAGAGAGAGAGAGAGAGAGAGAGAGAGAGAGTTCATGGACAACATACAGGGAGAAAAAAATAAATGGAAAAGCAGGTACAAATTTATCATTTCTTTTTGGCAAAAATTATACAACTAAAGTGAGACAGGTTATCTTTTTTAATGTCCAGCTCATTCAGACAATGTATATAATTAGCTAGTACATTAATATGCCAAAAATCATTTTAATTTAATCAAAATTCTAATTGCAGTTTTAAGAGTCAGATTAACATAGACGAGAATCCTTTGATAATTCTTTAACATGATTTTAATTAAAACAATAAAAGGAAGGAAATGGAGCAAATCTGCGCTTTAAAATGAAAGAAAACAATAAGGTTAAACTGAAATGGATAATTCATAGCAATAACATGCACATTAAGCCTGATAGCAGGTTTCATTGGAAATAAACTTAATGTCATCATGAAGCCACTTAAATCAAAATAACCTCATCAAAAGTTTTTCCCAGATGCCTTGCTCTGTCTTGCCTCTCCTGCTTGAGTCGTCTAGAAAGTCTTTGCTCTATGTGATCACTAAGAATAGTTCTTGGCAAATCTATGGCACCAAGAACAGCATTTTGCGGCAAAGGCCTGCGTTCTCCTTTCTCTATCTCCTCGATGTAACAATTAGGGCAAGTATATTCCGCTTGTCCTCCATCATTTCTTCGGCCATTAAAAAGAGCACATATCTGATGTTGCCAGGCTTCACATTTATCACATTGAACCCACTGCAATGGAGGAAAGAGAGTAATGAGTAATTGCATGTGCAATTTATTCCCCAACCCCACTCCCCCTCCACCCAAATTGCATGCAAAACCTCCCAATAAAAATGCATAGATTTACCCATTCTTCGGTTTCCTCATCATTTCTCTTTTTCTCAAGCCTGGCTTTTGGGTATGGAGTTCCATCCACCTCAATAGTGTCACCACGAGGCTCATTATGGCATGGGATACAGAAGTAGTGCCGAGTATCACCACTTCCCATGGTATAATACATTGCATTCCTCTTAATGCGAGCACCACATGGCGTGCAATATATTGGAGGGGGATCAAAAGTGAGCTTTTCCACCGCACACAACTGACATGAGTTTTCACTCATCGAATGTTTCATGGATTGATTCTTTTCAGCCTTGGCTTTGCTCTGAACAAAAAAGAAAACAAAAAAGTAAATGAACTTCAGATAAAAGGATGATACTACATGAACTCTGGCATCATGCAACAGCCAAATGTTAAATTAAAATAAATTAAAAAGTAGTGCAATCAATACATGAAGTACATCTTCACATCTGCCAAGTTTATGTCATTCCCTCTATTGGAAGTCGCAGCAGCAGTTGCAGATCCTCATCAAGACAAGAAGCACAAGAAAAGCAGCCAACCCCCCCCCCCCCCAAACCCAACACAAAAAAAAAAAAAAAAAAAAAATTGCCCCAACCTGGATATGCCCACAATCAAAGCTGAACACAATAGAAGATATAGAGCTGATATTTGACTATAAGCAAAAGATATAATGGATCAGTTCCTAGTCTATTGATGGGATATCAAGGGCACCCAAGACCCATGACTCTCAGTGGCTCACTCCTACAAGTTAAGAAAACATAGATACAAACCACAACTCACAAGTCTTTGCTAAGCTGAATTACAAACCTATTTTGCCATCAGTTCCTATCCAATTATTAATTCCAAGGAAATGGAAGTTGACTTCATCTCCCTCTTGACTCCTACAATTCAATATTCTTTTTGTCTTCCCCTCCTCTTTCTAACACATCCAGCCATATGTGTCCAGTGTGGCACTTTGTCCAACAATATTACATAACAAAGCCAACTTACCAAAATCAATAAATCAATAGAAATCTTTGCTGTCAATAAATGCTAAACTGCAGTCCATGAACTTACAAATCTCTGGTATCATGTAAAAATAATAATTACTCTTAAAATTGTCTTCTGTAATTGATGAAAACAAGAATGCCAGCACGAAAGGCAATTACAGCCACAAGTCCTCATTAAGGATGTCAGGGTGGTGCATAAGATGGTCTGGACCAAGAATGTATCTCCAAAGACTAATTATTTCCCACAATTAATATTTACCACCAATATCTGGATATGAATGTCTGCATGAAGCAAAATAGCCTCCCATCTCTATACGCTCTTTTCTTTTCCCTATATTATGCTAAAATATTCGAAAAGAGACTGAAGCACAGTTACCTACCAACATACATCATCCTTAAGGTGTCTCATAGTTAAGACGCCCAAATCCCATAACTCCCTGACTATAAGCCTTCCTCAGCAAGTCTTTATGAGCATTTACCAAAAGTGAGATATTCATAACTTTCTCCCATTAATCCAAACATTATCTACCCAATTCCCTAGTTTTACAAATATTCCACATTTAACATGTTGCTCACTGCCCCATAACCTTTCTCCCTTCTAGAAAATAAAGCACGAGTGTCATGACACACCAAGGTTAATTTCTGCATAACAATAAACTCCAAATGAAAGGAGTGTGCTTCTAAAGCTAGTTAATCATCCATAAATCTGTTCAACAACCAATCATTTTGCTATATTTTGGAGACTAAATTCCAGCAAAATAGAAACACTGTCAACATCACAGCTCTAAAGATCATGAACTGAACCGTTTATAGTGGAGTTCTATAAATGCTACCATGGGTTGTCTAGCATCCACATACTGAACAATCTAAAATCACCAATAAAGTTAGCTCTTTACTGGTAAAAACACATGCACAACCCCATGCATGTGTGCGTTACACACACGCACACACACAGAGATAGAGAGAAATAGAGAGAGAGAGAGAGAGAGCAGGTAAAATTTATTGCTGTTTTAAACACATTTGCAATATGGAAAATTCCCTGAACAAGCAGCTTTTAAAGGAACCCAAATAATCAGAAAATGCATCTCTGATATGTCTGAACAGATCAAGAACAGATAGCTTACCACTTAAAAATAGCAAGACAGACCTAAAACATATGTGATAATGATTATAAATGAAAAGAGATGGAATATATGATAGAATAAGCTAACCTGACCAACCCATTGCCTCAAACTAGTTATGTGCTCCCTAATCTGCTCGGGGGTGAATAATTCAGTCAAAGATACACCTTTTATCTTTGGTTTCCCTGATTTACTTCCCCCTCCAGAATCAGTTGGTGGGGCACTTGCTTCCTTCTTAGCTTCCATTTTAGTCTGGTTGATCTCGTTCTCAGCCAGAGTGGTTTGTTGGTTGGTACAACCATCAGTTCTATTTTGGAGAAGACCTTCAGTAACAGGTGCTGCAGCATGCACATTCACTGAATCATCAACAATTGTGTTGCTATGCGTTGGAGAATTTTGTTTTCCAAGACCTGTGGATAAGTTGGGCTTCATATCAATGATCTCAGACTTAGCAGTCATGACTATCTCAGCTTGATGGTTATCTTGGGAATGAGCCACCTGGGAAGCATGTGAATGATTCACAAAAGGGACAGGTATCACAGAATTTTCCCTCTTGGGTACAACTAAAGGGGCATTATGATGCACCTTCACATGTTCAGACTTGGCAGTCATGGCTATCTCAGCTTGTTGGCAATCTTGGGGATGAGCCTCTTGGAAAGCATGAGAATGATTGATAAGAGGGACAGGTGCTGAAGAATTTTCCCTCTTGGGCACAACTGAGGGAGAATTATGATGCAACTTCACCCGTTTTGGCAGAGATTGTGAATCATCATAAGTTTCAGCCGGCAATCTACGCATCTTATTCGTCACCCTATCTCCTACTGCTTCATTAGAAGTTCTCCAGAAGTCATTCACCTGATTTGCAGAATCAGTATCAGATGGAGTACAAATCTTGGCCTTACAGTTGGCTGCTATAAAATCACGAACTGGAACACAGACGGGACAATCTGCAGCACGGCAAACGCAGTAATGCTGATAAAGCTTTCTAGACTTGCAACAGCGAGAGTAATTGCATGTATCACTAGTACAAGTTCTCATATGAATCCATAGCTTCTGAACTATTATACAGTTGACTTCTTTGCATGCTCCCTTTGGAGCTGAACATCCACGAGCATGGAGCAAAAATAAAATCCACCTTCGTTGGTTGTAATAGTTTTGTTCATCGGTATAGTTTCCAGGCCCATAATACACCCCGCTTGAGGATTTCGACAATGCAACACTTTTTGTAACAGCAGAATGACCAGTGATACAGCCATCTGGAGAAAAACAAGCTTGTTGGCCTTTATCCTGCTCTGTTATTCTCTGGTCAAATTCCTCCATAATTAGTGGACCAAAGGATGATTTTTCAGGCAATTGACATTTCTGAATTGGTTGAGGCTTCCAATTGCCATGCTGCAGTGCATCAGATTGCGGTCCACTAAAGAGGCAGCTAAATGCACTTTCAGATCCAGTAGCCTGTTGATGTGGAGGCAACACCAGCTCTGAACCCTGTGAAAAGGAGGGATGGAAATCCTGATGAGATAAAGGGCCAATCAATTCAGCACCTTTTGAGTGATCACCATTAGAAGAATTCTGATGGTACAGACTTCTTGATTCCGAAAATCAAATGGTTCCACAGCTTGCGGGAGCAACAATTCATTATGGGAGGGACCTTTCTCCTGCATAAGCTGTCCTTCAAGACTGGGAGTTATAGAAGATTGCTTCAACCCATCAATCTTTGAATTAAGTTGCTGGTTCTGCTGCCTCTGCCGTTGTTGCTGGTTTTGAGCAATCCTCGTGTACTGCTGATTAGACTGTTGTTGGAGTTGTAGGTGCCTAAAATTTTGTATTTGATGTTGTGATTCCATTTTATTTTCTCTACTCGATGGAGGTGACAGAAATTCATCCTCTGTGAATGATCAAATATTTGAGGCTTCATCTGTGCAGTTTGTTGCATTGACTGCAGATTTTGATGTTGAGCTAGCAGTGCATGGTTCATTTTTAATCTAGAATGCAAGGTCGCAAGGTTCATATTTTGGTCATTCATAGTAGAGATGGCAGATGATACAGAGCCAAACATGTTTTCTGAAGCTGATGTATACCCATCACTGTCGTAGGTAACATCTGTTGAGATGACGATACTGTAAAAGAAGCATGTTGATGAAAACTCTGAGATGTTGATAAAATAAACAACATCAACACAAAAAATGCATGTCTATAAAGCACACAAGAAGGCCACAAACAACTAGCAAGCCTGCACTTAAAAAGCATGCATGCAGCATGTGTGAGCGTAAGGCAAAGAAAGGAGGATGAGTTAACCTGATATTATTGGTTGTTGATGTTGCTGATCAAAATGTTGTTGTGCAGAGCTGCCATAAGAAGCAGTGCTTAGATACCCCTCAGATACTACAGGACCATTCACCAGTTGCATGTTATTCCCTGTTAACCCTAAGCCACCAACCATGACTGCATTTGGAGATCTGTAAAGAGAAGGCTTGTGCTGAATGTTGGATCTCATGGCAGCTCTCATTTGGCCTCCAAGACTGTGCAGTACACGGCTATTTTGACTTGGAACATATTGCTTTTGCCTTGTTGGTTTGAGACAGTAGTAGACTGAGTCCTAGAAAATGCACCTCCATTTGAACAATCAGAACTCATAGGTGGTACTGAATAACCAGGAGTTGGAATCATCTGGCTTGATTGCTGTGCTATACCAATCGATGATATAAACCTATTTCCACCACCAGACCCAAGAACAGCACTGGCAGGGTGGTACCCATTGAGAGCTGGCCCTGCACAATCAAAACAGACAGCACTAGCCTAAGATAGTAGAATTACAACCAGAAAGTAATTTGGTAAACATGTACAAAACTAGAATTACCATTGACAGCATTCAGTGAAGGATTGCGTTTTAAACCAGCTGATCCATTTGCAGTCAGTAGCAAAGTTCCTGCATCGACTGTGGTTCGTGCCACCATATCAGCACCGACTGTAGAAATCATGGAACTGTCGGCAGAAATAGAAACTACTGAGTTTGTGCTTCCACCATGGGGGACACCAGGAGTTGGTATCATACTAATGGCCGAGGAAGATGATATAAGGTGGCTCAATGGCTGATTACTGTTAGGCATATTCTCTAATATAGCCTGCAAGTGCTGCTCATTTGCCCGCATCGCCATATTCATACAGTCTCTCAAACTGCAAAAACACATGCATGGTATAGAGACCAGCTAAGAAAGCGAATGCAGATGGAATGATATAAATACCTCTGGTGGGCTATGATGTTCAAAAGAAACTGCTGACAAGACATAAAAATATCATTGCTCACCTCTTCAGCACATAAGCATGGAAAAAATGAAAGCAACAGATAAATGCAAATAACTCTTCAATCAAGCTTATAAATATAAACATAGTGTTAAATCCACAAAAATGCAGTAAGGGAAGAAAATTGAGCATTAAATGTTGAGTAGAAACAAGATGTTAGTTATATAGCAATATAGCATGAATACTTATTTCTTCACACACCATAGCATAAATAAGAAAAGAATATTGCTTGGTTGGAAGGATATATAAGGCTCATCACTCTAAACTTGTCACAAAATAATAACTGGCTGCTTCTAGTCCCTCATAGACTGCAAAGTATACTCTTATAATAAGCCTTTCACTTGACCTCTTGGCATCTACTACCATATAATGGCAATGCCCCGGAGTCCAGCATGTGCATGCTGGACTCTTAAGGCCCTCACATTTAACTTTGTAATAACCTCATAGAACTCTAATGCAGAAAGTCCAGCACCACATGAATCCAGCATCGTTCTGGACTTTAAGATGCTCTGGAATGGACAGGATCTCTTTATATTGTTTTTCCATTCAATTAAAGCAAGCGCATTGCACGTGCCGAATTATAGCCATATTGAAGGTATTCAAATGGAAAAGCACTAAAACCTTAAGAAACATCCTTAAATAAATGTCCCTCCAATCCCCTTGCGAGATCTAGTTTCCTTGGCAGTCATAGCATCAGAATGACAACTCCTGAGGATCAGGATACTCTGAATTAAAACAGTTGAGATCACAATACAGACACAATAAATTGGTAATTGGATAGCTTCTCAAACCGTGTATGTTCTGCACAAAATATATCAAAATGAACAGGGAGGAGCACAACATTTTTTGCATAAACACGACCTCATTCTCAACTAAAAACAATCAACAGGCATCAATTGAAGAAACAAATAGTGCGAGACAAGCATGAGAATATTTCATTAGTTAAACTACACCAATATGCATTATTGAACCATTTCTGGTAAGGAATAGGTCATAATAAATGCACACAATCCCAAATTGGCATGACCGTGGAAGTAAGTTGAATTTATGCCAGAAGAGTAGCACTAGGCCATGCACATTGTATGTGGTAAATCTCATTTCTTTTGTTCACCATCTCTTAAGAACCACAAAAATAGGTTAGGGAAGAACATTTGCCATGCAATTCAGAGTCAACAGCTTCCAATGCAATTTATAGAAATCTAATGTTCACTACAGATCCAACAAAGTTTTAAAACTTACATAATAATCTAGTATAGAATCCATTGATCCATTAGGATTAAATGTGTTTGAGATTAATCCTATTACTTTAATTGAGAGGTGGTGCTTCTGATTATGATTCAGAGATACCACTTTATGAGATTAATGAAGAACTCTCACAAGCCCAATCAGCAAACCCAAAACACCATTATACTACCTCAAACAGTAGGAAAAGCTTATGAGACAGCATTGTCTTATAAATTTCTATAAATGGTTAGAATTGAATGACAAATATGCGACATAAAACTTCTCTTAAGAGAGGATTAAAAATTATTCGTACCAATGAGGCTGTAATATGATAAAAAGGCAGAGACTGCTGGCACAAAATTGATAGTAAGAGACCAAATCAAGAGGCTCTTAAAGATGGTACAAAATTCCCATTTTTTGGTTACCATATTTGATTAAAGATATCAATTTTTATGTGATGAGAATAAAACTACATAGCGTAACCTTGGTTTCTTATTGATGTCGCCTTGGTTTCCTTATTGGCAATATATATGTTTTATCCAACTGGGGTAAGCTGTAAAGAGTAATAAGTTTCCTCGATGTGTCTCCAACATTTCTTGAATAAAAATGTAGATCTTGGATTTAAAAAGTATAGTACAATCGATGAAGCCTTGAAAATTGGCCAATATGCTGTTACAGGAGAGTAAGTTCAACTTGAAATCATCTAGTAGTGTCTAACCTTCAGCTGCAAATAATCATAAGGTTAAAATTTATTACTAGCAAAGTTCGCAATCTCAGAACCAGATCCCAAATGGTATAGTGTCAGTATTCCTGGTACAGAAGTCAATTAACATACCGAGATTGGTACGACCTCTGTACTGAGTCTTGGTTTGATGCCGGTGTGGTAAGGTGCGCCCGCTATGGAAAAATACATACCGTATGATGAACCTTGATTACTAGGATTTAGTTATGACAATTAATCAAAAAATAAACCATCATAAAACAAATCATCTTCCAAATAATAATTGACTTCTCTTTATAAGAAAAATAACCTCAACTGGAAGAGGTTCATTTCCTTGAGCAAAACAATAATTCATTTTTACGAGAACTCTGCGCATCAGGATTCAAATCAAATGACGTGCTAGGAAAGCAACTGTTTTAAATTAAAGGGCTAGAATACATATGATTAGATTATGGGAATAATGGTATAAAGTTGGTTCTTTAACGGTTTCAACAATGTTATTGTCTCCCAGAAAAATAGAATAAGAATATTAATATTAACTACTATAATAACATTTAAATGTGAATACTCATTTATTCGCAAATAATATATGGCACCCTATCAATGCCTTAAATCCATAACAATCAGTGTACTTGCAATCATGAATCCAAGTACTTACACACATGCACAGGCACACACATCAGATTCAGTTCATTAGTACACAAGTGCAGCCAAGGAATACAAGTTGCCAAATAGATTTAATGCACTTTAATGCACATGTGACCTATGGACACTGGCAAATATATTTATAAGCCTTGGTAGTTTGTTCGATCATGGAAGTCACTCATAGTCAATGCCTGGTTCAAGGTCTACTACAAGAGTTGTTTTTGTTAAACACATAGGTGGTACTTATCAACCAACTTTAAATTGTGTTCTCCATCATCTAAGGCAAACCAAATGCCAACAAACGTCACATCAATTTGAATATTAAAAAGAAAGCATTAAAACAATTGGGTTGTGAGGAGAATGAGATGCTGGACAGGATACAAGAGTGAACAAAATAGTGGTGACAAGATAGTTGATGATGAAGTGAAGATTTGAGGGAAATGGAGGCTAAGAAGAGTATGTAAAGCTCACCATTGCCAAAGTTAGGACAAAATGGCATCTTTAGAAAACAAGCATTTGCTCAAACTCCAACCCTCCAAGAGCAAGGGGAATATCATATCGAGTAATATAGCAAGTGAACCTTCAAGGTCCCACTCTTTGCCGCTACCATTATTGCTAGAAGTTTTGCTGGAGGTAGATAGTTGATAATCGTGGGATAAGGATATTGGATATGGTAGAGTACATGAAACTTAACAAAGGAAAGCGTAGCGCTAGTGGTCAAGTGGAAAATTGAAAAGAAGAAACAGCCAAGAGGTGGGTGGCAAGCAAAAAGTAGAAGTTTCTCCTTACTTGAAAGATTCTATGGTAGGGATGGCAATTCATGTTTTCGTATCGTGTTCGTGTCATATCAAAACTAAGGTATAATAGTATATGGATTGACACAAACATATCATGATTAATTAATTACATCAAAAATCCAAACATTAAAAAAATAAAATTATTACACAAGTAACATGAATACGACAAGATTACTACATAGATAACACAACACAACACGCATAACCCATTTAATAAACAAATCATTTGTATTAACACGACATGACTTGTTCAACACGAATAGACACGACTTGTTCAACACAAATAAACCCAAGCCAATCCACTTAACACGACCTACTTAATATGTCGTCAACTAAATAGGTCCTAAACAGGTCATTTTTGGATTGGCGGATCAACCTGCAACGTGACACGTTTATTTTGTGTTATAATCATGTCAGCACATATACGACACAAACCCACTTATTTAGTGTTGGGTTCAAGTCATGTTCATATGTCATGTTTAATTTTGCCACCTATTCTGTAGGTCACCAATAGATTTAGAGAAAAATTACTCTTGAGCTTTCTATATATATATATACACGGTTGGTATAAGGATCGAGACTTACACAAAAGCATTATTGCAGCAAAGGGACATACGGAAGTGTGACATGAAAAAGCAGTCAGTTTATTCCCACAGTGTTAGCATAAGGTCAAGCAATCATAATACGATACACATGGTCTGCACCAGCAAGATGCACACATTGTAAAATGCTCAGCATCTCCTATCGTGCATTTAGTTTGGTACCAGCATGCACCAACTAGCATGGAACAATATTAAAATTATTCTTTCAAATGGACCCCTGGAATCCTGATTAGCATAGCACTTATCCATGATGGGCCACAATTAGCACAAGCACGGTGTATGATATTCAAACCCTTGCTAATGCTGTAATGTAGATTATAAATAAAAATCCAGAGACTAGATGGGTCCTGGAGAAAGCACAAGAGATCATATCCTTGGATGGTAAATGATGTGCCGAATTAACATCCAAGCAAGCTAAGCAAAAAGTTTGCTCCCTTCAGCCCTCTTAAACTAAAGCGTAATTTGCCGGTGTAAACCAACTAGCAGTGTCAACTACTGCACTTCAACTCTCTAAGGATCA
This sequence comes from Calamus simplicifolius, assembly GCA_900491605.1. Taxonomy (NCBI): domain Eukaryota; kingdom Viridiplantae; phylum Streptophyta; class Magnoliopsida; order Arecales; family Arecaceae; genus Calamus; species Calamus simplicifolius. Next base: position 250,545 of record UESW01002165.1, read on the forward strand.
CATCAAGCAAAATCTTCAAGGACGTCTTCATAGATTATCTTGCTTTCAATCATCATAATAGATTTTCCATTCATTCATTTTCCATATCCTGCTATCTACGGTCAAGATACAAATGCCAGTCTTGGCTGGCTATGACCATGCAAGCAAATTATATAGCATCACTTGCACACAAGTAATTTATGGACTTATTGCATTCTTTATTGTATGTCCATATTTAGATTGCTTCATTGCTCCATCTGCATAATACAGAAGCATCAAATAAGACCACACACAGGACAGAGTTGGAATGAACATCGTGATTAAGTTCAACGGTGCTAACTGGATTGAACATGCTTGGAAAGATTCTTCTTGTGTCGATTACTGTGGTCTTTGCATACAAGATTCGGCCTTTACCCAGAGTGGAAGGTCAAAATATGATCAAGACAGCTATAAGGCTTGTCATCTGGTTTGATCACAAAAGAATGCTACTAAAAAATCTTCTGTTAGTGTTAGATTCCCGTGGGATTGGTCAGGGTCTTAAACAAGCTCAAGGACAAACTTGATGCTAGGAAAGACTGAAACAATATAGAAATCTACAATTTTGTACTATCCTAAGATTGCCGCATGCTTTAACCATGATTCGATGTACTTGCCTGTTCAAGACGTCACTACTAAATTAGAATTAAGCTTGAGGTCCCATGGCTTTCTAGATATGGCTCTTCCTATTTCAGTCATCATCAAGTCCAAAATTTTGAGCGAAGAAGTTCCCCTTGATCAAAGCCAGAACTCACGACATGCTACTTAAGCTACTTTGGATCCTGAAGTTGAATTACAGAGTCCCAAAAAAGTAAAAGCATCTGAGCATTGGATCTAAAATTCTAGCTTTAAGAGATAGCATTCCTAATGACCGGAACCTTATCTTTGAAGAAGTTCAATTCAAACCATGATGTGAAAGTGCTATATCAAAAAATATCCTCAGTATACTCCTCGATTGGTAAAACAGATAAAATCTCTAATACCAGCTAGCAAAAGCAGAGCGCCAAAGAAACCCTTTTCTTCCCGGTTTGGGGAAGAACAGAATGGCGATCATCATAGTACCCAAAATTCATCGCAATAACAAGAAAAAATTATACAAATAAAAAAACAAAGGAAAGGGGGAAACCTCGGCAGTCCACCTCCAACATATACGATTAATCAGGAAGAGAGTTTTCCTTGGAATACTCCATCAGACAAACGAGAGGTGATGATGGCGGAATCAAACGCCTAGAGCTAGGGTTCCGGGATTTGGCCGGAGAGCGCTCGCTCGGCCCTCTCCCACGCGATCGATCCGATAAGTTTTACCGATGGAGAGAATCAAGAGAGGGTTGCCTCTATTTAATTCGATCCGCCGTCTCGTTTTTATTATTTTTTCTTTCTTTCTTTTTTTTCCCTTAGGGATCGTTTGACCTTGCTGCGACCCTCTGTAGGTGATGGACGGTGGATCCTCGATTACCTACCTACGATGAAAAATCTCTGCCGTCCGTTTGGTGGACCCGCGTCCGTGGCGAGGAACTGAGGTTATTATTTATATTATTTGCTGGTTCCTCTTCCTGCTTTATTATGTAAAAGAAAAGAGAACTTACATGAGATAATTTATTGTACGTCGATATTGTTTTAAGTTAAACATTTTTTTTTGGAATAAAAATGTACGTAAAATTTAAGATTAACTTTTGTTGAGATGAAATTGAAGGCACGAAGGGCTAACCAATATCTGATATATGGTTATGCCCTCCATGTTGAAAACTAAATAATGGTTTGATTGACTTGGGCTTCACGGCCCCGGTTCATCTAGTACAATAATCAAGATGGTATCATCTGGGTTTGGGAGAGGATTGATCGGGCCCTTAGATCGGTGGGATGGATGCAGCGCTTTCCTAGATACCAAATTCAGCACCTCCCAGGATTGCGTATGATCATTGTCCGCTTCTTATTACCACTTATAGCACGAGCTTCCTGAGACATCATTTTCGCTTTGAAAAGTTATGGACCTTCTACCCTATATCCTGGGATCTGATTAGAGCAATATGGAATCTATCTATCCATGGGGATGCGAGATATCGGATGTCTCGGCGATTGGAGCTAGCCAAGCACAGACTCCGTTGGTATAACAGAATGGAGGTGGGCAATATCTTTAGGCGGATTGACGAGGTGGAGGTTGTTATATCTGAGCTTCAGAGGCTGAAAATCCAGACGGGGGGTCTTCAGGCAGCTGACCTTATGAGGTTGCGCCAATGCCTCTCGTCCCACCACTCTCTTCTCATACAACAGGAGACTCTTTAGAGGCAGAAGTCTCGTATCCAGTGGATTAAGGAAGGGGACCAAAACATCAAATTCTTTCATCAAGCCACCATGGTCAGGAGGTCAGTCAATCGGATCCGGCAGTTGAGGAAGGAAGATGGCACTTTATTGACTGATACTGAGGAGATCAGCGAGCGGCTCTTCCAGTACTATTGTTGTGCTCTTCAGATCTAGATGGAACCTCGTACTAGAGGTTGGCCCTCCTTCCCAATGTCCCTGCCCTGTGGTTCGAGTTACTGATCAGGAGAACTCTATTCTTACCCGCTCTGTCACTTACTCAGAGGTACGGGATGCCCTTTGGTCATTAGGGGATGATAAAGCCCCCGATTCAGATGGTTTTCCTCCATTCTTCTTCAGCCGATATTGGTCTATTGTTGGGCATGAGGTCATCGAGGCTGTTCAGTTGGCTTTCCAATCTGGCATTCCTGCAGATTGGAAGAAAACCTTGATCACTCTTATCCCAAAAAGACCTGATGCCTATTCTCCTAGCCATTTTAGGCCGATCAGCCTTTGTACCACCATCTACAAAGTTTGTGCGAAGGTTTTAGTTCGCCAACTTCATAAGACAATTCCTTGTCTTATTAGCCCTGAACAAGGAGCATTCGTCAGGGGTCGCGGCATTACTGACAATGTCCTCCTTGCTCAGGAATTTATGCATGACCCAAAGCGTGCTCCATCTCGGAGGAGTCCTATGGCTATCAAGCTTGATATGGAGCGAGCTTATGATCGGATGTACTGGCATTTATTAGGCGAACCCTTCATGAGTTTGGCTTCTCTGATAGCTAGATCAGGTGGATCATGAACTGTGTGGAGGGGCCTTCCTTTGCCATCCTGATGAACACTATGACAGACTATTTCTCTTCATCGATCGGCATACGTCAAGGGTGTCCTCTGTCTCCCTATTTGTTCATATTATGTGTTGATGCCCTTTCTCAAGCTCTAGGAGATGCAATCCAACGTTCATGTCTGGAGCCTTACCGGGTCGCTCCTGGAGCCCAGGCTCTCTCACCTCATGTTTGCAGATGATTGTCTTCTTATCGGTCGGGATTCGATCCAGAATGCCATATGTTTTGCTCATATTGTGGAATCCTATTGCCGCGAGTCTGGCCGGATTGTTAACTTGCATAAATCTTCTGTCATCCTTAGCCCCAAAATAAAATCCAGAATCAAATTGGAAATTCTGACCAGCCTGGGGATCTTCGAGCAGCAGGGGATCCTAACCTATCTTGGAATCCCGATGACTGGCGGTCGATTGCGGAAGCAGGAGGTTAGACCAGTGGTACAACGGGTCCGAGATCGTCTTGAGGGATATCAGGCTACTACCCTCTCTATGATGGGTAGAGTCACCCTTATTAGGTCTGTGCTCACCTCCATTCTGATGGTTATCTCAGAACAATTCTTGAGATGTTTGTGGAAGCAAGATAAGGATCAAATCACATATCTTAGCGGAAACAAGATAAGGATCAAATCACATATCTTAAAAATTGAGTTAGTGCGATCTATACCCGTATTAATTTAATAACAAGAACAATAAGGAGATTAATAAATTTACCTTTTGTTCTCCATCATCACTACCTTGGAATCACCAAATCCTTTTAATCACCACGGATCTTTTCAAACGTTCTCCAGATTATGATGAACACGAACGAGTGGGCGTTTCTTTTGATTTAGGTTGAGATTACACAACTGAATTTAATTCACTTTGTATTCTCAACTCATAAGATAAAGTGAAGTTGGAGGAAACTCTGGTTGATCATTATTGTCCCATGTTCTTCTCTCTCTCTCTCTCTCTCTCTCGTGAATCTTATATTCATAGAGAATAACAACTATCAACCTCTTTTATTAATTAATCAATTAATTAATATTTGAAGATCACTTCAACTCTTGGAATTACTTTAACATATCTTAATCCAACAACCAATTGTTGGTTAGATATATTTATCATGGGACGTTACGGAAGAGAGAAAGGCTCTCTCACGATCCCATATTTATTTCTCCAACAACTAAATAATTTCCAAATAGACTTTTCTCGTGGAATACTCTAGCATACTGTATAATAAAAATTAATCCAATTAATTTCTATATGAAAAATAATTTAGAATTCTTAATTCCAAATTAATAACTCAACCCAACATATCATAAAGTTCACATAATTTAATGGGAGAAACTATGGACATTATAATTCTAAGCTCCAATAATTTTGACATTCAATTAATACCTTAATTAAAATATCAAAATTATTAATTCCAAATTACTCCACTAAAAATTTGGAACTGCACTCTTAAAATTATAAAATTAATTATATTCAAAAGGATCTGAATCGTCCATTGATATAGTCACTACATATAAATCAATCCTCCATAAACGGTTCATGATTAAAGCTAGGCATTTTCTATTAACCTCTTTAATCACATCTTTATCCATAAGTACCATTGATTCTATAATAAATAATATATTTATGATCCAATCATAAATTGAGCGCTCTTATTATTCAAATCCCAAAACTTCTTTACGAATGAATGGATTTCATCTTGTATATTAATATCCCCACTACTTATGTTATTATATTTTCAATATACCAAGAATTTGACACTATATTTCTGTGTCATTACCCGGTAAGTTAAAAAATAATACAATAAATAGGAGTCTATTAATTACTCAGAATTAAGATCGATTCACATATGACCATCATTGATTAATTTTGAATTCTCTATTTTAACAACGGAATTTATTAGAGATTCATAATTAATCATGTTCCAGTCCTATATAATCAAATTATATAAAGCGCTTTCATTCCGACAATCTCATTATCAACAATCCGGATAAGATTGTTTCATTCAGAATGTAATTAATCGTGCTAGCAATTTTAAATTAAAGATCTCGTTTGCAACTTTAATTTATAATTATAGATAAATTTAGATTATTTTACTTTAAATATTATCTCTATATATAACATTTATATACAATATTTAAAGTCACATTTAAATAATCCAGGGATTTTTGATATTTATAAAGGATCATAACATGCATGCAAGTATAATATTGAAAAATTTCTCAAATATTCAGCAAAATAATAAATGTCATATGTTTATGGGCACATATCCCAACAATCTCTCACTTGCCTAAAGCAAATGCGACATGTCTCTAAGTCCCATCACATCAAGATGTAGCTCAAAACCTCGAGCCAGTAATGTCTTAGTAAACGGATCAGCTATATTGATCGCAGATGTGATCTTCTCAACTGAAACGTCTCCTCTACTGACAATCTCTCTCACAAGGTTAAATTTTCTCTCTATATGCTTTCTATACGGTGTTTATGGGTTCCTTGGCATTGGCTACTGTGCCACTGTTGTTACAATAGAGTCTAACTGGTTCATGCATATCTGGAACAACTTCTAGATCTTTCAAGAATTCCCGAAGCCAGACTACCTCCTTAGCTACTTCACAAGCCGCTACATATTCAGCCTCCATGGTTGAGTCAGCAATGCATGTTTGCTTGATGCTTCTCCATATAATGGCTCCTCCTCCCAAAGTGAACACCGCTCCAGAAGTAGACTTCCTAGAGTCTCTATCTGATTGAAAATCATAATATGTATATCCAATAGGAATCAAATCCCTACTGGAATATACCAGCATATAGTTTCTCGTATGCCTCAGATATTTCAGAATATGCTTGACTGCAACCCAGTAATCCAATCCTGTGTTTGACTGGTATCGGCTAACCACTCCCACTGCAAAGCAGATGTCGGGTCTTGTACACAACATTGCATACATCAAACTACTAACTGCCGAAGCATAGGGAATCTGTCTCATATCTTCCTCCTCTTGCGATGTTTTAGGACACTGCTCTTTAGAAAGATGAACTCCATGTCGAGTAGGTAAATTACTTTCTTAGAGTTTTTCATCGCAAATCTAACAAGCACCTTGTCAATATACGATGCTTGAGACAACGCCAAAAGCCTATTCTTGCGATCCCGTATAATTTGGATGCCAAGAATGTAGCTTGCTTCTCCCAAATCCTTCATTTGGAATTGATGGCTAGCCAGTTCTTTATTTTGGACAGAGATCCTACATCATTCCCAATGAGTAAAATGTCATCCACATAAAAAACTAAGAAGACCACTTTATTTCCTTCCTTTTGCTTATAGACACAAGGTTCACCTAAATTTTGTTCAAAACCATAACATTTTATGGCTTCATTAAATCTGATGTTCCAAGATCTAGAAGCTTGCTAAGCCCATAAATGGACCTTTGCAATTTGCAGACTTTCTGCTCTTGGCCTTTAACCACAAAACCCTCTGGTTGGACCATATGAATAGTCTCTTCAAGATGGCCATTCAAAAATGCCGTCTTGACATCCATTTGCATATCTCATAATCATAATGAGCAGCAATGGACAAGAGAATCCGAATGGATTTTAGCATGGCTACTGGTGAAAAAGTATCATCATAGTCTACTCTTTCCTTTTGGGTAAAACCCTTTGCCACTAACCTAGCCTTGAAAGTCTCTACTTTTCATCGGCTCCTCTTTTTCTCTTATAGATCCATTTGCATCCAATAGGCTTTACGCCTTCTGGTAGATCTACAAGCTTCCAGACTGAATTAGAATACATTGATTCCATTTCGAGTTTCATGGCTTCCTGCCATTTCTCTTGATCAACATCCTCCATTGCCATCTTGTATGTCAATGGATCATCATCACTGCCATCGGTGACTGCAACTTGTGCTTCTCCATCCTGACCATAGCGGATGGGTAATCTTATTTCCCTCCCACTACGTTGTGGTGGCGATGGTATTTGATCTTGAGTAGTGGTCCCAACTTTTGTCGTTCACCAACTTTTGTTGGTGTGGGGCTGATCTCATCAGCTAGCAACTCTTCCAGAACTACTTTACTTCTAGGTTTGAATTATGTCATATAATTGTACTCGAGAAACGTTGCATTTGTCGACACAAAACTTTGTTATCTTGAGCATTATAAAATAGTCCTCCTCTCGTTCCATTAGGGTACCCAAAAACATGCATACTTCTGAACGAGGTTCCAACTTCCAGTCTTTCCCTTCAGCACATGGGCTGGACATCCCCATATGCGGATGTGTCTCAAACTAGGCTTGCGACCATTCCATAACTCTAAGGGAGTCTTAGGGATTGACTTAGATGGAACTAAGTTTAGAATGTATACAGCTGTTTGTAATGCATATCCCCAAAATGAGTTAGGCAAAGAAGAATAGCTTAACATTGATCTTATCATATCAAGCAAAGTGTGATTCCTTCTTTCAGCTACACCATTTTCTGTGGTGTCGCAGGTGCCGTGAGCTGTGATAATATTCCATTCTCAATCAAGTGGTCCTGAAATTCATAATCCAAGTACTCTCCTCCTCGATCAGATCAAAGAGTTTTGATTGATTTACTGAGTTGTTTTTCTACTTCAGCATGGAATTCTTTGAACTTTTCAAAGGCCTCGGATTTTCTTTGCATCAGATATGCATATCCATATCTAGAATAATCATCAATGAATGTGATGAAATATTCATAGCCCCCTCTAGCTTTGACATTCAAAGGCCCACATACATCAGTATGTATGATCTCTAAAGGTGCTTTTGCTCTTTCACCTTTTGCTGAAAAAGGTCTTTTGGTCATTTTGCCTTCTAGACAGGATTCACAAACTGTAGAGTGCCAACCTTAGCTCTCTTAAAGGACCATCCTTCACTAGTCTTTCTATTCTGTCTATATTAATATGACCAAGCCTCAAATGCCATAAATATGTGTCATTATCATTATTCGCAACTTTTCTTCTTTTAGGAGTTGGTTCAGCGACTTTAAACATTTCGGTTTGAAGCAAGTTGTTGGAATTTGGTTTAACAAAATATAAACCATTTTCAACATACCCAGAACAAATATTTATTCCATTCTTATAAATTGAAACAGAGTCAACACTAAAAGAAACAGAAATAAATTGTTCATGCAACTTTGACACCGAAATCAAATTCCGTTTGAAATCCGGAATATAATAAACATTGTCCAAAAGCAAATATTTATTATCAGCAAACGATAGTCGAACTATCCCTACTGCTGTCGCTGACACCTTTTCTCCACTGCCTACTCTCATTGTGAAATCTCCCACTTGAAGATCCCGGGCAGACTCAAGCATCTGCAAAGAAACACAGACATGGTTAGATGCTCCTGAATCAATAATCCAGCTTGAGAAATCATTCTCAACTAAGCATGTTTCCATGACTAGTAAATCTAATTTACCTTGTTTCTTTTTCTGTTTCAGCTCATCAAGGTACTTTTTACAGTTCCTTTTCCAATGGCCATCTTGATGACAGTGGAAACACTTTCCTTTAGGTTAGGCTGAGCAGCAGCCTTTCCTTTCTTCTTCTGGATCTTCTTCTTGTTATCCTTTTTTTTCCCACATAATTCTTCTTCTTTTTCTTCGAAGAAGAAGGCTTTGCCTCAGCTGCGTTGGCTTCAGCAACAATTGCCTTACCACCCTTATCATCTATAAGAGTCTCATATATTTGCAGCTCATTCAGGAGTTCAGTCAGATTACACTTTTTATGATTCATAATGTAATTAGTCCTGAATTGAGAAAAGCGGAGATAGTGTCTCCAGAATCATGCCAACCTGAGTCTTTTCATCAATTTTAGCTCCATTGATCTCAGCCTCATTGAAATGATTGACCATTTTGAGGATGTGCTCACGAACAGAAGAACCATTCTCCATTTTGCCATTCATAATGGCTTTTACAGCTTCGTAGCGAGCCTGATCAGATGGGCGTCCAAACATCTGCTGCAGAGATTCCATAATCTCTCTTGCAGTTTCAAAGGCCTCGTGCTTAGTTCTAAGCACCTCATTCATTGCTGCTAACAAGTAGCCGGGCTTTGTTTTGCAACAATCCAACGGTTGTACTCTTCAGCAGCAACCTTGGAGGCATTGGTTGGAGGCACTAGAGGACAATCTCCTTAAGGACATAGTGGTAGTTTTCATTAATGAGAAGGATATTCATGTTGCTTTTCCACTTAACAAAATTTTCACCAGTTAATACTTGAGAGGCGAGAAGTGAGAAAATCGGGTTTGACATATTTGCTGAAAAATAAGAAAAATTTTAATAAATAATTACATAAATATCATTACACAATTTAAGGCAAAGTAAATAAGATGCATAAAAGCATATGTTAAAATACACAAAAACATGTTTACTTTAAAGGCCTAAGGAATTTTAATCTCCACAACTAAGTGCTGTCGTAGGGTAGGTCAAATAGTTGCTAATTAGAATGAGAACTTCTCAATTAATAAGTATCTCCCGAAATATCTCATATTTCTAATACTCATTAATTTTCTTAATTTTGGTCAAGAAAGTAATTAACTAATTTAATTATTTCTTCATGAGTGTGACCCATCGTATCAGACCTTTTGAGACTTAACTTAGAAATTGCCGCCGTAGGGTAGGTCAATTCTAAAATACATCTTAAAATCCTATCACATGTAAGACAACCTTGATATTGCCATTAGTAGACACCCTCTGTAGGGAAGACGAAATCAAAGCATCACGAGGCGCTACTAATAACTCACGGTATTGTACTAACGATGGAGACCAAGGGTTTATATTGTCATATTACCCTTTCCACTTATTATTTTACAAAAGTATATTTTATTTATAAAACAACTTTTGTTTCATAAACTCTTAGTTAATTTAAACAATTTAAATTACTAAGATTTTATAATGTTAAACACTTTAAAATTATAAAACAAGCTAAATGTGATAATTTAAATATAACTTTTAAATTTAAAACATCACATTTGGCACATTAATTTTGCAAATCCAATTGCTCAATTAATTTACAAATTTAATATCATTAAATTTATTGCAAAGTGCATTAAATATAATTTACTAAAAACTTTTTAGTAAAAAATAATAAAAAAATAATGCACATATCCATGACATATAATAATTAGGTAGACACATTTCTATCTAATATGGCATATGCTATTATCATCATAACAAAACATTTCATAAAAAGAAAAACTTCTAAAGTAAATGTGATTATTATCAACATAACAAAGACATTTAATAAGAAGCGAAACGAATACATGACTCTTCATGTCTTTGGAGAAAGTGAGACTCATTGAATTCCTTGGAACCGGTGAGGCTTTTCGAATCACTGAAAAACAGTGAGGCTCTTCGAATTCCTGGAAACTATGAGGCTTGGAAGGGATTCCCATTCAAAACCTCTTTGAAAAAATTCTATCGGACAACCTTTAAGAAATTCTCAAGAAATAGGACTCTATAACAAGTATAAAAAAATTCTAATTGAGAATTTTTCTCAAACCATGAAGAACACTTCTTCATCAATACAAATGAATCATATATTCAATTGATCTAATCAAAAGGAAATTGCATAACTTATTCCATGGAATAGAAAAATTAATGCCAATCCATTCGCACATGCATTCATCATCATGAAAATATTAAAAAACATATACCATTATGCATGAGTTCCTACCCAATTATCATATAATCTATTATTAAATTAATAGGGGTATAATCTGCTCTAATACCAATTGATGGTTATCTCGTGTTGGCCCAGATGGCAACCCAAGAGGGGGGTGAATTGGGTTTTTAAAAAATTTTAACACTTTAAGACTATGTGCTTTGATATGAAAGTGCTTGAGTGCAATGTATAGATAAATGTAAGCACAAATAAATGAGATAGAGAGAAAGAGACAAAGCACGGCAAACACAAAGATTTTAGTGGTTCAATGTCCAACACCTACGTCCACTCCCAAGCAGCACTTGGGTCCACACTATAATCCACTGATTACAGTCGAGTTGTTTTACAAGCTCACAACACAAACTTATTGTTTTTTCTGGGCTCACAACGAACCCAGCCGATTTTTCCAGGCTCACCAGCACAAAACCCAACCACAAGCTATCCTTAGCTTGTCCCGAGATATACTACCTCCACTAATTCAATCTCCTGATTGAATTGGCCAACTACAATGAAAAATAGAGTTTACAATACAAGACAGCTCCTTAAGTGAGCAAATATGCAATTAAATGAATAAGGGTAAGAAAAGCCTGTTTGAAACGAATTTGGTTTGAGCTTTTCTTCTTTTCCTCTTCTCCTTTAAAATGTTGAATCAGGCCTCAGCTCAGATTCTTCACAAAAATTGCAGTTGAGAAGTTAGAAAAAATATGGCTTTTGCTTTCTTTTTCTTCACTTGGAAAATCCTCCAATTTTGAACTTGAATGCTTTGGATTTCTCTTTCGGACTCTCTTGGATTGGTTGATGTAAGCTCTGAGACTTTCCTTTTGATTTCTCTCTCAAGATTTTTGGATTTTTTACAAAATATTTCCTTTTTCTTTTTCTATTTTCCTCTTTTTTTTTCTTCTCTTTTCAAACGAACGATTTTCCCTTTTTATAGATCCCTTAATCCAAGATTAGGTGAAAAAATAGCCGTTGCAGAGTAGTTGGATTGCTTCTACACACAAAGAAAAGTTGCAGAGTAGTTGGATTGCTTTTACATACAAAGAAAAATAGCTGTTAGAGTTTAGGTGGAAAAATATTACCGTTGGAGTCCATTCTGACATTTGAAAATCCGTTCATGACATGTTGGAGTCGGCTCTAACTTTTCAGGTGTCGGCTCCGAATCGGGTGTCCAAAAATAGTAATAAGAAGTTCGTTGAGGAGTTGGCTCCGAAAAAGTTAAGTGTCGGCTCGGCGCTATCGGGAGTCGCTCGAAATTCTAAGGTGTCGACTCTAACTTTGTCCAAAAAACATGCTCTCCGTTCTCAGGTTAGAGTCGGCTCCAGAAACTTAGGTGTCGGCTCCGCAACTTTCAGGTGTCGGCTTCCGAACTCTAGGTGTCGGCTCGAAAACTAAAGCAGAAACCACTTCTCTGTATCTCAGGTTGGAGTCGCTCCGAAACTCTAGGTGTCGACTCCGGACGTGCCGAAAAATATAGAAAGGTTCTGATATGCTCTGGGGTCGGCTCCTGACTGTTTGGGTTATCGACTCTAAGTTCTGAACTTACATATTTTCTTTTCAATTTTGATTCAAAACTCATTTCCTTACACCTTTTGACTGATTAAATATTTTTAATCCCTGAAACACTTATTAAATTTGTTAGAAACATAGTGAATATACTCATGTCTTTTGTTAATCATCAAAATCAATAATTGGGTCAAAATCTCCCCTTTTTGATGATGACAAAAACATAGAGTATATGCATGATTAAACAATAAGAGTTGCAAATCAAATTTCTCAAATTTTAAGTTCTCATAGTTAAGCTCCCCCTGAATGAGGTAGCTCCCCCTATAATACCCAATTTAACATCTTCTCTCCCTTTATCATTAAGACTTAATGAGCATATCAAATTAAGTGCATTTAAAGCTTGATACTTATCTTATCGAAACTACTTGATGTCAAAACTTAATAAGCATATCAAATGGTAATAATTAATTAAGCATTTAAACCATACCAATTAATTAAGCATTTAAAGCTTGATACTCATTCATTAAGCTTATTTGTTTTCAATGCATATACAATCTTCTCTCCCCCTTTTTTGTAATCAACAAAAAGGTTTTAGAAAAGATTCATGTTCAATTAATCTTTCTCAAAAGAACAGTCAAATTGTATTGCAAAATACAAGTAATTCACTCATTCAAGTTCAACATTACATATGATAAAAAGTAAACATTTTACATCAAAAAGAACTTCATTTCATCAAATTTCATTACATTAAAAGTAACTTCATTTCAGAAAAAGAAATTACATCAAAAGTATCAAAATGCAGTATTTAATGATTTCTAAGAAGCCTTTGCAATTCTTCTACAATTTTTCCATTCCTTCACTTTGAGTTCTGACAAATTCCTTTAATCTTCTATCAATGAATCCACATGCAGTAACAATTTTGTCTTGAAGCTCTGCATTGCATTTGGAATAGGTTTCAGAATCTCCTCAATATCTTTAAGTTCCTCAAAAATGTTCTTGAGATCATTTTTTAATGCTTCTGAAGAGGATCCAAGGATTGACTCAATTTTGTTTACTCTCTCATCCAAAGAATAAAACATTCTCTTAAATTCACCAGACTATTGTCAATTTCAGTTTCATCTCTTCCTTATGAGTAGCAAATAGACTTTTAAGTTGTTCTAGCTGAATATCAGAAAAACTAATAGAAGCTTGAACAAATGAACTTGAAGCAGGTGCAGAAGCTGTTGAAGGTGCAGGGCTACTAGGTCCTGGCGAAATGTCTCACAAAGGGTCCAGGTGCTGTAGCTCCAACATCAGTAGCTCTTTCATCCAAGAGACTTTTCCTTTCCCAAATTCATCCTTCTTCACAAATCCCATTCTATGCACAGTTGCTAAACTATAGTAATCTGTGTGCCTTAAATTCTTTTTGGATTCATTTTCAGAAATAACAACACCCTGACTCTGAAATGCTAAAGTCAATATCATACCATAGGGTAAAGTAGATCTTTTCTTATTCCCAGCTTCAGCCATATACCAGACCATCATACCAGCCAAATTAATTCACTGACTAGTTAAAACATTGTCCATAATTACAATGTCTCGCTCTGAGACATACTCAAACCTACCGGTCTTGGAAAATAAAATCCTTCCACAGATATTATGAAGTAATCTCAACTCAAGAGGCAATTGGTTTGCCCTAATCTCTTCAAATTCAGTAACTTCTCTTCCTAGCATCCTTGATAGAGCATTTGACCTTTCACTGTGAATGCTTCCAGCAGGCCCAGTAACAGAAATCCTTAAAAGATTTCCTAAGATTTCTAGGTTATATGAATCCTTTTCCCTCTTACTGAACTAGCTATTCCTCCATCTCCTCTAGACATATTGAAATAAAACTCCTTGACTAAGGCTGGATAAGTAGGTAAATCAAGGGAGCATACTTTATCCTAACTTAGTTCAATCAACTGTCGTCCAATGGTGAAACCTTCTTCCTCAAAGAAATGAAAGTCTACTTTCCTGCCCATAGTGATTACTCGGCCTACTAGAGTGTCAATTTGAGGTGAGGAGGGGCTTGGAGCAGCGCTCGGAGTGGATGACGAGGAAGAGGACGAAGAACTTGGCAAAGGCTGCCTTGCGGATGCCTCACTGTCTTTTTCCTGTCGTCATCGCTCCACCAAACATTGATCCCCTACGTTTGGGTGCCATTGAGAGCTAAGGAGTGGTTAATTTAAGGGATTTTGGGTTTTGAAAAGAGTTAGAGAGAGTTTGGAGGGGTTAGGAGTCGATTGAAATGAACGATGAGTCGGCTCTGCCCTAGATAAGTCAACCTAGGACCACTTGGAGTCGACTCCCGCAAAGCGAGATGTCGGCTTCAGGTCGCTTACATAGTCAGCGCTCGAACTGGAGTCGGCTCCGCTAAGGCGAGTGTCGGCTCTAAGGTCTCAGACCGAGAGCGACACAGACAAGGTGTCGACTCCACAAATTGAGGTGTTGACTCCACTGACAGTTTCAAAAAAAAAAAAGGGGTTTCAAACATCAGAAACTTGTCAAACTAAAATCAATAAATTTTGGATAAATTTTTTTGAAATGTAGAGAATCAAATTGTTCAAATGTCTAGATAAATTGTCCTTAAAATCATGAGAGAAATTTTAAGAAATCGATTGAATTCTAGATAATCATTCTTAAGGGTTTCAAAATCATTCCAAAGGGTCACAAATCCCTAACTCTCCTCTAAGATAATAAAATCTTTCTTCACTCAAGGGTTTTGTAAATATGTCAGCTAATTGTTCTTTAGTACAAACATAATCAAGACAAATGTCACCATTAGCTACATGTTCTCTAATAAAGTGATATTTAATTTCAATATGTTTAGTTCTTGAATATTGTATAGGATTTTTCGTTAAGTTTATTGCACTTGTATTATCATATTTAATAGGAGTTTTATCAAGTGTTATGCCATAATCTTCAAGTTGTCGCTTAATCCAAAGGATTTGAGCACAGCAACTTCCAGCTGCAACATATTCTGCTTCAGCAGTAGATAATGCAACTGAATTTTGCTTTTTGCTAAACCAAGAGATTAAGTTACTTCCTAAAATTGACACGCACCACTTGTACTCTTTCTATCTAATTTACAACCAGCATAATCAGAATCAAATAAGTAATCAAATTTAATGTTGAGTCTCTAGAATACCATAATCCTACATTTTTAGTTCCACTTAGATATCTTAGTATTCTTTTTACAGCAATTAAATGATATTCTTTAAGTTCAGATTGAAATCTAGCACATAGACAAACAACAAATATGATATCAGGTCTACTTGCAGTTAAATAAAGTAGAGATCCTATCATACCTCTATAATGCTTTTGATCAACTTTCTTACCATCTTCATCTTTATCCAATTTGCATGAAGGACTCATGGGTGTTCCAAGGGGTTTGAATGATTCCATTCCAAACTTCTTGAGAATTTTCTTTGGGTACTTTGTTTGGTTGATGAAAATCCCTATTTGCTTTGTTTGATTTGTAGTCCTAGGAAGAAATTGAGTTCTCCCATCATGCTCATTTTGAATTCACCCTGCATTAACATAGCAAATTCTTGATACAAAAGATTGTTAGTAGCACCGAATACAATATCATCTACATATATTTGTACTACTAATAAATCTTTATCTTTTCTTTTCAAAAATAAGGTTTTATCAACATTTCCTCTAGAGAAATCATTTTCAATTAGAAATTTGCTTAATCTATCATACCAAGCTCTAGGTGCCTGTTTTAAACCATATAGTGCTTTGTGTAATTTAAAAACATGGTTTGGAAATTCATAATGTTGGCCCAGATGGCAACCCAAGAGGGGAGGGGTGAATTGGGTACTTTAAAAATTAAGCCTTTTAAAAAATTTAAACTATTGATGAGAGGATATACACAATTAATTCAAGTTAAAGCACAATAGCAAGAGAGAGAGAGAGATAAATAAACACGGCAAACACAAAGATTTTATAGTGGTTCGGTGTATCCAACACCTACGTCCACTCCCAAGCTCCACTTGGGTCCACACTATAATCTCCTCGATTACAGTCGAGTTGTTTTACAAGCTCACAACCCAAACTTGTTGTTTTTCCGGGATCACAACGAACCCAGCCGGTTTTACACGGGCTCACCAGCACAAAACCCAACACACAAGCTATCCTTAGCTTGTGCCGAGGTAAACTACCTCCACTAATTCAATCCACTGATTGAATTAGCAAACAACAAGATAAAATATGAGTTTAGTACAAAACAGCTCCTTTTGAGCAGATATTTCAAAATAAAAGCAAAGTTTAGAAGGGCCTGTTTAGATTCGATTTGAGTGCAGGCTTTTCTTCTTTTCTTCTTTTCCTCAACTCCTTTGAAGTGTGGAATCGGGCCTCAGCTCAGATTCTTCACGGATTGAATGTTGGAGTTAATTTGAACTTATTCTCCCTTTCTTTGAATGTTGAAAATCTCTTGATTTGATCTTGAATGGCTCTTGGATTTTCTTCTAGACTTTCTTGGATTGATGAACTTGAGCACAGATGAAGTCTCCTTTGATTTCACTCCTTCTCTTTCACTCTATTTTTGAATCTCGGATTTTTCAAATGACGCTCTTTTTCCTCTTTCTGAAAGATTTTCTTTTTTTTTTCTCTCTTGATCTATATATGTATATCTTTTGATTTGAAAACGGCCTCTCTATTTATAGACTCTGCAAAAATATAGCCGTTAGAAACAAAGAAATATAGCCGTTATTGAAAAATATTACCGTTGGCGCTGAGTTGGCATACAGAAAAAGTCACGCCCAGATTTGTTGGAGTCGGCTCCAACTTTAGGCGAGTCGGCTCGAAGACGCGATGCCAAAAATAGAAACATTCAGATAGTTAAGGGGTCGACTCAAGAAAAATAAGGTGTCGGCTCCTGACAGTCGGGGGTCGACTCATGAAAAGCAAGGGGTCGACTCGAGAAGTGCTCAGAAAAATAACTCTCTGGAGTCTGAGCAGAGTCGACTCTTACAGTCATGGAGTCGGCTCGACAATATCGGGGGTCGACTCTTGAAATCACAGGGGTCGACTCGAGAAAATCAGGAATCTCTGTATACTGAGTGGAGTCGACTCTGAAACTCTAGAGTCGGCTCCGGAACGTATCAAAAATCAGAGAATTTTCTGATTGACTTTGAAATTCGTTCCAGATTAATTTTAAATCAATTTTTGACTTGAATATAATAAATTTGACATTAAGAATCAATTCAAGATATGTTCCAAAAACTCATTGATTGAAATATGAAGTATAAAAATTTCTTTTTGAAAGCTTAAACATGGAGCTTGAAGCTACTTTCCAATTGATTATAGTCATACTTAACATACTCATTGATTATGAGAAATAAATTCATTGCTCATGTAAATAAATTCATTGCATCTTTTAATATACTCATGGCTTTTGGTAATCATCAAAATCAATAAAATTGGGGCAACAATTTCTCAACAATCTCCCCAACAATCTCCCCTTTTTGATGATGACAAAAACATTGAGTATATGCATGATTAATTGAAGAATTTATTTAATTTTCATAGTTAGGCTCCCCCGAATGAGGTAGCTCCCCCTATGAAACTCAAATAAATATCCCATTCATTCAATTTAAACTCATACACAGTTTAATGTCAAAATTCAGCATTTTCATCTAAATTGCTTTTTCATTCATTCTCTGTATGTGTAATGTTTAATTATTACTCCCTTCTCTCCCCATTCAATTATTTATTATATGCATATACAATAACATTCGTTTAATTTCTCCCATGCATATACAGTCATGTATAAAACTCTCCCCTTTTTTGTTATCAACAAAAAGGTAGAGAAGCATCAAACACAATCACATTCACGATTTAAGATATGCTTTAACATGAACTGAGATTCATTGATAAATAAGAGAAGTACATTCAAACTCAAACTTCATTGAACATTCAAAACTAACTTTTCATTACTTCATTATATCAAAATGTAAATCATAATATAAATTTCATTACATTGCAAAAACTAAACATCCATTACATCAAAAATGTGTCCTTACAATTCTTGTTAAGTGATCTACGATGTTCTTCATTCCATCAGTTTGAAGCTTGACATATTCTCTCAGTCTTTCGTCCACAAAAGTACAAGCAGTTAAAATCTTGTCTTGAAGCTCGGCATTGCACTTTGCATAAGTCTTACCATCTCCACAAATGTCTTTAAGTTCTTCAAAAATATTCTTTAAATCACCACTTAAAGACTCAGTAGAGGAGCTAAGAGTAGATTCAATCTTGGTAATTCGATCATCTAATGAATAGAGAGTTTCTTTAAGATTCATGAATTTACTGTCAAACTCAGTCTTCATTCTATCCTCTTGAGCATCAAGAAGACTCTTGAGCTGCTCTAACTGAAGATCCGAAAAACCAACTGATGAAGAAGATGGCTGATCAAACATTGGAGCAGGAGAAGGGGCCGGAACTGGAACAGAAGAACTAGGAGGCACAGGTGATGAATGTCTAACAGAAGGTCCAGGTGCCTCAACATCAGCGGCTCTATCTTCCAACTGATTTTTCCTTTCCCATCTACCATCTTTCTTCACAAATCCCATCCTATGAATAGTAGCCAAGCTATAGTAATCAGTGTGTCTCAAATTTCTCAATGGCTCACTATCGGAAATGATTATCCCTTGGCTTTGAAAAATCTTAGTTAATATCATGCCATAGGGTAGACTTGATTTCTTCTTGCTCCCACAGTCAGCTATGTACCAAATTATCATATTCGGAAGATTGATAGGTCTCCCAGCCACTACAGCATCCATAACAAAAATGTCTCTCTCAGATACATAATCAAACCTCCCAGTCTTAGGGAACAGAATCCTACTGCATATGTTATGGAGAAGCCTTAATTCCAAAGATAGTTGATTTGCTTGGACTTCTTCAAAACCAACAATTTCTTTATTTAACAATCTTGATAAAGCTGGGCTCCTATCATCAGGTGAAAATGTAGAAGGACCAGACACTGAAAGATCCAAAAGTCTTGAGAGTAAATCCACTGTGACATTTATCCTATTTCCTCTAATCAAGCTGACCAATCCATTATCTCCTCTTGACAAATTTTTATAAAACTCTTTAACCAAGGCGGGGTAGGTTGGGCAATCTAATGAACACATTTTCTCCCATCCCATTTCAATTAATTGTCTTCCTACAAGAAAACCCTCCGCCTCAAATAGCTCAAAATCCACCTTTCTCCCGGTTGTAATAACTCTATCGGCTAGGCGGTCTACCTGAGAGGTGGCCGCAGCAGGAGAAGCACTCGGAGTTGAAGAGGACGAGGTGGAATCCATGCTCGGAGACGGTTCGCGAGCGGGACGCCTCACCGTCTTCTTCCTCTTCATCCCGGCCGCTCCAAGGCTAGAACCACGGGTTTTAGGTGCCATTGATTTAGTGGAAAGGTTAATCAAGGGTTTCTAAGGATTTGGTAGGTTGGAAAAATCTTTGGAGAGAGATTTTGATTGATTTGAGAAGATAGAAATGAACGAGGAGTCGACTCTGCCCTAGAAAAATCGACCTGGGACCACTTCGAGTCGGCTCCCGCAAAGTGTGGACCAGTCACAGAATTCGAGAGTCAAAGAAAATGGAAATACTGTTTCAGAGAATTTGAGAATGTGTCCGGACATTGATCATAGAAATTGATAAAAAATCATTGGATTTTAATAGATCAATTAGATATGAATTCTAGATAAGATTTCCTTAAAGATCAGGGATTTGAAAGAATTTTAGATAAAATTTCCTTAAAATCAAAGGATAGAAAGAGTTCTAGATAATTTTTCTTAGGGGTTTCAAATTCATTCTAATGGATCACA
>UESW01002166.1:0-30792 GCA_900491605.1 Calamus simplicifolius
CATCGTCGATCGGGATCATGGCTTGGATCGATTGCAACCATCGGATCATCACCGATCGGATGGATCACAACTATCGGATCGATCATCCCCGATCGGGATCATGGCTTGGATTGATCGCAATCGTCGGATCGATCATCGCCGATCGGGATCATGGCATAGATCATCGCAACCGTCGAATCGTCTCCGATCGGATCGATCGCAATCGTCAGATCCATCATCGCCGATCGGGATCATGACTTTAATCAGCCTGGTGCCTAAGCACCAGCCAGTGTCTAGGCGCACGTCTAGGCACCAGCCGTGCCATGGCACGGCCCAGAAGGACCGTTCTGAGGGCCGTGCTGGCACGGCCCAAAAATGGCCCAGAAGGGCCGTTTTGGCATGGCTTGTGGCCCATTTCTTGATAAGTCATGGGCCATGCCGAATTTGAATTTTTTTTTATCAGATCGTATCTAGTATGATCTATTTGTTAATGAACCGTGTCATACCTGACACGATAATTTTTCTGACATGATAAACCGTGCTATGCTAGGCACGGCCATACCTAGGCGCGTGCGATAATGGGAGCGTAATGGAACTTGCTGCTGACGCTTTTATAGTGCCCACCATTGCGGGCACGTGACTGCACGTTTCCGAAAAGGGCGCCAGATTATCTCGGAAGGCCATTCCTCGAATATATATATATTGACGATGAAATACTCTTGAGCACGCGATTAGTATGATCATATGTATCAAAAAAAAAAAAAAATACTCTTATGCTTTGACTTGCAACTTTCGTTCAAAATATATTTTAACCCTTAAACTTTTATTTAATGCAATATGCAAGCAGTCGAAAGTCTCATTGCATTTTGATGTCAGCATCGTGTATCAGTTATTTTATCAATCTTATTGTTTCTATATTATAACTAAAAATATATAAAGTTTTAATTAAAACATATTTTATTCCTAAATTTGAATATTACAACTCAAATTTTTATATTTTAAAAATATAATATTTTTATTTTTTATAATAATTGAAACTTTGATGATCGAATTAAACTTCGAGTAGAAATTTCTGGATCAAAATATATATATATATCTGCGCCCCGCTCCTTGGAAGCTTCGGCTCTTTGGTTTCGGGGCTTGACCGCTAACTTTCCTTCCCGGGACGCGTACAAGATATTTTTTATTAGGACCCAAGACTTCTGGAATTCTGTAGACGCCTCAAGAGAATGCTTTCCCACCCCAGACAAGAACTGATTTGGTATATATATATGTTTGTTGTTAGATAATTAATATATTTATCTTGTTTCGGTTCTTTCTAATCAAACGTGGGAATGCATTACGTTGCAAGAGAATGAGAAGAAGTATTAATTAAATTGGTAGCAACCACTAATTACTTATGGATGGTAGTCCATTGTTCTCTTGATATTTAGTTTTTTTAGGGGCATCAGGCAACTAGCACGATGCTTTTGTTAGTGTGTAATTAAATTCTAAAGTGATCTTCTCAAAAATTAATTTGTGGCATCCCCTAGAGGATGTGATGGCTTTGCTATTGGGATGGAAGTTGCAATCTATAATGCATGTCCCATCTTGCTTCATCCCTATTTGAAGTAAAATATTTTATTTATCAAATAAAGAGAAAAATAAATTTATTTTTATCTCTATTTTGATTTTATTAGTCTCATATATATTTTATATATTTTGGGATGAAAAAAGAATTTTAATTACATTATTTTCTTTAGTAAAAATAAAAACCATCCATCTCTTTCTAAAGAATGATATGAGTCACTGGCGATCCCTTTTTCTGAGTGATCTTTAGAGGAGTAATCAGTAGAAGGTCATCTTGTGAGCTGCTACAGCTAATCAGATTTGGCTATCGCAGAATCGGCTCATTTTTACTGATAGTACTATTTTCCCTCATATGACTGTACGGCATGCTATCTCGTCATCATCTGAATTTGCACTCCATCGCGATGCTTCTGACCCTAACAGCTCCAGCCTATGGGGTTTCATTGCTGCCTCGGCAGCGAATCAACGTACGGTTTTCATTTCTTGGGAACCCTTCTTAGGATTTGTCAGAATCAATTTCGATAGAAGTGTTCGGGAAGACTAGCGGGTTCTGCTTTTGTTATACGAGGGATTGATGGAGCACTGTTGGTGATAGGAGGATTTAGTCTCCTAAACTCCTTGGTCCCTTTGGCAGAACTTTACGCTACTTGGGCGGGATCTCCTATGCTATTCGGATTCTTCATGCTCATAGCCTTCTTATTGAAGGGACTCGCTTACTATCATCCGATGGCTCCGAAAGGATTGCTGCAATCAAGTCTCTACCAATCCATTGCTACATGACATCTGGACTGCCCTTCGGGATGTCTATAGAGCCCAGATTCTGAGATTCGTCATATTTATCATGAAGTCAATTCTGTTGCGGATTGGATGGCGGCTTCAAAGGCTCATCATTCTGGCTTTTGGCTTTTGGACCTGAAATTTGGATGACCCATGTTCACTTGTTTTAAAATAAATTTTATACTTTAATCTATTAAAGTTGACTCGCACTATATTAGTGAGATCACTCATTTGTACCAACCAAAAAAAAAATCAATCCATATCATCTACCTAGTTGCTGTGCAGTGGCCAGCAAGTAAAGCCTATATCCTTTACCTGCATTGTCCTTCAGCTGCATATTTCCTAGCTAGTTAAATATATGCTCATTATAAATTTTCCAAATGATCTTTTTAAAACAAAAATCAAGCTGTTGGAGTTCTTTTATGAGATCTACGACCAGCCAAATTAATGGCATGCAAGACTGTGGATAAAATATGAGGCCTGAGAAGCTGCAAGCTTGCCAGTGCTGGCATCAAGAGTAAGTAAATCAGACATGCCCTGGAAACTCCAGTCTGGGCTGATGGCATCCAAGGAGCAGAACGATTTAAATAGAGTCCTCTCCAATGTCCTGCACATGATGATGTAATTAAGAAGCAAAACAAAATACCTGAGCCACAACATATTATCCCCCACATATTTCAATCCCCTGGTGGCCTTTCTTAATTGGCCATCCCTTTCTTTGGAGCTCTTTTCCACCACCTGTATTTTGGAGTGGAGCTGGGGGAGGGGGAACCTTGGGACAGGATAAAGGGTTTGCCCACCAACAAAGCCACGCTTGCGAGGCCAGGAGGGTGGAATTTCTTCAAGGGGATCACAAGATAAATTTAAGAATTTTAGTTCCCTGTTGATGGCGTGTGACTTTATTTTGATCAGGTCAACATTCATGCAAGGAGGAAAAATTAAGTTGATTTTAGAAACTCTCACTTTAATTTACATAGACTAGAGCGTAGAAAAGAAGCTTTCTTGAAGTAAAGCCTCCAAATCTTTCATCACTAGCTAGAGAATGAAAAAGTATCAGTGTGAATCAACAAAAACAAGATTTTGTAGCCTCATTTCTTTTGACAACTTAATTTAACGTTCGAAGAGATCTTATATTTGCTATGAATATAAGATTATATATCCATACTCATATCCATAAAAGTTATATAATACTCATATTTATTTTATTATCCATACTTCTTTATATCATTTTTTTTTTCTTAAATTTCAATTTTAGACTTAGGCGTAAATGAGCTGCAAATTATGATATATACAGCTATTTGTAAAATATTTTATTAAAAGTTTGTAACTATATTAATAAATAATATTAATTAAATTTATTAATGGTATATAAAGGGTATGAATTGGAATGAGATGAGAACATCTTTATATTCATATCTATTTTATATCCGTGATGGATATGATATCATGTGTCTTTACATCCATACCTTTTTTTTTTTTTAAAGCATTTATGCCTGTCTTAAATGAAGTAAAGATAAGGTAGGTACTATGAGCTAACTATCCTTGAATATAAGAAATAGATATGTGACTGTTAAAGTGAAGCCCCTCAACTTGTGAACCTTTGCATTCAATTAATTTGTCTATCTTTTGTCCTCCAACAGGAACCCATTTGACTGACTGTTCCGTGATCAAATATGGACGACAATGTAATAGTGATAATTGACATTGAATCAACCACCATGCTCTATTCGAATACAGTCATGAAATTGTTCCCTTTTTCCTCAGTGTGATAGAGCTCATAAAACTCACTGGTTATTGGCAAACACCTCCTCCTAGAAGGCGAGTGAATATTCTCCAGAGTCTTTGGTATTCCTGTGAAGAGACGCAATTGGTTGCTTTTAACCCCTTCCAGAACGCAACATCCATTGGCATCATCTTTTTGTGGCGAATGTAGCTGTGAACATGGCAAGGAGTTATTGGTGCCACAAAAAGCACAACCCCCACCAATCATCCCCTCTCTCTGATCATTCACAAAAGAGTGCAGTCCTTGTAGGGCTTTTGCATTGGGTTGGCCTGCAAAAAGAAAGCAAGCTATCTCACACTCATATCCCCCATTCTTTCTCATCTAGACTGAGACTCATCTAGACCCCTACACGCCACAGCCAACCACAAGATAAGTACCTCAGGGCTCAAGGTTGTGACATGAACCTAACTGGTTGAAAGAAAATTGACAACTTCATGCTGACTCATCTCACACGGGAGCCACTGCTGATGCTATGGCGTCATGCAGGTGCAATCAGATGATCTAGTTCTATTTTAAGTGATATATATATATATATTCATGCAGTATTTTGCATTGGGTTGGCCTGCAAAAAGAAAGCAAGCTATCTCACACTCAATCCCCCATTCTTTCTCATGACTAGACTCATCTAGACCCCTACACGCCACAGCCAACCACAAGATAACCCAGGGCCAAGGTTGTGACATGAACCTAACTGGTTGAAAGAAAAAGAAACGATGCTGACTCATCTCACACGGGAGCCACTGCTGATGCTATGGCGTCATGCAGGTGCAATCAGATGATCTAGTTCTATTTTAAGTGATATATATATATATATATATATCATATTATTTAGGACGAGTCAAATTTGATATATCTTAATATAAAATTTGAATAAGAGCACGAATCATTCTGCTTTCAGCTTCAAAAATTGAAGTAACGAATCATCTACCGAATTTGGATGCTATAAGAATCTTGAAGAGTGGACCAAGTATCATGAATCAAGGGGTTAATTGACAGATAGTCATAGGAGTTCTATCGGAACCAGCGAATAATAGTAATAGAATCTTTTTCAATAATAAGCCTGCAGATGCTCAGACTAAATGAGAGTTACCAGTCCAAGTATATATAGCTCAGCTAAAAATACAGAAGAGTCAAGAAGACTGAATTCTCTAACCACCAACAACTAGTGAAAAAAAAAAATTTTTGATCCCTAAACTTTTGCTCAACTTGTTTTGCTCCTTAAAACCTTTTAATTATTATAATTAATCCTTCGTATTGAACGAGCTATATCATGTTATCAGGTATTATATATTTATGAAATTAGTTATGCATATTATGTTTATTATCCGCATATATAATAATTATATTGTATTCGCTTTTGAATTTTTAACACTATCAACTAATTTTACTATGTATATATACACGATGTTATACTCTCTGACTTTGATACAATATAAAAGTATAAATTATTATCATACTTATATTTTAAAAGTATTATATTCTAATATTTTAATATATAATGATGATTAAAATTAATGAAATAACAATATATAAACAGTCATTTGAACGGTTCATATGTTTATAATTAGAGTGGCTTATTAAGTATTTCATCCATTTTAATTGATTGAAGTAATAAAATATTAGAAATATAATTGTTATATATAAAAAAAATCATAACATTTAAAAATTTAAGAATTAAAATAGAATTTAAGCGAATGTTTGGAGGCTTAAGGTAGTATTTGATAGGAAAAATATTATCCATGGATAAGTGTACGGAATAGAGTTTATCCTTTGACTATCCCTAGGGATATCCCTTAGCTATCCCATTGATCATATCAAATGCAAAAAGGTAAATTCATAGAATAACCTTTTTTTATTCTTATTTGAAGGGATAACCAGCTATTCCTGTATTTTCTAAAAAATAAATTGAGGAGATATTCCATGGTTAACCATGGATTATCCCTTTGGTTAACTTTATTCACAGCTATCTTTTAGGTAGTGTTTGATAGCTTTTTGGCTATCCCTGGATAAATTATTCAGGGAATAGCTGAGGGGATAAGCACATTTTAAAATTACCACTCTGCCATCAAGGGATAACTTTAGTTATTTCTGGGTTCTCTAGGGAATAAGTTCAGGGGATAACCCATGGTTAAACATGAGTTATCCCCTCTGGTTAAATTTTTTCAGAGATAACCCCTATAACTATAGCTTTTAGGGATAAAAGAGAATATCTAAGGAATATTTTTTTTTTATCCCATATATCAAACAGTGCCAACTTTTAAGAATAAAAAAAAATATTTAAAAATATCTTCATTTATTTCTATTTCATACATTACTTAAAAATTAAAAATACATTTGAGCCTTCTATAACTTTCAGTTCACGTCATCCAACTGGAGCAAGCTATCTCGCAGGACCCCACCCCACTGGGGAAGGGAGCTTTGGATGGCGTTCTTGTGACAAGAGAGCTCAAATGCCTCGTTTTCAGAAGATCCAAGTCCCACCCAAGAAGGGATTCCAATAAAAGAGTGAGTGAGATGGCTGTACGTTATCATCTTCTTCGTTGATGGTTGGAGCGCTGGCGAGAATCCAACGAGGGGCGAAGGAGTCGATAATTGCGCGGGCTCCCGTCCCTACCTTTGATGTGGACGCGACGTACATGTGTCGCCGCCGGAGAGCGCGCGTGTGGCCCGGCCCCTTCTGAGAGGCCGCCGCGTCGGACGGCCGGTGAATGGGACTGGGGCGACAGAGGCCACTAGCCTGCCGCTCCGGCGCTGGCACGAGGCGACGTCAGCGCGGTGGGAGCTGGGAAGCGTGACGCGTGTTGCACGGCGGAGGCGATGATTCAGACAAGTGTCAGCGCGTTCCTCCACAGGGCCCCACCTTGTGGTTGTGGGCCTTGGAGCACTAAATGAGTGCGTTGGGGATTTTGGATCGCAGGGAAAAAAAAAAAAAAAACACCACAACGATGCCTTAACACGTGTCATGTGCATTGTACTAACAAATGCATAATACTTTCATTGATCAAGAGATTTCATTAGCATTTTCACCCTCTCCTTAAAAAAAAAAAAAAAAACCTTGTAATAGATATGATAGGGATACTTTCTTGGAATCTTTTTAAAGTTAAATTATAATTAGCCATCATGAGGGAGATTTTTTTTTATTTTTTATTTTATCATAGAAATATCACCTATCTTTTCTAATTCAACTCAAGTTAACTCATCTTTTTTCATGATCAAATCGATATTTAAATTATAAATAGTTATATTTTTTTAATTATTTTTACTCATATTAGTTTAAGTCTATCTCTATTTTTATTCTTATCATGAATCTAAAGGTCTACGTTGCATATATTCAAACCATCGTAATTAATTTTCTCTCATTTTATCTTCAATTAGAGCTACTCCTATTATTTCTCTTATATATTATTTCTAATTATATCTTTTAAAGTTTACTATATATCAATCTTAACATACGTATTTTTATTACTCTTAATTTATTCATATATTGTTTCAATATTGCTCAACACTCTATTCCATATAGAATAGCTGGTCTAATAGTAATTTTATAATTTTTTTTAATTTTAATGTAATGCATCGATCATATAATACTTTTGAAGTACTTTTTCACTTAATACATTCTGCTTTAAATTAGCATCTTCACTGTATTATTGGATAACTCGAACAAATTTGTATCCTAGAAATTAAATCTATTATTTTTAATTAGTGACAAAGACACGATGTGACAATGCATAACAAACAAAATATATGATGTAAGCCATTAATTTGTGAATGATTTATCCTAAAATGCAACATGACAAAGCGAAGTGGACAATTTATACTCCACCAAACTCTTCCCTCCTAGATGGAAAGCTCCACTGATGATGAAAGCATGTTTATCACATCACCACCGTCTTAACTCAAAAGCCGGGTTATATTAATAAATAAAACCATGCTAAACACTTGTTTAAGCATTAATTAATATGACTGCTTGCAGTCCCATCAGCTTAATGTGAATAGTTAATACACCTGCTGCAGCAACACCAGAGCCACACCCTCAAACAGTAACCATCTAGCGTGAGCGACTAGTCATTCAAAAGTTTTACTGCTCTTAATCATATCATTAGCGCTAATGGGTGTGGATGAACAAAGTAACCTTGTAGTTTATATCTTCTAAATTAGGCAACAAAATCTTCTAACTTAGGAGTCTTTTGAACACAATGGAGTTCTAGGAATCATTAAAACGGCCAACCAGCCAGAGGGTGGAAGTAAAATAGATGGGTGGTGGAGATAACCATGGTTAAGAATCTGGAGCTATTTAAGAGGGGAGGAGGGGGAGGGGCCGGTTGGCCTGGACTCCCATCCACATCTGGAAGCCTTCTCCCATGTTACCACCCTGCTCTTTGGCTTCTTCTTCTTCTTATTGTCCTTGAAGACTAAGCCAAGCCAAGAACCCGAATTTATCCCAAAAATTAAAAAAGAAGGTAAAGAATCTGAGAAGTAATCTTCTTTTCTTTCTCATACCTTTTTTTTTTTTTTTTTAGATCTGGTTTGTTTTTATTTTAATTGATGAAATATGATATAATAGAGTTGATAAAAATCCCTCTTTTTTGATGTAAAAATTTAACTTTTCATACATTCTTTTTTCTCAATAATTCCCATCAAAATGCCATTTTGTTCAGATTTGGGGATCTTTCGGAGGTTTCTCGATACATTTCGCGATCAAAGATCTAATTTTTCGCTATTCTTCTGGTAGAAAATGGAAGAATTGAACTGATTGCTTTGCTGTTTGTTCCTTACCGGAGATCGAGAAGTAGGAAGGGTTTGTTTTCTGATATCTTATTCTCGCTCGGATCGGATCTGGGCGTGGTCTAAGGAGGAATCGGATCGAATAGGAGCCGATCTATCGTTGATCCGACGGCGATGGGTCTCTCGAGCCTGCCGACGCCCTCGGAGGGGGTCCTGACCTCCTCCTAGTGAACACCGCTCTCACCATCTCCATCCTGAAGGAGATCGCACGCTCCGTCCTCCACGTGCTCGGCCTCCGCACCTTCCCGCAGGCGCCGGACCCGGCCGTGCCCGCTTCCGACCGGCCCCCGGAGCCCACCCTCACGGAACGGTTCCGGAGCCGGTTCAGGCCCATCCGGTTCGGGTCTGGCCTCGGACGGCGGCGCCAGCAGGCGGTCGACTGCCTGGTTTGCCTGGCCCGGTTCGAGCCGGATTCGGTGGTGAACCGGCTCCCCTGCGGCCACCTCTTCCACAAGGCCTGCCTCGAGCGCTGGCTCGACTACCACCACGCCACCTGTCCTCTCTGCCGCTCCCTCCTCCTCCCCGCCGACGAGCCCTCCGCCGCCGCCTCCGCCTCCTCTTCGCCCTGGTATTAGGACTGTACTTCAGCGACGGTTGCCACTGCGGTTCGTAGAAGCCTATAGGTTTGGTGTGGTGACGATACACAGTATCTTTGTGTCACATTTTTTTTTTCTCTATTTTTGGTAGTAGTTTTACTTCTTGTAAATATGTGAGGAGTGCTCTGTGTACAGGTGTTTAACTTTCTAAAAAAAAGATTATTCTCCTTTAAGAAGGAACTTAAAATTTCTTTCCTTCTCTCTTTCTCTCTCTAATATTGAATATTTATTTGGTTCCTGTCATCCTTGGGTGTTTTGAAATCTGAGCCGTTGGTCGATTTCCGTTACGAGTGAGAACGTGCATGTTAGTCGACGGACAGAGTTCAATTAGATGTCTGATTGGGTGCATGTTTTCATTTCGAATACGTATTGTGTTTAGAGTTTCAATTTGGGACCATCCAATCCACTTAGCAGATGAGTTAAGGAGGCATTCCAATCCACTTAGCAGATGAGTAGTGGAGATAAAATTGGTTCGTAAAAATTATGCTAAAAATTAGTGCTAACTTAAAACCTTCTTGGAATCAAACAATGCTGTGCTACATGTGGATAGAATCTTTGCACCGAATTGGTAGTCTTTTTCTTAGTTTCTTCACGTTGTTTTGTTTACTTTTTATTTCTCCTACATGAGACTAATCCAATCTAGTTTCATAAAACTAAGTCTTTCAGTTATGTGCACATATTTCAAGCCAATTTCATTGTAATCGTTTAGGGATTTGAAGTAGTTTTTTTTTTTTTTTTTTTTTTTTAATCGGCACTTGAGCTCGTCAACTTTAATGCTCTGAATGGAGAGAAAAGTAGGAAAAAGAAAAAAAAAAAAAAAAAGAAATAAAGAGAAGAGAAAAATAGAAAGAAAGTAAAAAGAAAAAAAGAAAAAAAAAGTTGGTAATTTATAATAATAATATTTTTATTATAAATAATTAAAAAAATGCATCAATTTTTTTTGAAAGATCAATATTAAAATTAAAAAAAAATAAATAAATAAAAAAAAAGCATCCTTAAGTTTTCTATTCTAAATCTTTCAATTTCGAAGAGAACTTTTAGGTGAAGCTTATCATTTTTTGTTTTCTATTTTTTTTTTTTTTATACTTTTCATTCTCTTCTATTTTTTTTTATTTTTTTTTCTTCTTAATTTCTCTCCATTCAAACACAGGCTAAAGGTCTTTCCTTCAGCAAAAGTAAAAAAAATAAATAAAATAAAAAAAGCTTAGTTAGCATTGACCAACATTCAGAATAATGATAAATTTTATTTTCTCTTTTATTTATTTATTTTTTGTTCTTTCTAATTTTCTTTTCATTCAAACACAGGCTAAAGGTCTTTCCTCTCACAAGAATAAAAAAAATTAAAAAAGAGAGAAGGTCAGTTAGCATTGACTAGCAGCATTCAGAATAACAGTTGACACATACTTGGTAGAAATATACAAGCAACATCACAACACAAGAGGCTTCTGAGAGGCACTGCTACCACCTCTCCCACAAGGGTTCCTAATGAGATGCCCTCAAATGATTGTGCTATGGATGCACCAGGTCATGATACTAGAGGCCTGGGAAAGACCTGACAAATCTTGTAAAGAAGAAACATGATTCCCAACTTCTATCAGTATCAGGGATAAAAAAAGAGGGGACCGGAGAGGACCTCTTAACTGTGTCATCACATGAAGTTTGGAGACCATAGGGTTATCTCTTCTAGATACCCACTGCAAGAGTTTGCCTTAAAGGAGGGAGCACAGGCATAATAGTGCACTCCAGAGTGACAACCAAGCCTAGGACCCTGGCCCCCCATGACTTTAAGCTATTAACTGGCAGGTATAATTTTTTTCTTAAAGCAATGGCATGAACGCGACAGAGTCGATGAATCTTGGCTGCACAATCTCCATTAGGGTGCCCTACAGACAGAAAAAAAGTGTGAGTAAATTATTAGCTGGAATATTGTAAGGTATGGAAGGTCACTTGTGTCCTTGAGTTGTTCTTCAGTATTTAATTTTTTATATAGATCAAGTAGGCCAACTTCTTTATATGACTGCAAGGATTTTTCTTATCTGCGGGTTAGATGTTGTATGTACCTTTAAAATGTTTTGTTTTGAGGGGGAAAGATGGGAGACCCACTCTTGCACAACTAGTGGGTGATGTCTGGTTCTCTCACAAATTATGCTATATAAACAAATATTTAGTATCCTCTGCTGCTTAAGCTCTGGATGGTAAGTTTCAAATGGCCTTTTCATCCAACATATACGCTAAACAAGTAGTCAACTTGTTTAAATAAGAGAGCAAATCACTACTCCTTGCAGGCGAACTTGTATGGATAAAGAAGTACTTAGTCCTCTAAACCCTCAAGATTAATCCATATCTTAAAAATGCTCAATTAGCTGCATTATGTTTCTGATGCATCTTGCAAGCATTTTAGTTTAATCTTACTGTCTCGGCATACTGACAGAGAAAGGGAGTTGGTTGCATTTCCTTAACCACTTACTTATAAAGTTGCAGTTTAATTTCACTGCTAATTTAATTAACTTGTTAGCAGGTCAAAATCATGTAGATGAACTTGAGAGCTGGTCAGAATTTATCTTGAGCCGGATCGTTGATGCTGCAAAGGTAACTCCACGCCATAGTGAGACTTTATCACTGTACTACCTGCTGATCTAATTAATTTGTTAGTTGATCGAATTCATATGATCCTAAAAATTAGAGTGAAAGTTAATTGGTAGCAAGTAAATTTGAGTTATAAGCGTACAACACTTTTCTTTTTTATTCAATATGAGATTATTTTTAAAGTATTATATCTTAAGATGATAATTTTATAATATGAAACGAGAGATTTGTATAAAAATTCTGCTAATATGAACAAATATTGTCTCAAGTTATCCAGCCTTTCTCC
This sequence comes from Calamus simplicifolius, assembly GCA_900491605.1. Classification (NCBI taxonomy): domain Eukaryota; kingdom Viridiplantae; phylum Streptophyta; class Magnoliopsida; order Arecales; family Arecaceae; genus Calamus; species Calamus simplicifolius. The sequence continues at coordinate 12,362 of UESW01002166.1, forward strand.
AACGCAACAAATGATTTTTCCCACAAGTGGCTGTTCACTCTGTGCAAACTGATAAAGGAGACTGACTTTAACCTTTCAAAGCTGGTAGTTGCAGCACCCTGAGCAAGATAGTGCTCTCAAATACAAAATAATCCTTTAAATTTGTCAGGCCTGGACTTCACTTGACCCATGAATTAGTCTAAACTAGGGATGGCAACAGAAATTAGGAAAACCTTATCCCTATAAAGAACCGCCTCAATGGGAGCCGATTTCAAAAGATTAAATGGCGGTAAATGTGTGAATAATTTTTTTAAAAAAATTATCAAATTTAAGAACTGAGATGGAACCGAGGTCTTCATTTTCGAACCCATCCCAAAAAGCTAGTTATTTTTTTCAAATAATAATAGGCGTAATTATGCAAATTTGAACTTGATATTGTACTCTAAATGTTGGATTTAAGTTCTTATATTTAGTGTTTTAAATTTATTTTAAATATCTACTTATTTAAAATAGTAGTGGACTTTAAAAGAATTTTTTTTTAAAAGTAGAATTGAGCCTCAAAATTGATAGCCAATTCTTAAAAAGAAAAAAAAAAAAAACAGGAATAAGAATAAAGAGCCCGATGGGTATTAGGGTTAGGGATGGATAATATACCCCCTATCACATAATGGTGCTAAAGCTATCATGGCTCACAGTCGCCATGCCTCGGAAGAAGCTTGGATGCACATTGGCAAGCAAATTTAAAAAATTAAAACCTTGTCACCTCTTTGGCAAATGGTGTTAGATTATGCCTACTTGTCCTTTGTCTGAAATAAATCATGGAGGAAGAAAGATTGACCAGGTCAAATGATTCCTATTCTGAAACTATCAAGTCCTAACCCAACTCGCAGATAATCTCTGCTTCCTTCCACTTTCTTATGCATGCAAACTTTTGTTGACATATAGGACTATTGGACTAATCTTGTATTAAAACTTGTAACTATTAGATTAAAACTTTTGTTATCATTACAGTGGTGGAACTTTTCTAAGCTTAAATTAAAATAGTTCCTTCCACACCTAATGGATGCTAACTTACGTTTTCTTACCAAGTAGAAGCAAAAATATGTGCAACTGAGAGAAGACTGCAAAAAAGAAAAAACGAGACGAAAAGAGGGCCCACATGGCGTGTGCTGCAATTGGAGGCCTAAGCTATTAGCATGATAAGCCCCATTTAATTTAGTGTTAACCTTGTTTGGACTATTGAACCATAGGATACTGTACATATTTAGATCGCACAATTTTTTTTTTTTTTTGTTATAGACGGGCAGTTATACAAATCTGATATGAGGACAGTCTAAAAGATCAAAAAGGAGATACATATGAAGAGAGAGGGAATCCTTTCTTCATGAGACCAAGTCCAATCAATGAAATGCTATGCAGCATAGGAAGCAATCCAGTCTGCCGTAGAGTTTGCCTCTCGATAAACATGGTGGGCAATAGTAACCATCGAATCGTGCAATAGCTGCCAACTATCGCAAAGCAAAGGATGGGCATTCTCGTGGTTCTCTTCACTCCGGATCCATCCAATGACGGTAGCCGAATCTTCCTCAATGAGGATCCTTTGAGTCCGTAACTACCGAGTCGCTCTGATAATGCCCGCCTATGCAGCTATAAGCTCAGCTTCCGGAACAGAACAGTTCTGAAAAAAAATACTGCTAATCAGAAGTCTTTCATTATCAGAACGAAAAGCGTACCTTACTTCATCAGTGATAGCATGTACGCTGCCATCAAAGTTCATCTTAAAAAACTCTATGTTTAACACTCAACACCATGTTAAGTAAGAACTCCTAGTCTGCGAGATAACAAGGTGACGACTAAACGGATATACGATCCTTTGTGGTGCATAATGTGACATTGCAAAAGAATAAACTTTACAAAGCTTTAAATCATATGTGGATGATCTCGTAAATAAAAAAAAAGTCTAAAAATATAAAGAGATAGTATGAGAGGTCGAAGCATTGAATGAAGCTCTTGAATGAATGAATGATATTAAAGTTTGTGTACATATGCATGAGAAAAATATTGGCAACTGCACTCACTTTATATATATTTTTTTGCACCCTTCAATATATAGAAAGAAATTCACACAAGCTAATGACCAACCAAACCTAATTAATGAGGTAGGCTTCAAATCTCAAGCAAGCCAAATTTGACTAAATTATAAGATATCCTTAGCTAATATATTTTTGTTCCCCCTATTTTGACAGAGAATGGATAATTTGGCAGGTTTAGAGTACAATATGAGTTTTTTCCATGGAAAATACAAAAAGCATCACGCTCTCATGCCGCTCTTTCCATGCAAATTCTTTTTGAGTTGCTGATGCTTTACTCCAACGTAACCATGTTTGTCCGCCAGTGCATGACGCCGTAATTGAGATGGCTCAAGCTTGCAGCGTTGGCACGCAACAAAAAACCCAGATTTGAGACTGGATACACTGACAAAATTCTATGCACATGCGGGCCGTGGAAGCTTAGATTTCTCATCTCCTCATGATTTTTCTCTGCAAGTAGCTTGGTGAAATGCATTGAATCATGGCTAGTTTGACAAAACTGATAATAGCTAATATTGCGGTCATTGCATGTGCCTCCACATACTTATTATGTGGTTGAATTCTTTGTATTTTTTTTTTTTTTTTTGGGTCAAAGAACAATGCATGTCCACCATAAGGTATTGTAGAACTCCTCCTCCAAGTTTCAAAATGATCCATTAATAGGGTCTTTGTCGAGTTTAATGTTGGTTTAAAAAGTACTTTGGGGATTAGTGTTGATTAGAAATTATTTTCAAAAATAATAATCCCGAGCTAGCATCTTTTTCCATATCATGGATAGATATTTACAGTCATCTATCAAACAGATGATTTTAAAATCGTCTGGGCGACAGATTATTTATCAACCAACAAAGCCAAACATTCAAAAAGATTTGGCTCGGATTGAAATTGTTTCAGGGCTGTCTAACTTTTTTTTTTTAAAAAACTAAAATACTTGCGATCATCTCTGGAATAACCTTAAAATTGAACAGGACTGAAATCGCTTTTCAGCCTAGGCCATCAGAGTATTGGCCCTGTTGCATATAAAACCATCAGTCCAAAGACTATTTCTACTCATAACATTAAAAAAAAAAAAAAAAAAATTCTGGGATGCCAAGTTGGCATCGGCATGACATATTTTCCTGAAAATAGTTTTCACAATACCAGCCATAAAAAATACTTTCTAAACGGGCATTATTATTAGCAAGGACCTTCTTAATTATACTTTTAATTTTCTATTCACTTAACCTGTTTTGAGAGAAGATGGTATATAAATAATTAAAATTTGGAGATTAATTTGTCACGCTGCTTCCACCAACCTCCCAACTCCTTATTTCACTCTATGACAAATACTATGGTACTTCCGGTTGTATTATCGGTGGTGTTGTAAATAAAGAGCGATGCAAGAGGTATAAAAGGATGCTAAAAAGACTGAAAGGTATTAAGTGGGCTGTTTCATAGGCAGGAGTGAATCAAACTAGGCACCACTTCGGGGTTGAATTGACACCCAGAAAAAGTCTTTGTGCACTGAATGCGACACATAACGCATGCACCGTACTCGATAATTAGTGCGCGGTGCATACCAAGAATAGAAATATTTTTTTTTTTTTGGCATGCGCGGTCATGCGCACGACGATTGATGCACGATGCGTGCCAAGAACAGATATATTTTTTCGCTTTTGATATGCGCGCACATGTCATGTGCCAATCGCTGAGCGTAGTGTAGCTCCTGCTGCATCACACGCGGCGCAGCAAAACTTTTCCTAAAGACCCAAGCCTAATCTCGGAAACCAATGGATTTTCAGAAGTCCTCCCCACCTCCACTCTTATTTAATTTCTTCAAACCTATTTAATTTCATCAAGCCTATCCTGCCAAGGTAATTCTCTACAAAGATCGGGTTTCTCCATCCTTATTGCCATACCTAGCACATATGGAGGGCTCTCGAACTATGCCTCTCAAACTATGCCGGATGGGACTCCTATGTTTGGCTGTCACCTTGACCAGGTTTTGGTTTCCCAAACCTCCAGCAGACCAAAGCTCAGATAACCCCAAATAACAAGCCCTAAATGACACCATTGATAAAGCTTCAGCTGTAGTCAAAATGTGAATGCTTTGTGAATTGCTCTGTATCTAATAGGCTCAAGAAGACTCTTCCTTTTGGACAGCCTGCATTCATGAAGAAAACTAGGGTGGGTTTCAACAACCATGCATACAGTTAACAAATTAGGAAAATTGAGCTTCATCAAACAAGCTTGTCTAAAAATTACATTAGGAAACAAGTAGTCGATCTCAGAAAAATAAGATTCTGAATACAAATTTCTCCCCTTCCTCTACATACTTGGCTGAATTTCTAATTCGTAGAAAAACCAAAATGGATCTTCAAAATCTCTTTACTTGCAGAAAAGAATCATTTGTTGTGTGTTTACCTTGTCCTTGTGATTGGACTAATAATACAGTGTAGGCAGCATAGAACCAACATTTGTCTTTCATACTTTTGTCAGATGTTAGCAAAGAAATATCTCTGTGAAGCTAGTTTACAAGTCATTACCACTTAAACCCTGATAACCAGTGCATTTGCAAGCTGAAGGAACTGCATTTCATTGTACTTCACCATCACAGTCATCTTTGTGTTCTTCACACTCCTCTCCAAGTTCCCCTAATTGACATGACAGAAGAGTGGAAAAGCCACTTCGTGATCTATCATGAGATATTCCAGGAGCATCTAGAACAACATTGCACCCATGCTTACCGAAAAATCTGTCTGCTGATCTGAATCTCTTGGTGGTCTTTCATTTTATGCCTGGATAACCAAGTATCAAAAACTGGAGCTCAGAACAAATTCAGGCTTGCTGCTGGATCTTTTTAAGTTGCTTCTTTCCATCAAACTTCTGAATAGGAATCATCTGATGTTTGATGCTAAGAATTTGTGGCGAGATTCACAGTAAAATTTTTATTTGATGAATATTTACAAATATCTGCACATAGCAGAGCAAAAAATCATTCTACTTTCCCAGCATGGATTCCTTTTCAACTTGACTGAACATCTCCCTGAGCCGGGAAGATGAATTGGACATCACATTCTTTGTTATCTTCTTTTGATGCTTGGTGCTCTTCAACCAGGCAATCCCCAAGGATACCTGAACATTGCATGCCATCAATTTAGGGGCAAGATCCTCTATCTGGTATCTCAAATGAAGCTGCATGAGAAAAAGGGCCACATAAGCAGACAACAATCTCAGAAAATCCACTATTGATAATCTATATAATCTACATACAGTAATTATAGACATTTATGGCCACAATGGAGATATTAGTTTGAGAAGGATGTCCTTACATTAAAGTAGTCACCAAGTAGAACCCCTTGCAGTGTCATAACTTCTTCGATAATCCATCCATTTCTATCAGCTAAGAGAGATTTTTGCTGGGTGCTGGTTATTTCACCTCCATAACGAGATAAACTCTTGTCAAATTTGTAATGAACTTGCCTTTGGTACACATCGGGCTTAACTGATTCCCATGGCGTTACAGAGTAGTTGACACAACCAATTTTCTCCATCACCCTTTGCTCCAAAGGAGTTCCTTCAAATACCTCCATCAGTGAGTTCATCTGATGACACATCAACGGACTAGTCATTTTCGGTGGTCCTCATACACTTACATATCATATATATGGAGAAAAGGGAGAAAACTCACAGCAACAGGAATAGCAGATGAGAAGACCTCTGACATGTTGGCATCCTCTATGCCTAAGAAAGATCCACTCTCCTCGGCATGGAGGGTTTTTGCTTCAGATTCTTCTTCAACTATCCGCACTTTCTGTTCAGGGCTCAAGGACCTAGCCTTCCACAGTGCCATGATGGTCCTGTTAGGAATTTAAAATACGTAATTATTCTCTCCATCGAGAAGTGAAGTATAACATCCCAAGCAGAAATGCAGCTTAAAATCGCAAAATCCAGATATCTGAATGCATGAAACCCAGGCAGGCATTAAACCAAAACAAACAGCACTTTCTTAATCTCAAGCACTAGAAAAAGCAACACAAGCATCATGTGTAGGTTGATGAGGTACTAATACTTCAAAAGCAAGGGGTGTACATAAATGAAATAAAATTAGAAACTAATCTACCATTAACACATGGAGATAACAAAACTGATAGAGCAAAAAGGGAAACAGATTTATTTTGCCGGAACTTATGACTTGCATATGATTCAAAATATTGTACTGGGAAATAAAAGTAATTACCTGTTGGCTACATTGAATGATCCAAATGACTGGAAATGATATCTAAGTCTCCCATCCTTGCCGAAAGTCTTTGCGCCATGCTTTGCATCCATACCTCTGCCCTTGCGGAGAATAATCAAAAGAGACGGGCTACCCATGGATGCCAGAGTTGGAGGAATCACTTGGATGTCTTCAATATCTTCCCAAAGAAAGAAAAACTTTGTTTTGTGCCCAAATAAGTTTGCATAAAATCCAATTATTCTTGGAGACAAAAAGAGGCGACCCTGCAAGAAAAAAGAGTTTAAAGAAAAAAAAAATCAAAATTTTCAATTGGTAAGTATGCTGATTCTTAATCATCACATGAACATGTATAAACTTCGAATGGATCTTTTCCCATATAGTCAGATGAACTATACAAAATTTGCAGCATGTCCCAGTTTATAAAAGAGCATCAAAATCACATCCACATTATGCCACTAATCAACCAATAGAATGTAATTTGACTAGAGAATATTCAACCATACTGGATAATGTCAAACATTCAAAGAAAACTATATTCTTTGAACACCATCTTGACATTCAGACCATGGATATGCCAAGAGACTCTTCTGTCTAAATTGATCAATTAGGGCAAAATTTTGAAAAATAGCAAGTTCACATGGTGAACAGCCAATTTCTGAATTAAGCCGGCTGGCCCACTTTACAGCTGTGACAGTAGCAATGCCTGAGTAGCTAACAAGCAGATCATGACTTTATGTGATCATATATCATTGCAATCCTAAATCAAATGACTGAGAAGAACACATTTTTAGAAATCTTTGGCAAGAGGTGAAGTATGGAGGCAAGCTGACAATCCAATAGCATGCAACATAACAGAAGCAAAATAAGCACCTGCAAAGGCATCTTGCGCTTCAAGTGACAGGTAAAATCATTGATGAGAAATTCTTCTGGTGGCAGACTAAAAAGTTTCTGGAATGCAGAATTTGTTTGAGGGGACCTCAAATTTATCTGCACATAGGGTTGTCCAGACATTAGTCAAAATAGGAATATATAAACTAAAAATCTCACATTGTTACAAGGGATGCTGAATAGGAGGTAAGTACTCACCTTCCTTCCAACTTCTTTCTCCATTTTTGTTAGATACTCTGTGACAACTTCAGTGCCCCGTGTATTGTTCAGAAAAATCCTCAAGTGCAACTTAGACTGACAGGCCTGAGCTAACTTTCCTTGAAGAGGAACCCATACATCTGCTAGATCGGACAAGTTAGATTTCACAAAGTTGATTTCAACATGACCGAGAGATGCAGCTTCGTCAAAAGGCCCATCAAAATCATACACATCTACATCCATCGTTGATGGAGGATCATCCATGGCATCAAATTCAAATATTTCTGCAAAGATCAACAGAAGATAAATAAGTAAATGGAAAATGCTATTTTTAGATCAGAGATTAGAGCATCCTACCTCTTGTATATTGCTATATCATCCACACTAGCACTATTTCGGTCAATGTTATCATGCAGGTCAGTAAGTTTAATAATTTGACACCAATTTCAAATTAGAAAAAGGCCACCATTATAAAACAACAAAAAGTCAGATTCCAACGCAGTCAAAAATATTGGGCACTTCAATTTCCTGTGATTCCCTTGCTTCCAATTTAAGTTGCAGTTGCAATCACTACCGCAGAAACTCAATTTGCAGCTATCTTTTTAACTTGCTTGCAGTTGTGCTGTTGCAGCAACCATTGTTTTTATCACCAGCAACTGATAGCTGCAAGTGTAGTTTCTATTTTTGGCAGTTCAGCTTGCAACTGACCTTGTAAGGCTAAACTCTTTTGATTCAGGACATTGTTTAGTTACTATAAAACAGCTAATCATTAGTTTACTTAATTTATCATTGCCTGATATAATCATATTACTAGGATACACTTATTATTACACTGTCCAAAACAAATTATGTGACAGTATAAAATTTTTATAATGTTCTATATTTTTAAATATAAAACGATAAGTCTATGTTCTATATTTAAATTATTATTTAATATACCATGACATAAATTTTAGTGAAATTAAGGATACTTTAGATAATGCGAACACTCTTAGCCATATTCTAAGTACTTTTAACTCTGCACACATCTTTCATCCTACCTCACAAATGGACCATCAAACATTTTTGAGAAATAGAACAGGAAGTCCTGGCTGAAAATTGGGTGAAGGCAAAACTTGAACCAGAATCATACGTACCAACCCCCAATGACTTCACCAACCACAATGGTTGGTATCCTTGATGGATTATCAAAAATTAAATCAGCAAGTCTCAAAAGTCCATTGTTTAAAAAACTCTAGGCAGGAAACTGAAAATTGCAAATATTTTATGCAGTGTTTGTTCATAATTAGTGAAGTGGTAATGAATGCAGAAGATGAAAGAATGTCAAGAATTAAGAATATCATTAATTACCATTCCACTGAGGATCCAGTGTTTGGAATTTTATCGAGCTTGTTCTATTTTTACCATTGCAGGTGAAAACCACATAGGGATCAGAATAACCACTTGAATCCACTGCCGCTAAATTACTTCCCTCGATCAAGGCAATAGTTAGCAACCACCCATCACCTTGTGCTTTGACTCCATGGTCACTGCCTGTGTGAATGAAAAGAAGTTACTTTCTAAGTCACATGGATAGTCTCCAGGAAACTCAAGAAAGAATAAAGTGATGCATTACTGGAAAACAAAAAGAAGGAAATTAAGACTGCTAAGAAGCGCCAAGTGTGGTTGATAGAAGCAGGAACACAGTTTATCATTTCATTCACAGTTGAAATTGAAGTTCATTTACAATCTATGAGGCAGTACATGGATAAATCACAGATGTAATGTGTTCATCATGGACATGCTAGCATAGGCAAATCCACAAAAATATGTCATGAATATGGTCACTGCATGGAAATAGACAGATTCATTTACATATTTAATCAACTATAACAAATATTTTGTTTAATTCATTGCAAAAACTTCACTTTTAGCTTATGGAATTAGTAATCTTGACACCCCCATTCACTTAATAAAAAATGTCATCATGCGCACTAAAAAGTTTCAAACATATAATATAAAGCACATTAAGCATTCTAATCATGTAAGAATAAACCAGGTAAAGTAATTAGATATCAAAAAACCTTTTTTAAACGATTGAATATGTAGAGAACATATTTAACATGTGCTGCATTATATCCTGAGAAGTGTTTGTATCTGATATTTATTAGATGCCAGCATGCCTCCTTAGGAGAGTATCTAAACTTTAGAACTAGAAATATTCACATATTCTGCATTATATTATGGTATTCCTTCTAATGATGATAGAAGACTTATTTAGCATATCTGTTTCTGTCGTTTTCAACTTCAGCAAGTTAAGAAAAACGATAAAGGCACAGATCTCCAACGGTAGCTAAGTTCCAGCCAGTGTCTCTACCCTCCAAATCTGGTATCATTCTCTGAACAACATACAAAGGTGACTCGAGAACACCAAATAAAAGAAATGCCTTGCACTTTGCTGTAAATATAATAATATAGAAGTACCTACTTTACAAATCAAACAAATAAAGGTTAAGAACACCTTCTGAATCATATAATATTAAATATTAGAATAGCACTGATTCCATGAGAAAGTATGACATTTCTTGGTAGTAATAAAAAAAAAATTCATACTGGTATTTTTTTAAAAAATAAAAGTTGTATGAAATGGCACATACTGCCTGGTGAAACAAGTCTTACCTCCTTGCTTCCGGGCCTGCAAGAAGCGTCCTATCATATTAAGAACACGCTGTCCTTGAAGAACCAAAACACCACAAACGACAACTTCCCCAATTGAATCTGGCAGATCTAGACCACGAAACTCAAGCCCCTGGATTGTACCAGGGTTTGCAAGCAAGATATGTATAAGAACATAAAAGGCCACCAAAACAGATGATATAACAGTAAAATTTCCAAAGAATTGAAATGCCAGCTTCCAGTTTGAATCTTGCTCAGTTTGCAAAGAAGCTAAGATCTGTTCTTTACTGGACCCGGTGTCCTTTTGATCAAGTGGTTTTACATTCTGAGAAAGCAAATCAGCAAACTGGGCATAAGTGTCCTTTAAGCCTTGTTTTGCTCCATTTTCAATCACACCTTTCATCATAGTACCCTGGAAGAAATTCATGCGCCAGGAAACTACCAGACGTGAAGTTTGGTCTTCAGAAGGCAAATCAGGCCCAAGCATTATGCAGAAAAGAACCTCTGTCCGGAAATAATTACCAAAAGGAACTTCTGGAGTACTCACACTAACTAAAACTGCAAAATTTTTCCATCAGCCTTCAGATAAGTGTGCTCCTCTGTAGCTTTCACAGCCTTTATTAATTTAGATGCAGCTTTTATGTAGGTAATCACCCTTTTCAAGCCCTCTCCACCATTTTCATGTCTCCAAGGTTCAATTTGCAGATCAGTATTCCCTTGAAACTCCGCAAATGACTGCAGGAAATTTGAGCTCGGTGAAAAGAGAAGGGAATTCAGATCACCAGGCGCAACAACATAAGATTGGTCAAGAAGTATTCCTCCCGGTAGATTTCCAGGCACTTCACCTCCTTGATCCTTTGGTTCCATTGTTTTCAATAATTCATCAAATGTGATACTAGAGCATGCATCATCAGTTTGGTTTTCAGAAGTATCAGGGCTGGCGGACACTTCTTGGAGGTCTTCTGGGCAGTCAAGACCTCTGCTAGGTGGCAATGCTGCCTCTTCTACCTTTTTCCCAGAAATGATCTGAAACAGGCGGTCCACAAATGACAGGGCGTTGGACTTGTCTCCCTTGACAGGTTCCGTGCCATCAATCACTGGTACATCAGATTTTTCCAAATTTCGATCGGAAGTTAGTTGGGGTGATCCTTTCGTTAATTCGGTTGACTTATCTGAGTTTGATGCATGATCATCAGAACAGGATTGAGAGACTATGGGTATTTCATCGGTGCTTTTCTGAGACAAAGTTATAGCAAGACAAATTTCACCTGCAGGATAGAGCCAAAAGAATATGATTACGATATAACCGGTACCCATGCATAAAAATGAACTCCAACAAAATTAACATCGATAATAGATCTTCCTTGTTTATGATAGTGTGCAAACATTAATTGAGAAAGGCATCATATATTCCAAAGTAATAGAGAACTATATTATATGAAAGTCTTGGTCACTGAAAAAAAAAAAAAAACAAGATGAAAAAAATTCCAGGGCAAAGGACAATTTCCAATTCTCAGATCCATAGTACTCCTTAACACGCCCAAGAATGTGCATTACACTAGTAGTTAATGCTTTCATATGACTTGAACTAGAATTATTGTATCATGTATCAGGCATCACTCAACTACATGAGGACAAGCTTGACACCGAAATATTGCAAATCAAAATGGAACATTTTTTTATTGAATTTCAGTTGTGCTTTTTTCTTTTTTTTGACAAAAGTTCATTTAGTCCACTATGTTTGCATGATTGTATAGAAAATATTACAAGTCATCATTAACAATACCAATTCCATCTAAATCATGCGAAGTTACATAATCATCAAGAAAAACCCTTTTTTTTAAGAAAGAAAAAAAAAAGATCCAGATGTCGTGGTTAAAGTATGGTGAAAGGGCTGGAAAAGCCTGCACATAGTTAGCGAAACAGGTAGTTAAGACCTTCAATAAAATAGCTTCACCAATCTCATAGACAATTGCATCAATGGCTTTCCTACACAGAGAGGTTAAAGGAATTACTAAAGAAGCAGTCATATTTATTGAAACTTCTGTTGACTTTTCAGAAACATATCCTACTTTCCTGGGATTAGGCCTTGTACCAACTAAACCACAAGAGATACTTCAGTTTTTCCCAAACCTAATAGATTTGGAAAGAGGGTCAGAAACCTATCTCAGTAGTATGACTAACAGAACTTAGAAAAGCATGGGCCAGTAAAAAAACTAACAAATCCACATATGCAAAAAGAACAGCTCATAAATGCCATCATGTAGCAAACATAGCATTTTATTCCTACAACATGCATATTCTTAGATCCACTTCCATACAAAAATTATGTATCAGGCCATGATTACCTAATTCAAGATAGAGCAAATGAGAAGAAACTTGACCTTTTAAACAAACAGTCACAGAATTCTGATTATCTGAAATTTCCCTTCATTTCTTCCTCATACTTAGACATGTATAGCACATCACAATTTTTAAAATCTATTTACCATTTCAATTGTGACTAGCCAGCCAGTGAATAAAGAGTTGGATTGAAATGCTCTCTAGCCTGCCCTTTATATACAGGATCATATGCAAAATATGAATAATGAAACAGAAACCTAAATTTCAACTGAAAGACAAACCTATTCAGATGCGTGGTAGCAAAACACCACATACACAGATTGCTCAATGCATATATTTCAAAGATGAATTTGCCAACCCAGATCCCTCTCTACAGTATTAACTAAACTGTAATTGATGGAAACTCTTGCGAAGTTCAATCAGTGGAAGCTCACTTCGAATATTAAAATTAAAAAATCAAACAAAAATCAAGAAAAAGGCATATGAAACTCCATTAATAAAGAAAAGATATTAAGAGACATCAATGGCACCTTGAACATGGTCTTTGCTCTTAGACTTCCTGTTCTTGGGCTGCAGCCGATACCATTGGATCCCCAGTGAGAGATTATCCGCATCCAAGACTTCTGATAATGGCACCTTGACCTGACCCAGGAAATCATCATTGAAGATCTTGTCTTCATCCAAAACAGAAACTGTGAGCTCCTCGCTAAGGTCTCCAACTCGGAAGCTAAACTCCTCATCCCATACAGGGCTAAGGTTCTTCTTGACCACCTTAGTTTTCACCCGTTGTCTTCCAAGCTGTAATTTTACATAGGGATCACTTAGGCCATTGAGATCCATCGCCGGGAGGTTACGGGCTTCAAAAACATGCACCACTAACTTCATTGTGAAGAACTATGAGACACTAGGAGCTGAATAATGATGGGAAAATATAAATGAGGAAGATTACTGGATGAGATAAAATGAATTAAGATGAATAAAGAGGAGAAATAATGGGAGAACAGCAATAGAATTCAATAGCAAGTGATTCAAAGGCATCGACTTCCCCGTTGCTGGGAATCCTAATTCACAGAAAAAAGACGGTACTTGATAGAAAGATAAAAAGAAATTCAAGAAATGAAACGAGCATAGGCACAAGGTACCATAAATAAGCCCCTATTGCTTTACAACAACAAAAAAAAAAAGGAAATTCCAAAACTTTAGGAATCGATGGATCGCTATTGCAAAAAAACTTGCCAAAAAAGAGCTTTTGAGAGAGAGAGAAAAAGAGATGACAGATTACATTCACCGTAGACTAAATTACAAAAAAGAAGAAAAAAAAATCTCTTTTTCGCTGCTTAAAAGATCCTAAGATCCTTTAGTCCATCCAACACGACAAGACCCAACAGAAACCCCAAATCGACTAAATTCTAGCATAGAGCGACAGGAAGCGAGACAATCGACAAGCGAAAATTGAAATAGCGAAACCTATACCCAGTTCATCTACTATCGGAAATCGAAATACCCCTGCACGTATTTGATCAGAAAAGCAGGAAATTGGCGCTGGGGATGATCAAAAGAGAGGAGATTTCGCGAGACTGCACGGAGAAACGAGGGAAAGAAGGGAAAAGAAATCGGACTTTTATTCCAGGATTTGGCTACAGGGAACCCTACCCATCTTAATGGGGTCGTAGGAAATTTATTATGACTAAGACCAGGGGGAGAGAGAGAGGAGGAGGACGGGGAAGGCGAGTGCTTTTCTTCCCTCTCTATATCCGTCCGTCTCCCCCGCGTTGCCTCCGCTGACTTTCAAATTGAATTAAATTATTCGAATCCTTTTCGTAAATTATGATTATTTATTAAACTGATCGAATTGACCGATTTGGGTTTCTAAAGCGAGCGGCGCGACTTGGTTTTCCAAGTCAAAACGTCCGACATCTAACGTCTAAAATTCCACGCAAGCGACATCGGTGCCGCTGGCAAATTACAACTCGCCACGTGGGTTTCAATATAAGGTTTAATTTTGAAAACCAACAGTACGTCTATATTGTAGGGCTTGCATTTTCATAGATTTTTTTTTATATAAATTTATTATATATTTTAATGGAAGCGTTTGCTTTGCTTTAATGGATTAGAGATATTTATAAGACAAAAAAAATTATGAGGTGCATCATTTTTTAAAAGCAAAATTATTAGATGGGTGCTGGCATAAGCTATGAATTATTCTTCTTGGAGAACAAAATTGCGGTCAAATGACTACTTGATGCCGCCGGAGTAACAGCAATTCGTAAAGAAAGTAAAATAATTTATATGCTCATTATCTCTCTCGAAGATTTTACTATCGTTATTCATTAAATTTATCATGATATTTAGTCTGTCATTTGAGAGGTTCTTACCGTCCAAATCGATGTATCTACAGAAAAGCTAATATTTTATCATTTTAATTTTTAAATTTAAAAATATCATTTTTGTTCATTATACTAAAATAAATTTTATTTTTTAATGTATCAGAATTAACTCACATTAAACTTGTGATCATTTTTAAAAAAATATAAAAAAAGGAAAGATAAGTAAAACAATACCCGTGATGTAGCGAAGTAAATATCTTGGTCGTTGAACTCTCACAACTAGAATGGTGAAAACTCGACCACTTCAGTGAACCAAGCCTTAAATATTTAATATAATTTAATGGGTTAACAAAAAAAATTCCATATGGCAACGGATTTAGATTATATAATGTGACGTGGCATCTAATAGGGGATAATAAACCAAAGAGAGACTATTTATGCGGTCAAACTTCAATACATTTAGAAGGACTGGGTCTGAAGCTAAGGGCTAACGTTGTTATTTATTTGCTAAGCGGCTAACTATTTTGACCGTTTCCAATCACGCTGAGATTAGTTTACGTTTCTGTCAACATAAAAAATAATAAATAAAATTTCTATCTTTATCCAAATGAAAGCTAAAAACTAAGTCGAGCTCGATAAAAATTTGTTCGTGTTCGATTATCATGTAAACGAGCCGAGCTTGAGCTTCATTTTAGAGCTCATTTATCAAACGAGCAAGCTTAAGCACGAAAGCAGATTCGATTAGGAGCTCATAAGACGGCTCGATTAGAAGCCCGTGACACGATTTAATTAAAAGCTCGCGAGCTAACTCGATTAGGAGCTCGTAAATAAATATTCTTTCATCTACTCTCTCTTTTCATTTTACATGACTGTTCTTTGGGTTTAAGAATCAAATTTTTTTTTTTTTTATTCTCGAGCCGAGCTTTAAAACAAGATTAATTTGAGTCAAGTTGAAACGAGTTCAATTCAAACTCAAACTTGAAACGAACTTTTTATTTGAACCAAACTTGTTGAGTGTTCTAATCATACTAAATGAGCGAGTTTGAACCGAGCTCAAGTCAAGCCTAAACTTTTTATAACAAGCTTGAATCCAGTTTGAATAAAATTTTTTTAAATTTAAATAAGCTATTTAAGTATTTATTAACGAGGCTCGGCTTGGCTCGCTGAATTAAAGCCCTTCGTATAAAACTCTTCCCTTGGAGCGTCCGCTCCGCCCGATTTGGAGGCAAAGCAAAAAGCCCGGATAACTCGCACGCGCTTTCTCAGTTCCAGGAATTAATTAAAGCAACCACACCGAGACAAAATGGGGACGGAGAGGACGCGTATAAATTAAACTATAAAGAGAAGTGGACGATGTCCCATCTCGTTTCGAATTATATTTCAATTTAGCTTAAAACGAAATATTTAGTATTAGGATCATTTTGATACTTATTTAAAATATATATATATATAATAAAAAATTATTTATAATTTATATTTTTATAAATAATAATAACAACATAAAATAAAAAGTTTAAATTTTTAAGAGTTTAATATATATAATATATATAAATATATATATATAAAAAAAAATTTATTCATAATTTATATTCTTCATAAATAATAATAACAATATAAAAATAAAAGTTTGAGTTTTAAGAGATGCGATCGTGGGATAGGGTAACTAAAATTTTTTTTTATTATTATTTATATATATTTTAAAATGGGGATAGGATAACTAGGATTTTTTTATATTATATATATATATATATATATATATATGGTTCTGAAAGGTTTAATAATTTATAAATTGGTCTCCAAAACATTTTTTACCGAAACGGTCGAAATATATCGAAACGACCGAAAACGGCCGAAATACACCGAAACGAACCGAAACGTCCGAAAAATCTTCCGAAACGAAACGTAGATTCGGATCTACAAAACGAAACATCTCGGCCGGAACGAAATTGACAACTTTGGACCAGAGGCTTATTTCTTCCAAAGGAAGAACACTTTAGGCTATGTTTGATAACTTTTTAATTATTTTTGGATAAATACGGAATAGCATTTATGCAAAAGGATAACTGAGGGATAAGTACCTTTTTAAAATTACCACTATGCCATCAAAGGATAACTTTAGTTATTCCTAGGTTCCCTAGGGAATAGGTTCAGAGAATAACCCATGGTTAAACATGGGTTATCCCCTTTGGTTAAACTTTTTCAGCATTATCCCTTCTATCCCCTATAGCTATAGCATTTGGGGATAAGGATAGATATTCAGGGGATATCCCCCTTATCCACCATATCAAACACAGCCTTAAATCCCGTTTGGTTAAATTTTGGAACGATTTTAAAAAATATTTTAATGATCTAAAGTGCCTATCAATGTTTTTTTTTTTTACTTAGCATATATAATACTTCAGATTTGAGATGAATCTAAAGTGTACATGGTACACTTTCTAGCATGTAACGAGTAATTTCATATAATCCTTGAGATAAAGGATGAATTTCGATCAAACTCCGGTCTATGCATCGGTCTCTAAAAAATATAATAAGAGTTTTATGAGCTTCGTTCAATAAGTAATACAAAGCATAAATTAGTAGGTCGAGCAAGCAAAGATTTATAAAGTTTTTATAAAATAAAGTACATCATTAATTAAAAATTAAAAAAACTTAGTTCATAACTTTACATATCATTGATATACTGATATTTATAATTTTAAGGTATCTTTAATTAGTATATAAAACTTTCATACTATATAATTTTTAAAATCATGAATAATTATAAAATATAACCTGTGATAATATTACTTACCTTTATATAAAATCAGTAGAAATTAATTCTTAATTTATGATGCTTAAGATTTCATCAACCATCTTGATTTTTTTTTATTCTTTAACCTTCAATTTTTTCATCCTTCTAAACTATTGATTTGTTATCAAAAGATCTCAATTGAACCTATTCATAAAGAAATTTTCTAGGTTTCTACTCTTTATAGGGTTCTAATCTCCTTAATCATAAACTTTCCATTCTTATAAAATACAAATTCTTTAAAAAGTAATATATATATTAAATATTTAAAAATAAATTCTTAGTTCAAAACTAACTCTTAACTCATCCAATATATTTTTAAATATAAAAATTTAGATAAAAATATCAAAAATCCTCCTTATCTCAATAAATGGCAACTTCATAATTTTATTGAAGTTTGTTAACAATGATATAGGTTCATTAAAGTACTTCTAACTTCCTTAATTTACCTCCAATTCAAGTGATTCAAGATTCATTAGAAAGCTAACTCAATACTAAACATCATGAATATAGATTAATCTAAAGAACATATATATATATATATATTTAATTTTACTATAGTCAATTGTATTTTAATCTAAAGTAAGCTAGCCAAAAGGGTTGAGTCTCATAGCATATTAGTTGATGAAATTTATATGCAAAGGAAATTTGAATTCAGACTTTGCTCCAAAAAATATCTTTGTTGATGTAGATTTTTGCATGAGAAATTAGGATCAGCCTGTATGCACGTGAGTATTCGTTAGAGGTCTCAAGCTCTCTTCCTTGGTGCTCCTCCAATGATCAAATTAGTCCCCTTTTGTATTTAAGGAAAGTGAAAGAGAGAAATCAGAGGGGAAAAAAGAGAGAGAGAAAAAAAAAGGGGTCTTACACTCGTTAGCTTTTTAAGGCTTTTGGTCATCTATATGGGTATTAGCAATGAATTAACAATGTTAACTTGAGGT
>UESW01002166.1:39654-139109 GCA_900491605.1 Calamus simplicifolius
ACTTGCCCTTTTCAATCATACAAGATTTTATTCTGATTGATGTAAGAAAGCAGGGGAAACATAGGCTTTTTTTTTTTTTTGAGTAATAGAACTTTTCGGAAATGTTTTATTTAACACTTTAGGATACGTTTGTATGTAAAGTTACTTCTAAAACAAATTATAAAGATTTTATTATAACTAATTATATCTAATTCAGATTAGTTAACACACTCAAGATCTACAAAGAGATAACGGGTAACTTATTTTCAACGGAAGTCAACTTAGAGTTAACATGATTAATTCATCTCTAGCGCTTATAAATCTAGAACTTAATGTCTTGAAAAACATCCAAGTGTGCTTTTTTTTTTTTTTGGTACAACCGGGTGATCATACAACACGGGTACGAGTCAGCCCTTGAACATTAGAATACAAAATTTGCTGAAAAATAAAAGGCAAGGGATCACCCTGTCTCCACCTTCAAAACCCGAATGGTGAGCCACTGACGCAGCAACCCAGTCGACTGTCGTATTTGTTTTCCAATAAGCATGACAAATTAGGACAGCATGGGCCTCCCTCAGAATGGTCCAGATGTCCTGTAAGATCGGAATGCCAGGGGCAAAGGGAGCCCTGGTCCCTCCACAGCCATCGAATCACAGTCAAGGAATTGCCCTCAATAATAAGGTTATGAGCATGAAGAGACCGAACCGCATATTTGATTCCCTGCTAAGCAGCATAGAGCTCAGATATCGAAACTGAGGAATCCAGAGTACCAAGCCCATCAACGGCCAATAAATCACTATCCGGTCCATGGATGACAAAGGCTGATCCAGCTGATCTCCCGCGGACACTACCATCAAAGTTGATTTTGATAAACCATGAAGGAGGGGGCTCCCAAGAGATGAAAACCAAGTGCCGGTTCGCTGCCGAAGCAGCAGGGGAACCCACCCAAGTGTGCTTTTACTTATTCTATCTTGCTCAATTTTTCTTGCATTACTTTTTGGCTTTGAAAAAATCCTACAATTCCTTGCGAGATTGTTAGTAGTTGTAGGTTTTCGAGATAGTTTTTTTATTACAAACTTACTTCTTTTCGATTGTAGACCAAGATTTTGAGTTATATACATGCTTACCATATCCTTCCCTACAAATTTCATTCGATAGTGTTCTAATCCAGAAAAAACATTAACACCTCTAAATGGTTAATCTAGAAGGGATAGGCTAACAAAGCTAAAGATAATATTAGGACTAACAAAATACTAAATAGTTCTATCATTTTCTCTCTCATCTTTTTTTTAATATTGATCTGTTAATAAAATAATAATGGTATTTTTACTTTTTTTTATAATAACCTTGTTTCAAATACAAAATGACACTTATAATATGTCACCTTTTATTTACAAATACAACCAAATATTGTTAAATGTAAAACTTTTACATCCTAAGAATTTGTATCAGAAAATATTATGTAGCTTTTCACCTCCATTATTTTTTAAACTTTATACCAAATGCTTTCTCAAATGTCTAAGTTTTGTCCATGATTTAACATAAAATTTTGAAAGAGTAGGCTTTCATCTATCCTAAATGCTCCTTATGAATTTTTTAATTATTATTTTATGGAAGACATTTTTTGGGTTGAATTGTGTCCTGTTTTATTAGCCAAATGGATTTCCCTGGAGCAGCAAACATGTTGATACTGGCGCCAACCATTTGATTTATTAATTAGCACAACTCTCAGATTGTAAACAATATCTGGCCTATTTAGTTCTTTTTTTTTTTTTAATTACAAATGGGCGATCATACTAGTCTAAAGTGAGTCAAGCCCGATATATCAGAGTACAAAATCTGAGTTAAAACCATAGGACATAAGTCATCCGGCCTTCAGAATCAAGAACCATAATGATGGGCAATCCGGACAGCTACCCAGTCAGCCGTTGAGTTAGCTTCCCAGTAAATATACCAAATCTGGGCACAATAAGCCTGATGGAGCATAGATCTGATGTCGCATAACAAAGGGTTAGTAGGCAAAAGGGTCGCCCGAGTCCTACCGGAGCCAACGCACAACGGTAATAGAGTCCCCCTCGATAATAAGACTGCGAATGCCCAGACTGCAAATAGCATGGCTATGCTAGCCCACGCTGCATATAACTCAGCTAGTGGCACTGAAAGGTCGAGAGAACCAAATCCACCAGCCGCAAGCATCGACCCATCTGAGCCACGGATCACAAAAGCCGAACCAGTCAGACGACCTTGAACACTGCCATCAAAGTTGATTTTGACAGACCCTAGTGGGGGGGGGGGGGGGGGTTCTCAGAAAATAAAGACCGTACGTCGGTTCGCTGCTGAGGCAGCAAGGGAATCCCAGATGCTAGGGCTATCAGAATCAAGGCCTGGCTGGTGGAACATGTACTCAGCAGAGAGGGACAAAGCTGTTCTAACAATCCTGTAGGGAGGGTCAATCACATCAGCAAAAATATGTCGATTATGAGACAACCAAACCTGATGAGCAATATAAGCAGCCGTAGAGCTCAACCGACGGGTACCCCTATGCATATCCTGCCGAATCATCCTCAGAAAAGAACTGCGACATGGGCACTACTATCACCCCAAAAGTGATAACCTGCTATTTGCCAAACCAATCTTACTCTGCCACAAGTGAAGATAGCATGATCAACAGTCTCCTCCTCAAGCCCACATAATAGGCACGTAGGCTGGATCGTCATACCCCTACCCGAGAGCAGGGAACAAGTAGGAAGGCAGTCCCAAGCCAGCTTCCAAATGAACAGCCGGACTCTATGGTGAATGGAAAGCTTCCAAATCCAAGAGACATCCAACATATGCCTAGACTGTGGCTTATACTCCTGCATAAGATCCATGATCAGAGCACGAGTCATATAAGATCTCCTTCATAGTCTGATGTCCGAGGCACAGTCCGAAACAAGAGGAATGGAAAGAATACGTCGGGATAGCTCCGCACCGAAAAGAGTGGCGACACGGGAGCTATGACAGACTGTGCGATCCTGAGCAATTAAGTCAGTAATCTCATGCCACTAGCAATGTCAGTGCTAACGAAGGTAGGCCATCGAGATAAAGAAAGATCAGCCAGCCATGTATCCCTGAGCATATCAATAGAAGCACTATCACCAATCATCCACGAGACACGAGATAGCATAGCCGAGCATGATGACACACCTCTTTTCAGAAGAAAGAGTAGCCATGAGTAGGCTGGGGAGGTGTGTAAGGGGTCCAGTCTCCATATTTTGCATGCATGAACGAACTCCACAAATAGTCTGGATCAAGCAAGAATCTTGTCGCATGCCTAGCAGTCAATGCCTCCCTTCTCACAGTGAGGGATTGGATCCCAAGCCCTCCCTCCGAAATCAACATACAGGCTGTATCCCACGCCAAAGGGTGGATCCCGTGACCATCCTGCATCGATCCCTAAAGGAAGTCTCTAAACCATCTCTCCATTCGCCTCAATCAAGTCACCGGAATGGCTGTATTAGATAGAATGTAGAGGGGAAGAGAAGTGAGCACTAAGCGAATAAGGCTAAGCCTAGCCATCATCGATGACCCAGTGACCTGCCACCCATCCAAACGAGCATGGACTCGGCGCTCAAGATCAAAAATCAAAAAACACCGCAGCCTTCTCCCGTAATGGAAATACCCAGATAGGATAGCCAATCAGCCTGAGCAGAGATTCCCAAAATTTGCTTAATGGTCTTCCTCAAAGAAAGGTTGGTCTTCGGACTAAAGCTAATCATGAATTTGTCTAAATTAACTTTCTGTCCAGAAGCCCTGTAGTAAGACTGAATAACTGAAGCAAAAGCTGTAGCATTACTAATAGTTGCCCTCCCCAACAGGATATAGTCATCAGCAAATAGCTGGTGAGATAGCGAGGGCCCTTGGGGACCCGCACTATAAGGAACAAGAGAAGAGGCCTGCTGAGCCTAGTGTACAGCCCTAGAAAGAGCATCGCTGAGAGAATGAACAGGAAAGGAGAGAGGGGATATCCCTGCCTAAGACCTACAGCAGAATGGAAGTAGTCCATCTGGCCACCATTAATAATGATAGAGAAGGATGGTCGATGAACACAGGCCCTAATCCAGGCAACAAAGAGCTCAGCAAACCCAAACTCCTGAAGAGATCTATATAGGAACTCCCAACTCACTCTATCATAAGCTCTCTCCATGTCCATCTTAATAGCCATCAAACAGTGATGAATAGGAGCTCTGTGGAGGTCATGCATAACCTCTTGATCTAAGAGGACATTATCTAAGATGCACCGTCCTCTGAGAAAAGCCCCTTGCTCAGGAGAAATAATGCAAGGAATCACCAGTCTCAGACGAAAAACCAAGAGACGAGCACAAATCTTATATAGGGTAGTGCAGAGACTAATAGGATAAAAGTGCTGTGGCTTAGAAGCATCAGGCTGTTTCAGCACCAGGGCTATAAGAGTCTAATTTCAGTCAGGAAGGAGAGAGTTGGCCTGAAAGACTAGTTGGATGGCCTGCAAAACATCCTGTCTCACAATAGCCCAATAGTGACGAAAGAAGAAAGGAGAAAACCCATCAAGTCCCAGGGCCTTATCAGGACCAAGGTTCCATAACGCCACCCGGATCTCCTCCGAAGTAACTGGCCTAGTAAGACAGTCGTTCTCCGTCTCAGTGACCTTAAAGGGGGTCGGCACAGGACACACAGGGAACCCATCCCCCGAGATCTCGGTCCAACGAGAGCGAAAGAACTGAATAAGCTGGTCCCCAATAACCTCAATGTTGTCCTGGACATTACCCGATTCACCGCTCGGCGCTTTAAGGTAGCATGATAGAAAAATCTAGTGTTCTGATCACCCTCCTTAATCCACTGAATACAGGACCTTTACTTCCAATAAATCTCTTGCCGCCGGAGGAGGGAGTGGTGGAGAGCATGCTTGGTCCGAAGAGAAGTAAGGTCAAAATCATGAAGATAGCCATACCGATCTTCCTTATCCTGAAGAGAAGCAATAATGTTCTTAACCTGCTCAACTTGCCTGACAATGTCTCCGACCTTCTCTCTATTCCATCTAAAAAGTCTGCGCCTCGCCAACTCAAGACGCCGAGATAATCTATAAATAGCACTCCCTCTAACCGGAATACGCCAGACCTGAGAAATTAAGGACCGAGCCACAGAATAAGAAGTCCAAAATTCTTAAATTTAAACTGACCCTTTCTCTGAACAGCCACATCCGTGGATATTAGAATAGGGCAATGATCAGAGGCAATTCTAGATAAATAAGTGACAGTGGTAGAAGGAAAGGACTGAATCCAATTGGCCGTGGCCAAAACCCTGACCAACCGTTCTGACACTCTAGCAGAGCCATGACGGTTATTGCACCAGGTGAATTGGGCACCCTGAAACCACAAATCCAGAAGATTAGCAGAGGCTATGAAAGTCTAAAACTCAGAAATACCAGTAGTCTCCATGAACTGCCTGCCCCCTCTCTTCTCATTGGCCTCCACAATACAATTAAAATCTCTAGCACACAGGGCAGGAATGCCCTGAGAAAGCAAAGATAGGATCTCGTCCCAAAGAACCCGGCGTATCCGAAAATCAGTACTGGCATAAACACTCGAAAGGAGCCACGGGATTGCCGATCCTTCTGAAATGACAAGAGCAACCTGCTGACCATAGAGATGAAAAGCATCCACTCTAATATCAGTAGACCTCCACAAAACCATGATGCCTCCAGATAAACCATCAGACTATATAGCATAAGAAGATCAGGATCTGAATATTTATCTTCTGACATGAGCCAGACTGTCTCCTGACAATTGAGTCTCCAACAAAACACAAATATCACAACTGTGAAGCTGCATCAGCCTCCCAAAAGAAGAGCAAAATGAAAGTTTCAGGGCTCCTCAGACATTCCATATAAGAATCTTCATCTAGAAGGGGGGGCCCTCCACATCCCCTGACATCTCAGCAATAGGTGAACAATTGTTAAGAAGCACGCCCTCCAAGGGACGCTAGTCCTGACTGTCCATAACCTCTACTGTGGCCTCCAGCTGAATGGCCTTCTTAAGTAGAGTGACTACCGAATCATGGGATCTTCTCTCCTCCTGCATCAGCTGGGAGGCCGCTGTGGAACCATCTAAGACATGCACCTCCGTAGTCCGATTAACCTTGGACCCATCTCCCAAAAAGGTTACAGGCCCATTCAGCTCATCCATAGGCGCTGAGAAGGTGAAAGAGGAATGCACCGTGCTTTTACCATGGCCAGGGATTTTCCCTTCCCTTTCAATGTTTTGGATACAACCCTTGGGGCCAGAGTTTCCACAGGACGTGCCCGCTTAAGTGGTCCCGGATTAGCTTCTTTACGGCCCCTCGGCCTACCGATCGATTTGTCAGAGCCCAATAGGGCAAATGGGTTGGCAACTATGTTCAGAGTGAACTGCTGCAGTGGGGTATCAGTCCTAATTGAGCTCTCAGAGGCAACCGGCACGACACACTGACCCTGGGCCACTGTCGTCTTAGACATCAAGTTCTTCGACATTACATGAGACCCGTGGCTGAATCATAGAGCCCAGCATGGCCATCCCCCTGAACCACCACCGGCAACTTCTCCTTGCTGCACCCAGCTTGCTGCAGCTCTGGGCAAAGGCCAACAGAGCCAACCACAGCAGCCTTCCTCCCTGACTGCCGACGAGCTATCTTCTTTGGGGTTTGCCAGCCAGCAGAAGACTCAACCGCACCATGCTAGATCTTCGTAGCAGGAGCAGCATCCAGAGGAAGAGGAGATCGCCGACGATGGAGGGCAGCCATCCAAGGCCCAAACGCTAGGCTTTCTGAAGAGGAAGCGGCTGTCGGAGAAGGAGGACAGCTTCCGACGGAGTGCACAAAACCACAGGCTTCACAAATGCCCTCCAAATGCTCGTAGACAAACTGCTGCCAGAACGGAAGAGCAGAGCCTCGCACCCTCGCCCCGGCCGCAGGGGTTTGCTCAGATCAACACGAACACAGGCGCGAGCAAACCCCCCACGCTTCCTTTCCTTTGTTGCAGCGTCAAGGAACGAGAAGACACTGGCCACTGATAGAATAGAGCTCACGATCTCCTCTGTCCAGTACTCGATCGGGAGGAAAGGCAGACGGATCCACAATAGAGCAGAGGACAAAGAACCTTCCGAAGGCACGAACTGTGAACGCCAGTCCTCCATTGCAATCACCTGCCCATTGGCCACCCATGGCCTGCCGAGAGCTAGATCCTTTGCTGAAGGATCGGAAAGCGGAATAGGTAGTGGCGATGGGTCAGGCTGACATACTCAACTTCGCCGGAAATCCCTGCTCGACAGAACTCCCGCACGATTGCCTCAGTCGGAACCCAATGCGAGAAACTCCGAGCGATTACCGCCTTCATCCCCCAATCATAGGTTTCTTCCTTCAAAGCCCGGGCTAGAACCTGAATAACTTCCGGAAATACTATTCCAGGGCCGAAACTTCCACGAAGAAGGTGAAGAAGCCACCCACACAAAGCAATGTCGAACCCTCGATTCCACGCCCTTGCCTCAGTTTTGCCTCCATCCAAGGCCACTGGGTTTGCATTCAAGGTAGGAGCCATCATCCGAAGGAGAGCAAAGAGTCCGACGATGATGATCATCAGAGATCAACCGCAAGAGACCGAGAACAAGAATCTTGAAGCACACACCGAAACAAAGCGCTCGTGCGCCAGACATACAAACTTTAAAGCACACTGAGATCCTGTTTAGTTCTTTAAAACAAAACTCTGAAATGAAAATTTGAGTCAGACTTTGAAGTGGGAATCTGTGGCCAGTCCTAGCTATTTGTTCAGATAAAATTAAGATTTAATTTTAATTTTATTTAAAATGATAAGTTTTACTTTTAGCTACAATCATCCTCATTCTTCTCGCTCATCCCCTTCTCTCACATCAGCGTTGCTGACAAGTCTTTTTAAAATATACATCATAACCATACATTAAAAAAAAAGTCACAATCAAACCTACGACGGAAACTCTAATGGTCTTCTTTTTTTTCTTTTGATTTTGCAAAAAGTAAGAGTCAAAAAGATGAACCCATTATGTTCAACTTCTAATTATTGACTGAACAAATTATTTTATCTTAAATAAATAATTATAATTAAAAATATAGACTGATTTTGATTAAGAGGTTTGAACGGAACAAACAATAAAAATAGAAATCAACCTAATTTTAATTTCTATTCTCACATGTAAAAGAAACAAATTAGAGGGAAGGAGTTGAGTTGGTAAAACTGAGTGCAACATGCTAACATTATTAAACCCAATACAAAATAAGTGGGTTTGGATTAGGCTTAAGTGGATTCATATAGTAAATATGTTGATATGATGATGATGATACGAAATAATCATATGTGTCACAGGATGATCTGTCAATGCGAAAGCGATGTATTTAAAACTCATTTACTTGATATATTAAGTGAATCGTATTAAGCAATCATTTGTATCTCTAATCATATTAAGCTTCATGTTGAGGGAGTTGTATCGTGTCAATTCAATATTATTTATTTATTAAACAGATTATATGTGTTGTTTCGCACTATTTGTATAATAATTATATTATATTCTTTTTAAATTTTAGATATAATTAATTAATCATACCGTATTTGTATCAATCTATATACTATTATATCTTAGTTTCGACATGACAATACGAAAACACAAAATGCAATTCTTAGGAATGACTAATTCTGATTTCAACTCACTGGACTTTAGGTATGCAAACAGGGCTAAGATTTGAAAATTTTCCCGGTTGATATCAAATAGAAACCGGCAAGTAGGCCAAATATTTTTATACGTCTAGGCTTGAAGCTCGAAAAGATTCAGACAAACTTTTTTTTTTTTTTTTTGTTACAAGCGGACGATCATACCACTATGGGATGAGTCAAATCCGAACTATCATAGGACATAATTTGCTCCA
This sequence comes from Calamus simplicifolius, assembly GCA_900491605.1. Taxonomy (NCBI): domain Eukaryota; kingdom Viridiplantae; phylum Streptophyta; class Magnoliopsida; order Arecales; family Arecaceae; genus Calamus; species Calamus simplicifolius. The sequence goes on from UESW01002166.1 coordinate 48,577, forward strand.
AAATAATCAAGCAGGGGTCACCAGAATGTCATTCCCACTGTCCACAATGACGAGCTACAGCCGAGACAACTCAATCCGCTGCAGCATTGGCTTCCCTATAGACATGACGGATCAAAGGAGCAGAGATAGATTGGAGAGAAGCCCATATATCAGTAATCAGGGGGTTATGGGAGGGGCATATATCAGCACCCCATCTGATCCAGTGAATGACCGTAAGGGAATCTCCCTCAATAATTACCAGCTGAGAGCGCAAAATGCGAACAACGTAGGTGATGCCGGCTCAAGTAGCCTGCAACTCTGCCATAGGAACGAAAATGTCGAGAGAGCCATGACCATCAGCCGCAAGCAGCTCCCCCTCAGGCCCCTAATAATAAATCCAGATTCACACAAACTTATTTCAAACCAATGAAATCGGTAAAATTTCCAAGGGTCCTACCAAGGATCTGGATTTCAATCAAGCCCTTAAAACTAGTGCATCTTCATTGCAGCTAATAAATCTTGCACCCCGAAATGTCTCCATCAATTCACCCACATTTTGCATGACTTCAAATCCGCGTGATGATTGAAGAGGTCCAATTTCAATTCCAATTCCAATTCCAAGTCCAATTCAATTATTAATACTTATAGTTCAAAATGTATGGTGACCAGTGACAACATGTCGGTGACTTATGCTATGTATGATGCATCTCCCACTGAAATATGAGCTAAAGAGACATGAATTTTCTTCGCATATTGGCTGTCAAAATTCATGAAATGGTGGCCAACCATGCACTTGGCTCTTCTCTGGATTCTTGGACTCTTTCTTGGTCTAAGCCATTCCACTGGATTGGAGACCGTTCAGTCCATGCCGTTATTGTTGAGCTGGTCCGGAGAATTAAAAGTGACCATGTTCGCCACAAGCATGGATGGGTTCCATGCAACCATTGTCAAAAAGTTCTAGAAGTTGGTTGGATGTTCACATCAACATGGGGAGCCCTTTTCAACATGGGAAGATATCCTTCAAGACAAATCAAGACAAAAGATTATGTTTAGGATTAGAATATTTGGGTTTTCAAAAAAAAAAAAAAAAAATAGAGGTTGCTGAAACCTAGCCTAACCCATGAACCTAGTTCGAACTCATTCGAAAAATAGGATTAGGTTTTTACTTTTTTTTTCAAATATCTAAAAATTTTTTGGTTAGATTGGGTCGGATTATGGGTAAACCGAATGATTTGTAATAGTATTTATCAAAAAATGCTTAAAATTTGATCATCACTTGTAATTGGTTGCTTGAAAATGAGGATAATGTATATTTTTTATTTCATTTATTTGGAATTTTTTTAATTTTATTTAGATGGCATTATGTAATTTTATAAATTATCAATTAGATTGTTTAGTTTGTTAATGTTTTAATATTTTATATTTTTTGATATATAATATAATTGATGTTAATATAACTTAATAAATGATAGGATTAGAAGTGTATTTATTTAAGTTAAGTATTATTGAAGGATCGATATTAACAGCTTCAAACATTCTTAAAGAAGATACGAAAGAATAAATTAGGCATGACTTTACTCCTTTTTTTATTTATAAAAATTTTTCATTTTGTTTAATAATTTTATTAACAATTTGACATTAATATTTATTCAATATTAAAAATATATTTTTATAAATTGTACTTAATTAAATTATTTTAATATTTTATGAATTTATAAATATTATTTTTATTAGTGTCTAATCATGTTATAATTTTGTACCTATTTATAACAATTGGATAAAAAAAAGGAAAAGGAATGAATTGATTATTAATAAATTACTTTTAAAAATAGATATTAAATTTTTTTTTTTAAAAAAAGCTAATCTAAAATGGTTCATTGGTTGATCCTAATTCGATCATTTAAAATTAGAGTTTAATTTCAATGCCAAAGTCTAAAAGTGATTGGATCATAACTTAAAATAATCCGACCCAATCCGATTGGCATCTCTAGGAAAAATCGATAGCTTTGGTTAATAAGCATATAATAATTGTTATTCAATGGTTTTAATATTTAATTATGTATCATAATGGGTGGGGTCAAAAATCAAAGTAATAGATATGGTGACTTCTTTTTAAGTATTATTATAGCTTTGGATTCAGCTTAATCATAAAAGTAGAAGGTAAATAATATGATATGAGTTGGTAAGCCGATATGATAGCAGCACATAGCAAACAGTTAGAAAGTTTAAATTGATATGAGTTGGTAATCATAAAAGATATTTTCATTAAAGGCACAACTCAATTAAAAAAAACTCCTACTAAAAGCGTCGCCTATTTGAAAAGGATCTGGATTTCGCCATCCTATTTAGTAGAAATTATGTAATCCTATCAAAGAAGGAATCCATTAAAGGTATAACTAGATCCAGAAGATAACTCATGAGCCATCCATCATTAAGTGAACCAAATTAAGAGGCTTACTCTAAATACTTATAAAAGCAACGTCAGACATCTTTGGTAAATAAGATTCAAAGCTAAGTTCCACTGTTCTAGAACTCTAGATCATTGACCTAAGGAGCTTTAAGTCTTTCTCTTCTTATCTAGACTTACTTGAGCATTAAAAGGTCTTGGAGAAAACCTATAAACCTCTTCCACTCTTCCTTCCACTTACAAAAACATGCACATAAATTGAATGAAAAATGCTTTGCCAACCAAGCTATTATTATTCCGTTTGTTAGTTTTTGGGGAATACTTTTGAATATTAACAGATTATACCTTTTTTTTTTTTGGTACAGACGGGCTATCACATAAGCCTCGTGCAAGTCAGCCCTAAAATGTCATAATACAAAATTTGCTTAAGAGCAGAGGGACAGAGATTACCCTGCTTCCATATCCAAAAAACCCCCATGATGGGCCACAGCAGCCGCAACCCAATCTGTCGCAAAATTAGCTTCTCAGTAGATGTGCCGGATGTGAACACTGTGAGCACCCGATAGAGCAACTTGAATGTCGCTGAGAATAGAGTTAATGGGGATATGATCGTAGAATCCCGTACGGAGCCACCGAATAACCGAGAAGAATCCCTCTCAATGAACAGACATAGCACATGAAGCTTCCGAATAGCATAGGAAATACCAGCCCATGCTGCATAAAGCTCGGCCATGGGGACAGAAGAATCAAGGGAACCTAAACCACCCATCGCCAGCAAGGCACCATCAGTCCCTCGGATAATGAAAGCAGACCTAGCAAGTCTACCACAAACACTTCCATCAAAGTTAATTTTTACAAACCCTGGAGGGGGAGGCTCCCAAGAGATATAAACCATACGATGGTTCGCTGCCGAAGCAGCAGGGAGCCCCAGAGGCCAAGGTTGTAAGAATCAGAACCAATGAGAAGAAGTGCACTTTCCGCATCCATAGATCTGATCTTTCACTCCAATCTGTGCAGGAAAATAGTCTCATCAATAAAGATAAGCAGGTTTCATATCTGATAGGCAGTGACAACCCAAAGAACAGTACGCTGTCTAGTGGACCTTCGGAGAGCATCAAGAAAAGGGAAACACGAGGAACCAGAATCATCCACTTTGCAATCGTAACTCATCCTCGTCCAAATCCCACACAAAATGGGACAGGTAAAAATGGCATGATCAATAGTCTCCTCCTTCCGCCCACACAGCGGACACGTCGCCTCAATAAGAAGACCCTGTCTCGACAGTATAGAGCAAGAAGGAAGGCAGTCCACCAGATCTTCCATATAAATAATTGGACTCTGGGATGAACAAAAAGCTTCCATATCCAATCAGCAACCCGCACATCCTGGGACTAAGGTCTAATACTTTGAGAAGGTCCCTAGTGGGGGCCCTGGAAAGGCAAGATCTCCTCCATAACCTCATATCAGGAATATGTCCCAAAGTGAGAGGGATAGAAAGAATCCATCAAGCAAGCTCCTCACCAAATAAGCTGATCACAACAGGGGTATCCCATGAAGAGAAGTCCTGAATGATAAGATCCTTCACCCTCATATGATGCGGAACATCCATACTATTAAAAGAGGGCCATCGGAAAAGGGGAAGATCAGTGATCCATCTATCATGGATGACGTCGATCGAGGAGCTATCACCAATCATCCACGAGATATTGCTCAGAATAAGCGAAGCATGACGATACACCTCCTTCCAAAAGAAAGAATGCCGACGAGTAGGCTGAGGATCCATAATAGAAGACCAATCACCATACCTGGCTCGCATAAAGGAACTCCAGAGACAGTGAGGATCAAGGATAAACCTCGAAGCATGTCTAGCCAGCAGAGCATCTCTCCTCACGAGCAGGGACTGAATACCAAGACCCTCTTCGCGCAAGGGCATACAAACCAAATCCCAAGCCTGAAGGTAAAGGCCATGACTATCTTGCATAGAAGCCCACAGAAAGTCCCTGAATAAATGCTCTATCTTTCGCAAACAAGTGATAGAGACTGCAGCATTAGAGAGAAGATGCATAGGAAGGAACGTAAGGACAGAGCGGATAAGAGTGATCATAGCCATCATGGATAAACCGATGACCTGCCAACCATCAATCCGGTTCCGAATGCGTCGCTCAAGAGTAGCGAAGTCACTAATGCGAGGACGCCTTTCCAACACTGGGATTCTCAAATAAGATAGCCCATTAGCCTTAGTAAAAATATCCAAAGCTTGGTGAATGTATACAAATTTGAACGTATACAAATTTGCTTGCTTTCTATCTGCTTTGTCTAATTAATAACAACATCATTCAGTGGCCAATGATTTACAACCAAATAGTTAAGGTTCAATTTCACCGAGCTTGGTTTGCTTGATAAAGCACACGAACCTGAGTTTGGTTGGAACTCGAGCCAAGCTTGATCAGGCTTTTCATGTGGCGAAGCCAAGATTAAATTTGCAATCAAAAGCCTAACTCGGCTCATCTCATTTGCAACCCAGCTGCTAGTACCAAATAATGGTGGTGGCATTGTTTCATATATAGAAAGCAACATACGTATCGGTTAATAGTGGTCGCATTGATCATTGCAATATGTTGTCATACACTTAAAAATATCAAATTCCCTCACTAGTATTGATGTGTTATAACAAAATTTTTTCTTAGGAAAGATGAGTCCATATATTTGGAATATCAACACCTTGATCAAAGAAAATGCATGGAGGGAAATTGGATAGCGAATTTGGTACATATTTTGAGAGGCTGCTGCAACAAAGAAAGAGATTAATCAGAAAGGAAAACATAATGGCAATGATAATGCAAGTTTTACTATAAAAAAATTAAAAATTAAAAATATTATTTTCCAAAAATTCACTTTCAAAAACCTATATTCATGCATACTCAAAAGAATTAGAACATTTTTTTAAAACTCTTCAACTCTCTTACTTGCTTACCAACTTCTACGTATTTACATCGGTTTTAATATTATTTTTAATGCCTCAAACGGTTCCAATTAACCTATTAATGAGCTAAATTCATGTGGTCCTAAAAATTTGAATGCAAATTAATTAAAAGGTGAACTTGGGTTATAACTCTTCAAACTTTTTTTTTTCATCCGAAATGAAATTATTTATAGGATGCTACAACAACTATTAGGAGTTGTGCTCTATGATGCTTAGAAGTCATGATCTACACATATGAGGAGCATGGTCTTACCGGGCTTGTAAACTAAAGAAAAAGATAGAGGAGAGCAGTTTAATTTTCCGGCTAACTTTGGGCTACTGTTGGCGTGAAGTGCGTTGGGATGCTGGCTCCTGCTGGCCCTCTACCAGTCCATAATGTTAGGCCAATGAATGACCAGGCCAACATCAACTTGCCAGTCTAAACTCAAATCCAAATTATTTCAAGACCTTGTGGACCCAGGCCAATCTTTATGCTAATCATTCTGGATGAGGTCAGGCTACAACTTGTAACAAGAAATCGATTCCATCAATTTTATAAGATTAGGTGAGGGACCGCAATGAAAGGGAAGGGAAAGGAGCATCTCATGACAGGGAGAAGGGAGTCAAAATTATACCGATCGAGCCTCAGTCCATCTAATTCTCTTTTGGATCAGTTGTATAATTGATCTGGTGAAAATTGGATGAGGTAGTCGCTATTCAATTGATGACTACTAGAACCGGATAGATTTTTGTTATGCCCTTTAAAGTTCCTTTATCAACTGCTTCTTAGGAGCTTTTTCATTTTTTTTTTTTTTTTTGTAGGTCTATTAATTGATTTCTCTCTAGTTGAACATGAGGATTTTAAATATTTGTTTTAGAAATTTAAGATTAGTTTCCAGTATTAATATGAATATTATTATTTGATTATAATTAAATAATTTAACTTAAAGATTTGAATTTTAAAGCTATCAAATTAGTTGAATTTTATAGAATTTTTTTTACTTATTATAATGGATCATATTTTTTTAATTTTAATTAATTTTAATGATCAAAAGAATTTTTATTAGCTAAAGTTAAGGTTTGTTGGATCAAGCTATGGTTAACATTGGACGTATGTCATGTGGATGGGAGTAGAGAAATATGTTAGGATATGCATAATTATCTAAGGAAAATTGGTCTTGATTAGGATGACCAAAAGACTTAATACTTATGATCTGAATTATAAGATATGATATATTACATTTAAATTATTTATTATGAAAAAAATATATGTTTTAGAGATTTCTAATCAATGCATTCAGTAGTTGAAAATATGCATTGTTAAGTTATTTAAATTACCCATTTTTACTATACGGCACAAAAGTAATACATAGATTAAAGATCTTTAAATTACATGATTTTTTGATAGTTAATAACTCATAAATAATAGATTATATCGAATGATTCAGATTATAAGAGCCAGGTCTACATTCATTCAATCAAGATTGAACATATTTGAATTATCCTTTTAATATCAAATAGCTTAAAGATTGTAAATCACATATAGTTTGAATAATTAGTATCAAATCGCCAACAATTGGTCAAAAATAATCTTATTTGAGTTCTTACACGAGCATCCATATCTTAGCTCTATACATATGTATGTATGGATACATGTATATGTGCAGATTAGGATGTAGTCGAATAATTTTTACTTAAGTTCATTCAAGCAATAATTCAGTGATAGGGTACAACATCAATGATTTGAATCATTAGATGTTATCTAATTTCAAATTCCTTAAATAGCCTTTCAACTGTTGCATATAAAAATTATTTAATTGAGACCCTAGTCTATGCATTAAGTTATTAAAAATTAAATTATTTTTTTGACCATGTGATACATAAGCTAAAAATATTTAAATCAATATAATTTTTAATATATAAATAGTTTAGAGATAAATTATATCCAACAATTAGATCAATTATATTGAACTTTATCATCCAAATATAACTCAGTTAGATATAAGCAAAGATCCATTTAATTAAATCCTAATAACTTTTGAAAAAGAAAAAAAAAAGCACCAAGACTTCAATTTATAGAAACGAGAACTTTATAACTGAGTAAACAATCCCACCACCGCAGATCTACTCTAATTGGATTTCTTACAATTGATCAAACATCAATTATTTTTTCAAACAGTCATACTAAATTCGAAAAAAGTAGAATCCATGTTCAATTGAGATACTTCCCTTTCTAAATCAGATGAATCTGTATTAAATTGAAAAAAAGGTAGAGTCTATGTTAAATTCAATTTTTTTTTATAAACTTTTTGGCTTTAATTATAAGCCAACATAATCAAGGACTAGAATTTCTTTGCAAGAATTTATTGGCACATTTATATATAGTGTACAGATACAACAAATCCATCACTTGGATTTGAATTTGAAAACTCATGTAGAGAGGGTTGCCAGCTTGCTAAGGTCAGCCACTTAGCAAAAGGAATAAAAATAAAAACAAAAGCAAATAGCCTTGTGTGTTAATGTTTTCCCCAACAGTTTGTGCTTTATTTTAGTGAAAGGGAAAAAATGGACCACCAAAGGAGTGTTTTTATCAAATTACATGACTACAAGAAAAGGAGAGGATCTGAACTCAGTTACACAGCTCAATAGAAATTTTTTTTTTTTTAATACAGGATGGACGAAGAGACGATGAGCTGCAGCTTGTTTTCATTTTCTGTTCTATATTGTCTCTGATATTGATGGCATGACAACACCACTTATAAATCTTATTCTGCACTCCTTGTCTGTGTAGGGTTAGTCTTATGTACATAGAAAGGGTTGGGTCAGAGTACAAAGCATTCCAACCATGCCACATAACTTGAGGTCTTTTATTTATTTATTTGTTTTGAAAAATGTAGCCAGGAAAACTTCAGCAATGGAAGTGAAACCTGCTTACAGATTTCACAATTCCAAAAATAGGCAAGCCATCAAGAGCAAAAAAGTATATATATGTATGTCAATCAAGATTGCTGGAGAGCAAAGAGAGAACCACATTAGCACCCACCATAATGATAAGCACCCTTCTAATTTAATTTCGCTAAGATTTTGAGATCTCACAGAGATGTATAGAGATTTGTACGTTCCAGCAAAATCATGGTCATCCTGAAAGCATTATAATTTCAATTTATGATAACTGTACTGTTAACCAAAATCATACCAATAAACTAGTCCAAAATCTTTTTATGTTGGAAAAAAGCATGCTGATGGTTATGTCTGTTCTCTGTTCGCAGATGCCACTTCAGCTGAACACTTGTCATCCAGTTGTTTCCCATTTGCCAGGCATCTGCAAAAAAACCAGAGCTCTGCTAGGTTTCTGGATAGCAGTAAATTTGGAGAGAATTTAGCCCACTGGAACAGAAAAGTTTTGATGCAAACCAGTAGTAACAGGAGAAAAAGTGTTGCCCTTAAGTTGACAGTCCTCTTGATTGCTGCTTTTAATATTTCATTCTAGCCAGGTTGTCACCATCTGACTACGCTGTCAAGAGGGCACATGCCCTTCAATCACAACGATTAGCACATGCTGTTGGAAATATTATACAGTCGGACTGTTAGGGGGGATAAGGACACCTGGGGCCGAGGGAAAACACGACAGATTTTCTTGCCAGGCTTGGATTATCATCATGTTTCCTTGAATATCCAGTGCAAATAAATGAACATACCCAAAGTTACCAGTCCAAGATGGTAGAAAAATACATTTGGAGATAATGAAGTCTGAGATTGGGATTCATCCACAGTACGGTCTCATAAAACTGGCTAAAAAAGGATGAAATGCAAAAACGGAGCATAAAACTGCAAATTTAGGCAAGAACTGATGTTATGTAAAAGAAAAATAGGCAGGAAAAACTCATAAATTCTTCTTGATGAAATTGCCAAAATAGTTTGAATAAAAGAAATGCAAATTGTTGAAAGGACATGCCATATTCAAGTTATACAATGTGTTGATGGAAATAACTGAGAATGTTTCAGTAATCATAAGTATCTTGCAATTATATTGATCAAACAATGGAATTCAAAGCAGTAAAAGAAAATATAGGAATCTGAAATATAGTACGATAATCACTATTTTAAAAGTAAAGGCTCTTGCTTCATTAGAACATTTCTAGGCAAAAAGAAATCCTGCAGCAACAATTTTGTTGTACCTTTTTTTATTTTACAAATAATAAAACAAGGACGACCTTTATATATTTCCAGAAGTATAATGAAATAGCAGATATGATGTGCATGGTCCGCAAGGTTGTGATAAAATATGGAAGAAAATCAGGAAGTGGAGACAGGATTTCGTAGCCCGTGTCATGGTCAAACTCAAAGCCCATGCGTGATGGATGAAAAGAAGCATCTTTATTGCTTCATGCGTGAACAGTTGCATCATTGCTCTAAAAGTAAGTCTGCTGATCAAACTTTACCATTGATGACAAATAAAGAAACTATCATCTTTTTTCACAAAGAAAAGAATGAAAAGACCGAGTTCCATGCCTCCATATGCCTGTGAAACAGCAATGTCGAAACAACCACATTATATAATCCTTCACTTAAAAACATGACGGATTACTCCAAGGAAGAATCTCAATTAAGCACATCCAGTTTTCTCAAAGACAATGTCCTTGGATCCTCTCTAAGCATTTACTTGGTTCTATGTTAGACTTTTCTTCCTCAATCATCTAGAGCCACACACAAATCACAGCCAGCATTAATTATATGCAGCATATAGTCTACATCAAACTGAAAATGAAAGCAAAATGAATCACTCGGTTCTCCAAAGATTAAATTATGCATTGTTTATCAAGCTCAACAATTATCCTAACACCAGCTGTGGAGCAATATCAACTAATGCAGTCTGATCCAACAAATTCAACATTGTCAAGCTTTTTTGGCGTGGGATTGCGTAACTTTTCATATCAGAAGATATAACGGATTTACAATTTTCTCATCAATCCAACAACAAAGAGAAAATGACTGATATCCTACAAAATCCACACCCTAAAGAATAATAAGTGGGAACAATTAATGAAAAATAAAATAAATATACCTCAGTGGTACAATAGCAGAACTGACTTTATTTGCAATAGATGTTACCCACTTTGCTATGTTTTAAGCTAACCAGAGCAAAAGACTACGGGATGTAACTTTTCATCTGCAAGTCGATGAAACACTAACTACTGCTATCTTCTGTATCAGCAAGCACAAACTCCGCATACAAATTCTTCACAGCAATGAAAACCGACATTAGAAGAGGACCCATTATTGCACCCTGTAGAATACAAACCAGAGAAACAGCTGTTAACTTCTCCAGCTTGAGAAATAATACTGACCAGTGACGAATTCTTAAGAGGCAAAAGCATGAAATTCATCAAATGTCAACTGAAGAACAATCAGATCAAAACAAAATTTGATCTTTGTAATGGTCCCATGAGAAAGAACAACAATATCAACATCTTTAAGAATATTACACAAATTTGTAATAACGGACATCGATGAAGCATGGATAGAGTATGGGATATGATACAATACGGATACGAAGATACGTCAATCCTTAAAAAATCTAAGACACAATATGCAACGATACATTCATTAATTAGTATAAAATTTAATTTAATTAAGAATATATTATCCTAATTTGCAGATTAAAAGATTCAATAGCCATCATGAAAAATATATAAGTCTGATTAGAAGTTATTTATAACATGCTTTCATTCTAACTTGTAAACTTTGCATTGCAAGAGAATATATCGTTTGTTCAACTGTCATCTATTTTGAAATTTTAAGATGTCTAACTTTAATTCAAGAAGATAGAAACTTACGAAATTCTATTAGCTTTACAAACTATTTGTGATGTATGTTATATATGAAGCAAAAAGAAGTCAACCCTCCTTAATATTTTCTACAAAAAAAATGTGATAAAGATATTGCGGTAACTACAGTTTTTTTAAGTCTCTTATCTTTAAAGTATAAAAAAAACCCAGAAATAAAAATATTTTTTATTATATTGGATACATATCCATATGTATCCGGGATGTATCCAGGTGTATCCACATCAGATATGTATCGGATATGGGTACAGGAGCCATTTTAAAGTATCTGTGTTTCATAGACTGTCATCATAGCTAGTAAATGTAGTAGCCATTAAATTTCTATACACCTATTATCAGATTCAACACTCTATCCTTTAACTTTCACCACATTGAAAGAAAAGTGCTGGAGCTTTCACTGCTACAAATTTGGAATACCCTTTAATTATGTTGGAGCCAATTTTGCATAACAAGCTATTTCTTTAATAAAGAACTAAGCAAGTCAATCTGTAAATTCATTCACCAAAATTGTTGCAGAAATCTATTCTATTGATATAAGCATTAAAAAACAAAACTCAATAAAGATGCCACTCATACTTTAATTCTTCAGACAGCATTGAATGCACGCAACCATCAAGAAGAAACCATAAGTTCAAAAGCATTATCAGTGGCATTCTATCTTGGTTCATTTTAAGCAACTCTAGAGCCGAATTAACACATCAACTTTGGAAAGTCATGAAATAGAATATTACCTCCAAAGCATTCGGGAACAATGTCATGCCACCAATGATGCTAAGCCCAGTGAGGTATTCACTATGCGCTGGTATATCCTCCTGAATTACTGAACGTCCATAGTCAATGAGCACAAGGTGTATCACGGTCAATGCAATGGCAAAAAGGTATCTCCCCTCCATGAGCAGCTCAGCCAACGCAGGAATCGTTGAAATCCAAGATGGTAGCAGTGGCAGCAAGGCACTAATGAATGCAAGTGCAGTTGACATGTACACGAAATGAACGGAGCAGAACTTGAACAGCAGCCATGTGAGGCAACCTTGGAAGATGGCGATCTTCACTGTTGCTAGTAGAACACTGCTGATAGCATGGTTGATAACTTCGACACAGCGACCTCTCATGGATTTCGAAATGGGGAGCATGCCCACAACCTGCTCTGTCGCCCCACCAGATTCCGACGTGATGAGATAATAGAGAACCCAGAGGAAGACCATCAATTGCGACACGAAATTTATCACTTCTGCTGCACCGGAGATCACTGCCAGGGCGACGGAAACCATCAAACTGGCGCTCCCACTGAGGACCGAAGTACTACTGGAGAACACATGCTTGGAGACTTCGATCCCTTGGAAAGCAATCTCCTTTGCCTTCTCCACCAAATCACGTCTAGTATTCAACAGTTCTCTAACAATCAAATCCAATTCCTTGTAAATCTCCGCCCACTCACGATTCTTCACCCGAAGACTCAAAGATTGGAGCTTTGCCGTGTATGGGTGTGGCGAGCTAATCAGAGATGTGGAAGGACCTCCGGAAGGACTCACCGACTGGTTTATCATAAAATCCCGAAGCCCATTCGCGAAGTCGGTCATGTTATACTGGAATGCAAACCGATCGATCTGTTCCCAAACAGTATCATAGAACTTGGCCGAGTATTGATCCACAAGACCAGGGATGTCGTTGTCCTCTATCCACTTCTTGAAACCAATCCTCTCGGCGTAGTTACTTTGTTGAACATGGGATTTGAGCGACATCACGGACTCCTTACCCTCCACGCCGATCTTGTAGGAGAAAAAGATGCCGCCGGCTAAAATTCCGATGATCATTCCTAGAATCAGGGCAATGGCGACGATGGTTTTAAGCCGCTGGAGGATGCCGGCGGTGAGGATAGCGCCGCCAGGCTTGGCAGAGGAGGAGTCGGCCCCGACGAAGCTGGCCTTGCGGACGACGGAGGCGGTGGGGCCGGCGAGGAAGAAGCCGAGGGCGAACAGGGGAAGGGCGGCGGCGCCGAGGTGCTCGCAGGTGATGATGAAGATCCAGAAGGAAACAAGCCAGCGGAGGAGGCGGGAGAAGCCGAAGGTGGAGGAGGAGGAGGAGGAAGGGACGAGCTTGCGACGGAGGAGGACGGAGCGGAAGTCAGCGAGGGTCGCGGCGGAGGCCCGAAGGAGGGCGAGGGGGACGGCGAGGAGAGTCGGGAGGAGGCCGAGGCGGAGGGGAGGGGTCCAGAAGGAGACGAGGGCGTCCTGCAGCTGGCGAAGGGGGATGGAGCAGAGGAGGGCCCATGGAGGGGGCGGAGGAAGTCGTGGAGGAGGCGGTAGAGACCGTAGAGGAGGAGGAGGGAGAGGGCCAGGCCGGCGTGGGCCATGGCGATGTAGAGGGCCAACCGGGCGTGGGGTCCCCGACGAGGCTTCCGCCGGCGTCGGTGGCGGAGGGTTTGGGGGGGTCGGCGGTGGGGGAGGATTCAGGCTGGCGAGGGGGGGAAGGGGGGAGGGAGTCGGGGGGGCGGCGGAGGGAGGCGGAGCGGAACATCTCGGACCAGGAGGGGTTGTTAGGGTTGGGCTTTGGGGAGGAGTAGGGGACGAGCTCCATAGAGAGAGAGAGAGAGAGAGAGTTAAGGATGGCTCTTCTTCTTTCTCTCCTCGTCTCCTAAGGAGGAGATGGGATGAGAGGAGAGAGCCAAGAAATAAGAAGTGCAAGGATAGAGAGAGGACGAGGGAGGGAGATGACTTGAGGGAAGAGGGAGGGATAGGGGTGGGAATTGATCTGCCGGACTGGAATGACCGGATGCCTAGGCGTTCGACTGACGAAAATAGCCCAGAAGCGCGTGGAGGAAGAGGATTTCCTTTTAAAATTGTTACGTAAAAAAAAAATGATTTTTTTTTTGTTTTTTAAAAAAAAAAAGATATATATATATATATAAGGGAAAAACAATGATAACATTGTCGAGAAGGAAAGTATCGTCGAAGAGGTGACGAAAAATTCAAGCTGTATGGCTCTACTTCAAAACAAGGATCATTCATCTAAGGAAAAGACTTGCAGCACTGCACACATCATATGCAAGAAAATACTATAATTGAAGAGATGATAGAAAATTCAAACTGTATGGGCCCTGCTGCAAAACAAGGACCACCCATCCCATCTAAGAAATAGACTTACTGCAGTAAACATGATCAGACTGTTGGTTTATATTGCGAGAACTTGTTTCTATTTAGATTCATTATATTTATTATTAAGTCAATTCGATAATGAATCGGATGACGATTTTTGCTGCTCAATATGTGGATTCATGGATTTGAAAGTCAGATGACCCATGATCTATCCTTCTGTAGCAGATCTTAACTTCTGATGTATCTGAACTAACTCATTCAAGAATAATATAATCGCTCGTTTGTAATAAAAAAAAAAAAAAGCATGATCAAACATATAGAATATCCGCATATTCATATCATCATGCATATCAAAATTCGATGAATCTTAATGCATACCATGGTTTGAGCATATTTTTGATACGCGCTTGTTACATCGAAAAATAATCCAGCAAAACTTTCCTACCACCTAAATACATCTGATGACATAACAAGACAAAGCCTGATGCCAACATCCAAAAAAAAAAAAATCTCAAGGCAGCCTGACGAGAGAAATGCCACGCTGCAAACAGAGCTTGCATCCGTCCCATCATAAAATGGTCATCATTTAACAATCGGACATGAGCGGCCACCATCATCTACAAGACCGATCACGTACCTCCCATGACTATTTGTTCAAAGTGATCGGGATCAAGAGGAGGACCTGTCTTCCAATCAAGCCGTGCCACAAGGCGTTAGGAATTGGAAAGCGCTAAAGGCTTCAAAGAAACTTTATTTGGTTATATTCTGTACCAGATCCAAGAAATAAACCGGAGACAAGGGAATAGAAAAAAGTGAAAATAGAAATGGAAACCAGAACATTGATCCACACGAGAGCTGTAAAACCTTTCTTAGCCTCCCCAATTTCGGGTTACAATGACCTGATGGCTTCCATATCAAAGCATAACCCATGCACAAAAAGAGGAGCATCCATACTACAATGAAATTTAACTGAACCCTCCCAAGTTTCTACCCTTACAATTAGGGGTGCAATTTGGACCGGATTCAATCCGAATCTGACCCATCGAAACCGATTTACAACAGTGTTTAAACTCATATTTGCCCAACCCGAACCTAAAAGACCCGGATTTAATTCAGTCCGATTTGCAATTGATTTGGGTTCGGATTGATCGCAACCCAAACCCGAGATAACCTGAACCTAAGAATTACCCGAACGGGGGATAGCTTATTGGCATCAAATTTTTGGGGGCATTGAGGGCGCCAATCAAATCAGATGAGATGGCCAACTTGAGGACGAGAAGGTTAAGGTATCGGTCGCAGCTAAGAAGAAGAAGGACAAAGATAAAGACGGATCATCCACACATTTCGTTTCACTTTGTGCCTCCTTCTTTTCTTTGTTTACGACATATTTTTTTTTTTTTTGTTTCAAGAGACTTTTTTTAAAAAAATATAATATTAAAGCCCCGAGTCCAGCTTATGCATTAGATAAGGGATTTTATTTTTTGTCTTTGGGATCCATAATTCGATGGTTATTTACTTTGGAAAAAGTTTTTTTTTTTTATCAACCTGAATTTCAATCCGAAACTCAATCCGAATCCGGTTTTTAAAATTAGGATTAGAGTTGAGATCTTACAAATAGGGTTAAAGTTAGGATTAACATTTTACCAATAGGATTATAGGATTAAGGTAAGAAAACTTGAGTTTCGTGAACCGAGTTGCACCCTGCCTACATTTATACCTGGGCCAGCTTATTTTTCGTGATCTACGTGCCTAGTTTCCGCAAGCGAGTAGAAACGTGGCAAGGCAACAGGACTCCGTATAATTATATTACATTGTTATTTATAATCAATCACTTTCATCCGTATCATAATTCTGAGAAAGAGACTTGCTTCCGTCTCATTGTTTCTGCCTTCTTCTCTGTCTCTTGACTTGTCATCCTCTAGAGGTGCAGTCCGAGGCTTCTTGGAAGGCCCATCTGTCTCAGGTCGTGGTTTCAGTATAAACTTTGGCATTGCAACCGATGAGCCACCTGAATTTCCAATAAAATTGGAAGGGAAAATCATTAGTTGGGGAGAAAAGAAAACATAAATGAGTTCATGGTTGATGTTATGATAACTAAATTCACATTTCATTGCTTGAATCGGTTTTGCAGAAAGATAAACTTAATTGGGACAAACACATTCTTCTACAGCCATTCTGCTGGGAAAAATTCAAAGGTTCTCTTCCTTTTTTTTTTTTTTCTTTAATTAAAAGACATTGTCATTGTTTGCAGGCTTCTAAATAACACACGTCTGTGTCTGTCTCAAGATTTTCTTACAACCTATTAATGAGTGCTGTTTGAGTGTGTTTTCATGTGGTATTGTCCTGCTTTTCTAAGAAGAACTTTATTCACAGAAAAATATTCCTGCATATCAGAATGAAGTATTATAAAAATCATATCTAGCTGTTCAACTAACTCCACACATTTATCCTTTTAAGATAGTGTTGATAGAAAAAATATTATCGACGGGGTAGAGTTTATCCCCTGGCTATCCCTTGGCTATCCCATTGATCATATCAAATGCAAAAAGGTAAATCCATAGGATAACCTTTTTTTTTTACTCTTATTTGGAGGGATAACCAGCTATTCCTGCATTTTATAGGAAATAAATTAAGGGGATAACCCATGGTTAACCATGGATTATCCCTCTAGTTAACTTTATTCTCAGCTATCCTTTAGGTAGCGTTTGATAGAAAAAATATTATCCATGGATAAGTGTACGGGTAGAGTTTGTCCCCTGGCTATCCCTAGAGATATCCCTTGGCTATTCCATTGATCATATCAAATGCAAAAAGGTAAATCCATGGGATATCTTTTTTTTACTCTTATTTGGAGGGATAACCAGATATTCCTATATTTTCTAAGGAATAAATTGAGGGGATATCCCATGGTTAACCATGGTTAACCATGGATTATCCCTTTGGTTAATTTTATTCCCAGCTATCCCTTATAGTTATGGCTTTTGGGAATAAGAAGGGATATCCCCTCTTATCCCCTATTTCAAACACTACCTTATAGTTATGGCTTTTAAATAAGAAGAGATATCCCCTCTTATTCCCTATTTCAAACACTAATCTTACTTCCTTACAAACATCAAACTGAATCAGTCTGTTAGAGTTCCTTCAAATCTAAATGTGCATTTGCAAGCCCACCTATGCTAGCGTGCACTTACATTCATGGGCATGCATGTATATATCTGAGGTGTGTTTGTGTATTCACTCCAGATGACATTGCATGCACTTACAAAGCTCACCCAATCTCTCATAGGCTTAAAGACACAAAGAAGGACCTGAACATTTTCCATGCTAATAAGATCTCCCCATGCGAGAATGGGCACTTCCAGCCAAACAGTTGACCGCAACTTAAATTCCGCAAAGTTTGTCCCTGTTTCTTTTGGACTACGTCTCTGCCATGCTACCATGTTGAAGTGCACACACACTTGGTGCATGGGAGAGAAGCCTCCAAAACGTATGCATTTTCCTTAAGCAACTTGGGAACTTTCAAGAACATCTAGGGTTCTCGACTTGATGACCTGACATCCATATGGCACCATGACATGACAGCATTTGTGCTATGGGAGCAGATCTGTTCATGCATACATGCAGGCATATATGATAAGGGGTGACCATTGGTATCAGAGAGAGAGAGAGAGAGTTGATGGCAAATTTGTGGTATTACTAAAGATTCAGTTTAAGTGAAGAAAAACTCCATGATAACAATGTATGGGGTGGTAAATGCATCATAAGGGCAGCACGACCAGAAGGATGCCTCAGATACAAGCTGAAAAAGAATAAGGAACGGTTCACTGGCAATGCAAGAAATAAGCTGAACAGAAATTGTACAGGAGCTGTGACCTTGGGATTAGAATTATGAAATAACAAGTAGGATCCATATGAAGAGCAATGCATGAATATGCTTCAAATTATGGCAGGCTAAGGCACATATAGGTGCCACAGGACCCAGATCAGCGTTGCAGCGAACCAATTCAACAAGGAAATTTATACATGATCAGAAAAAAGTTTTATTTTTTTTTATTTTTTGAACATAAACGAGATAATTTTTCTCTCCTCATGCCATCTCTAATATTGATGAATGCCTAACAATTCCAGACTCCTAAGAAGTTAACAATTCAATGGCGAATGTATTACGAGCCACCTGTTGGGTAATGAGCCAAAATAGACCCTAAATACCCTAATGGGCCTTGAAAGCCCATTACCGCCTTATGTGTGTGAATGAGAAATTACGGGGACATTTAGTCCCATATCGAAAAAATCAAGAAAGGAAGGTTCACTTATATGGAAACCACTTCCTTGAAGCTTAAGTTCCTTAGGCTCACCACAAGTGGAGAGCTTGAGAGTGATGCGTAGCATCACCCTCGCGCACGCGCGTGTGCGAAGGGCGCAATGGGCGCTTTGTAGGCGCACTTTGCACTTTGCACTTTACACGTGCGCATCGTCGCGAGGAGCTTGAGGGGCTTTAAATTTTTTATAGATCAAGATGATCCGACGGTAGAGATTGATCAGTCAAGATAAGGGGCTGAGATCAATTGATCGTTGATCGATCGGATGAAGGGTCGAGATATGGTGATCAAATCACAATCTTGATCACGATTCAACGGCTGACATCCGTCAGTTGACTAGTCAAGTTGACTAGTCAACAGGTCGGTTGGTTGACCAGTCAATGTGTCCATTCGATCGTACGGTTGTGATAAGCATCCGCTTATCTGATAACATGATCATCAGATCACAATGGTGAAAAGGCTTATCAGGATAAGGATAGACTTATCTGATCGGCTGATCTTCAGATCACAGCCATGAAAAGGCTTATCCGATAGCCTGATCTGAAGATCACAATGTCTAAAGGGCATATCAAGGGTGATAAGCCCTTAACCCTCACATCCTTTGATAAAGAATTTAAATTTAATTCGTAGGGTTGCTTCCAAGGGGCGTAGGGTTGCTTCCAAGGGGCGTAAGGTTGCTTCCAAGGGGCACCTAAAAATATAAATAGGACCCTAGACCCTCTTATTTCAATCATCCCAAGCCATTCCGAATTGAGTTCAATTTGAATCAATTCTAGTCTTCTTCTCTCTTAGGCATTTGCATACTTTCTAAGGATAGTATAGCAATAGTGCATTGAAAAGAGAGTAGCATTCTTGGTTCGAAAGTTTTGGTGAATTGTAGTGCTGCTTTCATCAAAAGGAGACTGTTGTATCCTGGGAGACAATCGTCATACTGACCGTAAGCACATTGCGGAACGAAATTGTCTTAAGGACATAGAGTGAAACTCTAGCCTCAGTCTAATTCATTAGGTAGCCACCATCTGCCAGACATACCCACCAACAATCTTAAGACAATCTAATCTCTCCTGCTACCACGGAAGTGCTGCTGCAGATGGCTACTATGACGACATCCATTCAAGCCGAGAGACCGGAGAAATTCTCTGGCATGGATTTCAAGAGGTGACAACAGAAGATGCTGTTCTACCTCACAACTTTGAACCTAGTCAGAGTACTGAATGAAGATCCGCCTGTCCTGAAGGAAGGGGAGACCGACAAGCAAGTCATTGCTGCGGTGGAGGCATGGAAGCACTCGGACTTCCTTTGCAAAAATTATATCCTGAATGGTCTGGACAATACCCTGTACAATGTGTACAGCAGTATTGCTACTGCCAAGGAGTTATGGGCATCCATGGACAAAAAGTACAAGACAGAGGATGCTGGACACAAGAAGTTTGTGGTTGGAAGGTTCTTAGACTACAAGATGGTCGACCACAAAACAGTTATGGAGCAAGTCCAAGAGCTCCAGATTATCCTGCATGAGATACATGCAGAGAGAATGTCTCTCAGTGAGTCATTCCAGGTAGCTGCCATCATAGAGAAGCTACCACCACTATGGAAGGACTTCAAGAACTACCTGAAGCATAAGCGGAAGGAGATGGGACTTGAAGACCTAATTGTCTGCCTAAGGATCGAGGAGGACAATAAGAGCCAAGAAAAGAAGGCAGGAGGACAACCTGCTGAGCCAAAGGCCAACCTCATAGAAGGGAAGAAGAAACGCAAGTTTTCAGGCGAAGGCTTTAAACAGAAGAAGGGCAATCCAAAGAAATACAAGTTTAAGGGAAAGTGCTTTGTTTGTGGAAAGCAAGGACACAAATCCAAGGACTGCCGTTTCAAGGATAAAGAAAAGAAAGAAGTCAACGTTGCTGAAACCCTATCCAAAGAGGTATCCGAGATGATGCTGTCAGCTGTTGTATTTGAAGCAAACATGGTTGACAAAGCAAATGAGTGGTACATCGACACTGGAGCTACCAGACATGTCTGCTCT
Organism: Calamus simplicifolius; assembly: GCA_900491605.1. Classification (NCBI taxonomy): domain Eukaryota; kingdom Viridiplantae; phylum Streptophyta; class Magnoliopsida; order Arecales; family Arecaceae; genus Calamus; species Calamus simplicifolius. Next base: position 69,208 of record UESW01002166.1, read on the forward strand.
GATAAGAGTATGTTCTCATCATATACTCCTATCAATGGTAGAAATTTGGTCATGGGTAACTCCGCTACATCCAAGATAGAAGGACTTGGCCGCATCGTTATGAAGATGACATCTGGCAAGGAGCTTCTACTAAATGATGTGCTACATGTCCCTGACATCCGGAAGAATCTCATATCAGGCTCCCTCCTAAGCAAACATGGCTTTAGGATGGTCTTTGAGTCTGATAAATTTGTACTCACTAAGGGGGGGATATTTATTGGAAGGGGTTACTTGAATAATGGATTATTCAAGGTGAATGTAATGACTGTACACAGAAACCTTGAAATGAATAAAGCATCTTCTTCTGCTTATATGATTGACTCCTCTTGTTTATGGCATGATAGATTAGGACATGCGAATTTTAATTCATTACGAAAATTAATGAAATTAAAATTATTACCTAATCATGAAATCGATCCACATTACAAGTGTGAAGTGTGTGTTGAAGCTAAGTTAGCAAAAACACCATTTCCATCAGTTGAAAGAAATACTGAACCTCTTGACTTAATTCACAGTGATCTATGTGACTTAAAGTCAATTCAAACTAGAGGAGGTAAAAAGTATTTTATAACATTTATAGATGATTCAACAAGATACTGCTATGTGTATCTACTAAAGTCTAAAGATGAGGCTTTAGAAATGTTTAAATGTTATAAGAATGAAGTTGAAAATCAACTTGGCAAAAAGATTAAGGCCATAAGGAGTGATAGAGGTGGTGAATATGATGCACCTTTTGACGAATTTTGTCAGGAGCATGGCATTATTCATCAAACTACTGCTCCTTATTCACCTCAATCTAATGGAATTGCGGAACGTAAAAACCGCACATTAAAAGAAATGATGAATGCTATGTTAATAAATTCTGGTACACCACAGAATTTATGGGGAGAAGCAATTCTCTCAGCAAATCATATTCTTAATAAGATACCTCTTAAGAAGAAGGAAGTGACTCCATATGAGTTATGGAAAGGAAAGAAGCCTTCCTACAATTACTTAAGAGTGTGGGGTGTCTAGCTAAAGTAGCTATTCCGGACCCCAAAAAGGTCAAGATAGGACCTAAAACTGTTGACTGTATATTTATCGGATATGCACATAATAGTAGTGCATATCGCTTTCTTGTGTATAAATCAGATATAACTGATATACAGAAAAATACAATCATGGAATCAAGGAATGCAACATTCTTTGAAAATATATTTCCAAGTAAAAGGAAATTAGAAATAAGTTCAAATAAAAGAACTTATGATGATAATACTGCTAGTAGTAGTCATCAGGAAGAATATCCTGAAGATGAACCCAGACGCAGTAAGAGACCAAAAGTTGCTAAGTCCTTTGGTCCTGATTATGTAACTTATATGTTACAAGATGAACCTCAGACATTCAAAGAGGCAATGTCTAATCCAGAAGCACCCTTTTGGAAAGAAGCTGTCAATAATGAAATTGAGTCCATCATGCATAATCATACCTGGGAGTTGGTAGACCTACCATCTGGTATGAAACCTTTAGGGTGCAAGTGGATATTTAAGAAAAAGCTAAAAGCTGATGGATCAATTGACAAGTATAAAGCCAGATTAGTGGCTAAGGGCTTCAAACAAAAAGAAGGTATAGACTTCTTTGATACCTATTCACCAGTAAGTAGAATAACATCTATAAGAATGTTAATCGCTTTTGCAGCCATTAACAATCTTGAAATTCATCAAATGGATGTTAAAACTGCTTTTCTGAATGGTGAATTAGATGAAGAAATATACATGGAACAACCTGAGGGATTTATTGTTCCAGGACAAGAAAAGAAGGTGTGTAGACTTGTTAAATCCTTATATGGATTAAAGCAAGCACCTAAGCAATGGCATATAAAATTTGATAATGTAATGTTATCAAATGGATTCAAAATAAATGAATGTGACAAATGCATATATGCCAAATCCCTATCTGAAGGGTATGTGATAATCTGCTTATATGTAGATGACCTGTTAATCATTGGTAGTAATACTGAAATGATTAAACAGACTAAGAAAATGTTGATCAAACATTTTGATATGAAAAATATGGGTGTTGCAGATGTTATACTAGGAATTCGAATCACTAGAACATCTGAGGAAATAATATTATCTCAATCTCATTATATTGAGAAAATATTAAATAAGTATAAAAAGTATGATACTAGCCCGGTGAAAACACCTGTAGATGTTAATCTACATTTGGCTAAGTATACTGGAGAACCCATATCTCAATTGGAATACTCACGTATAATTGGCAGTTTAATGTATGTCATGAATTGTACTCGTCCTGACATAGCATATGCTGTCAATAAGTTGAGTAGATTTACAAGTAATCCAGGTCCAAATCATTGGACAGCTCTAATAAGGGTATTAAGATATCTGCGATATACCCTAAGTTATGGATTACATTATTCAAGATATCCAGCTGTATTAGAAGGATACAGTGATGCAAATTGGATATCTAACGCAGAAGATACAAAATCCATAAGTGGATATGTATTCACCTTAGGAGGAGGTGCTGTATCATGGAAATCTTCTAAACAAACGTGTATAGCTCGATCCACTATGGAATCTGAGTTTATTGCCTTAGAAAAGGCAGCTGAAGAAGCAGAATGGCTTCGAAACCTTTTAGAAGATATTCCATGTTGGCCAAAGCCTGTGTCTGCAATATGCATACATTGTGATAGTCAATCGGCAATATGCAAAGCACAGAATAAGATGTATAATGGTAAGTCTAGACATATACGTCGTAGACATAATACCATTAAGCAGTTACTTGAAATTGGTGTAATTTCTATTGACTATGTTCAGTCAAAGAAAAACCTAGCGGATCCATTAACAAAGGGGTTACCAAGAGATCAAGTAAACTGTTTATCGAGGGGAATGGGTTTAAAACCTATAACTAAAAAATCTTCATAGTGGATACCCAACCTAGCTGACTGGAGATCCCAAGATCTAGGTTCAAAAGGGACAACTAAATTATGAAGAGACTTGATAGCACTAAGGATGTACAATCCTACTCATTCCTATGATAATTGGTGCTACCTGCTAAAGGTACTAGGATAAGCATTGCTTTTAATGATTCTTATGACATGAATATCATGTGGGGTATAGCAGGATACTCTTAATAAGAATCACCTATGTGAGTGTGAACTGGGCCAATTCTATGAGAATTTTAAGGTTTAATTCTCTGAAGCACTCATGAGACCAGGAGTTGTTCGGGGCCAAAATGAACACAACCATGAGAACCAAAAGAATGCTCGGGAAGAAGTTATGATTGTTATTGTCTTAGTTTACACAAAACGCTGAAAGGTTCAAGACATCGTGTTCACCTTTTAGCAAGTAAACTCGATAACAACTCACTAAGGAAGGTTCAAAGCCACAAGCTACCTATCCCGATACAACTTCATCCCATTATACTCTCTTTAGTGTGTCTGCATATTCATTTGCATTAAAATCCTTTGATGTGGGGGTTTGCCTTTGCTGATCTCTGATGATCTTTGATCTAAGTCCAATTTCCATTCATGTGGAGGATTGTTGGGTAATGGGCCAAAATAGACCCTAAATACCCTAATGGGCCTTGAAAGCCCATTACCGCCTTATGTGTGTGAATGAGAAATTACGGGGACATTTAGTCCCATATCGAAAAAATCAAGAAAAGAAGGTTCACTTATATGGAAACCACTTCCTTGAAGCTTAAGTTCCTTAGGCTCACCACAAGTGGAGAGCTTGAGGGTGATGCGTAGCATCACCCTCGCGCATGCGCACGCGCACGCGCGTGTGCGAAGGGCGCAATGGGCGCTTTGTAGGCGCACTTTGCACTTTGCACTGCACTGCGCGCATCGTCGCGAGGAGCTTGAGGGGCTTTAAATTTTTTATAGATCAAGATGATCCGGGTAGAGATTGATCAGTTCAAGATAAGGGGCTGAGATCAATTGATCGTTGATCGATCGGATGAAGGGTCGAGATGTGGTGATCAAATCACAATCTTGATCACGATCCAACGGCTGACATCCGTCAGTTGACTAGTCAAGTTGACTAGTCAACAGGTCGGTTGGTTGACCAGTCAACGTGTCCATTCGATCGTACGGTTGTGATAAGCATCCGCTTATCTGATAACATGATCATCAGATCACAATGGTGAAAAGGCTTATCAGGATAAGGATAGACTTATCTGATCGGCTGATCTTCAGATCACAGCCATGAAAAGGCTTATCCGATAGCCTGATCTGAAGATCACAATGTCTAAAGGGCATATCAAGGGTGATAAGCCCTTAACCCTCACATCCTTTGATAAAGAATTTAAATTTAATTCGTAGGGTTGCTTCCAAGGGGCGTAGGGTTGCTTCCAAGGGGCGTAAGGTTGCTTCCAAGGGGCACCTAAAAACATATAAATAGGACCCTAGACCCTCTTATTTCAATCATCCCAAGCCATTCCGAATTGAGTTCAATTTGAATCAATTCTAGTCTTCTTCTCTCTTAGGCATTTGCATACTTTCCTAAGGATAGTATAGCAATAGTGCATTGAAAAGAGAGTAGCATTCTTGGTTCGAAAGTTTTGGTGAATTGTAGTGCTGCTTTCATCAAAAGGAGATTGTTGTATCTGGGAGACAATCGTCATACTACCGTAAGCACCATTGCGGGACGAAATTGTCTTAAGGACATAGAGTGAAACTCTAGCCTCAGTCTAATTCATTAGGTAGCCACCATCTGCCAGACATACCCACCAACACCACCATGTCAGTATATAGAGCACCTGAGGTCCAACTCTTACTATGAAAATTATTTAATGTCATTACAACTTAAAACCACTAATGAAACCATATGTGGCTGATGGCAAATATCTGAATATACATTTATGCATGCATAAATGATATATGTGCATATTGCCTTAGTGACATATACAGTATCAGCAGCAATTTTTTATCAACAGGACATTTATGACAAAATTTGTTCTGATGGCCATAGACTGCCACACTTAGGAACTCATCCATCTCTTCTACTTGCATAAACAAATAAAAACTGAAATGCCAAACAGGATAAGATCCATTCATTTTATTTAACACACAGCATGCACAAACATAAGGCACATGATTATAGTGTTGCTTAAGTCATACAGCAAGTGCAATTTCATAAGGGGGCATGCTAGAAAACTAGAGTCAACTAGCTATAGTGGGTATGCTAGAAAACTAGAGTCGACTAGATATAAACAAACTCAAATACAGCAGAACCCTTGTCTGCTTACAATGGATGCACATGCGCAAGAAAAGCCCATGCATGCACGAAAACACATATATACATAGGATGATTGCATTTACATGTACAAACGTGGATGCACTTATGCATGTTATTAGCCTGCACAAAAGAAACTTCAATTCAGCAGCAATATGAGACATGTCATTTTGCTATAAATACCCATAACTACTTGCATTGCAAGTGCACAAAATCTAGATGTTTACACAACTTCAGTATGAAATATAGCTCCATCTTTAGAACTGTCAAAAATACTGCTTTTTGTTAAGGAATATGTTGGTTTTTCCACTGTACTTGAGGGTTCTGAATTACTTTTCCTCTGTAGAAGATAACAAAACCGTAAATTTACAGTATATTCGTGCCAAACAACGTTGATTCTAAACTGAAAGTGAACATAAATACAAGTCTAGAACAACAAGAACAATCTCTGGAGTTGTTTATATAACATAATAAGCATTGTCACTTAAAGACACTACATAATGACAACTATTGGCCAAAGCTTAAAACATTCACAAATTCATAGTCATAAGGAATATGAGAAACAGCTATTGGTCCACCATAACTACCTTCTATGATTAGGAAACAGGTGACAACAACTATTGGCCAAAGCTTAAAACATTCACAAATTCATAGTCATAAGGAACATATGAGAAACAACTATTGGTCCACCATAACTACCTTCTGTGATTAGGAAACAGGGACACCAGCTACACCATAAAATGATGCCACATATAACTACAACTAACAACTCTAAAGCTCTACCACGATACATGTTTGAGACATGATTAAACTTTTATAAATCCCACAGCACTAGGGAAACCACGGACTGTTATAACTAACCATAGACACCACTTTTAATTTTAATTAATTTAAAAAAAATCACAAAACATAACTTTTGCAACCAGTTTCATTCCTGGTATAACTGAGGCTAATTAAATACACCACACATAACTTAAACAGTAAACTTGATTGTGAATGCGACAAATGGTGAAATGATAATCCTACACATCAGAAATCTTCTTTAAGCAAGACACCAGTTAGTCCCCAAGTGAATCAATATGAACTCCATCATGCATAATCCTTATTCTGATTAAACCTTCTGAACCTTACATATTAAAAAATGGGCAAAGAGATCTTGTGCACACCCAAATACTCTTTTAAAAAAAAAAATTAAGTGAAACATGCACAAATGATAAATCATGTGTATCTACTTTGGCCTTCCAAAAACTATGCCCTACATAGATTTGAGTCACCCTGACTGCAGCAAAACAATCATTAACTATCAACTTGTGATCACTATAGCATCAAACAGGTCAAGGAGGTTTAGGATATACCAGCCGACAAATAACTAGCTAATACAACTAAATTTAGTTAATTAGAGACGAGGTCATATATTGAATAACTGGAGATGGATGTTAACGTTGTGTGATCTTTACTTGCTAATTGAAATACTTAAAAAAAAAAGTAAGGCCAACAATTCCATATGCATCAAAAGTAAGGCAGATAAGAAGGTGCCACCACACAGTCACAATATTGTTAGAGTGAACATAAGGTAACACTATCCTACATGAAGGGAATAGAAGGTAACACTATTCTATACACAGCTTAACTGATGCTCAAGTGGCATTCAAGAAACAACCGATGCGATCAAATTTTAGAAACTTCAAGTTACCAGAATTAATATTATTTTTCAGTTAAGTTTTTAGTCAATATTTTTCCTTTTTAGCAGGTCTATTGATTAGAAAATCTAATATCAATATTCAAGTGCCATATTGATATGCTATATGTACAATGAACTATAGCTTATGGGGTTGTTTGGAATTTCAAAATAAAGTTGGGCTTTTAGTTAAGTGGTTTGACTTATTTACCATTTAGGAGTTCTTCTGAGTAGGAAAAGAGACCAATACAAGAGACTGATAGAACATATTAAAGGGAGATAACGTGGCCAGCTGTAGAAGAGATCTTTTAGTTGATTTATATAAGAAATTTTATTTGAAAAGAGGACCACAGGCCCCTGTTTTCCTCTTTTCCTGATGTCCTCGTATTCTTCTCTCATTGTCTCCTCTCTTCCACTCTCTTCCACTATATTTTCTGTTTTTTATGTGCTCAAGCACCACAGTAAGACAACAGAATCTTGTTGTTTAACAGTTCCCAGGTAGTCTTATGATGGTAGCTGAAAGTATAATTCATAAAAGCATAGAATTCACATTTACTTTCAACTCTGAATTAAAAATCAGAGCAGTTTATTGACCAGCAATTCCTCATAATCTATGGGGTTACATCTTTGAAAGGGCAAGTTCTTACAAATTTGGAGTGCATTTATGGGTGTAACATATTAATAAATGAAAAAAGACGTGGCTAAGGGCATATGTCAAAGGGTCTTAAAAGAGGAAGACATAAGCCAGCATAGATGATCAGTCCAGATAGGCATGCATGAGAATTTGAAAGGATAATAAACCTAACATAGAATTCATTGGAGAATGCTTGCAATTTCCTTCAGATTTCTTTCAATCATGAAGTCAACAATTTATGAAATGCCATGTCAGTATATAACATTTAAAAGAAAAAAATTAAATAGTATTAGCTTGATAAAGAATAGAATTTATAATCTGCAAGAGAAAAGGAATTGTAAGAGTTCATCTTTTAATCAGGTCTAGCACTCCATTTCTGAAAGTCAATTCCAACATAGATGAGGACCTTTTAATCAAGTTAGACATTGTAATATGTTGCTTAAAATGTTTCCCAAATAAATTTCCATGAATTTTGCATCTTTAGGATAGAAGAATGAAAACTGCAAATCAAGTAACCAAGAAAGCCAAAAATACCTTTAAAATATTATCTGGTAACTTGCTCGGATTGGAAGATGACTGACCAAAGTCCTCATCTAAATCCTCATCTTCATCATCCTGTATACGCCAGACATAATTTTTCGAACCCTGCAAAAGGTCCTAACTTTAGCACCTCATGCACCAAGCTTAATTAAATAATTTTTAAGCAACATATTACAATGACAAAAAAGCAAAAGAAGGAATACTCAAATACTAACATGAAAAGAAATTGATTTGATCAGCGCTTCATCTGCTTGATCCAACTCTTCTGCAATTTTTTTCTCCTGTCAAAGCATAGAAAGTTCAGGAGAAAACTTAAGCGCAAAAAAACACTTGATTTATAAATAAATGTACAACAATTGCTTAAGCTACACCATCCACAACAAACACTAGCCAAGAACATTGAATGCAATTGCCAAAGATATGCAACAAAAACCACATAAAGAAACATTTTATAGGTAGCAGTCTTGATGTGTGGAAAAGAACTATGATTTAGTCTTCAAATCTGAGTTAATACCTACAAATTATGACAAGGCCATTAGGTCAAGGTTAATCATAGTTCTAAACCTCTCCTTCAAATATATAGTGCTTACGTTGTTTTTCCCTTTCACCCATAACTTTCACAAGTTTCTTTTTTAACTATTTCCCAAATTAGTTTTTGATTGCTGGTAAGTGGCATGCTCAGAAGTTCGCCCTCAATATGAAAAAGGATTGAAAAAATCTATTGGTCTACACTTTTGTTAGGGGAAAAACCTTCTCAACTCTTACAAGATACCTGATAAGGTTCTTCCCTACTAGCACACTTCATAAGGAACATATAATTTTTTAACTTATTTTCTAAATTAGTTTTTGATTGCTGGTAAACGAAATACTCAGAAGAAGTTCACCCTTAATATGAATAAAGATTGAAGAAATCTATTTTCCCTTTCCACTTAGTCTAAACTTTTGTTTAGGAAAACCCTTATCAATGCTTGTAAGATATCTAATAAAGTTGTATAGATTTTTAGCAATTTCCGAAATTAGTTTCTGATTGCTGGTGAGTGGAAGGCTCAGAAGAAGTTCACCCTCAACATGAAAAAAGATTGAAGATATCCATTTCCCTTTTCCACTTATTCTACACTTTTGTTAGGGGAAAACCCCTCTCAACTCTTATAAGATACCTAACAAAGTTCTTACTATTAGCACACTTCATAAGTAATGTATAATGAGCTATACACTTTCTGTATCTCCTCCCTTTTTTCCATACTTAAACATTTTTTCAATTATGCATGCCATTCATATATGACAATCTTATCAAAACCCAGACTTTCTGTTTTGTTTCCTTTACATCCCCTCATGACAACCTAAAACTAATTAAGATCAGCCCAAATTAATGCTATGCCAATGTCACTAGTCAAATACTGGATATTTAGAGCATTGCACTACTAGGTTGTCAACAGAAGTTGCTGCAAAAACATCCTTAAGATATGATCTTCATGATAGTTAGACAGAGCCATACTTATGAGGAACTACATCATTAAACAATGAAATATTAAATATATAAACACTCAAGCATATGTAAATGAATGTGAAATTTATGAAAACTTAATCATTTTAACCACATCATTATCCCTCCTCCAGTACATTCTAGAAGAAAAAGAAAACTTCATAAGCAATAGAGGCCACACTCATGGTGCTGATGGTAATGATTCACTAATCCGATGAGAAAACTCAACCAAGCAGATGCTTCCTATGACCACATACATGATTATAATTTTCTGAAATTAATTGTTCAATTATTTTTTAGAAATGAGAATTCCACAAGTGGACAATGAGAAAGAAAAAGGAAATTATCCAGCATCTTACCTTATCATAGGCCGAACGCTTTAGAGTCTCTAGCATCATATCGACACTCACAGTTGCATGTCTTGACTGGAGGACAGAAAAAAGCAATCTTTCAATATAATAATATTACAGAATCACAAAACTATCTTAAGCCCCTGGTCATATTCATGTCATAAGAAACTTTAAAAGTCTTTAACGAAATTTCAGGGAAGAGTCCAATTTATACCTTCATAGACCTCATTTCCTCTAGTGCGCAAGTATGTCCATATCTCTCTTTGAATCTAGCGCTCTGTTTTCCAGCAACTTCATTGCATCCCCCATCTCTTCTGCATCTCTTTTCTTCTTCTCATTGTCTACTGCCTAATGAAAGTACAACATAGGAAATGAAACCACAATCCTACTGCAAAAATATCAAAGATCAAGAATGCCCTAGAACATGCACTAGTTAAACCCAACACGCTATGGAGCACTGCTTCACTCACTTCTTCCTCTTCATGCCAAGGCTCAAAATTGCGGGCTGCTCCCGATTCAACAACATAGTCTGAATTCTGAGGATATGTTTTGAATGTAATTTCAGCTGAGCATTTGGTGCATTTGAAGTAGAACAAAAAATTTGAATTCCCAAATACGTCTGCAAGGTGCTAATCAAAATTCCAATCATCAATCTCAGTACTAAACAAATGCTCTATAAAATTTAACTTTTCTACCAACCATTAACCAAATAAAGAATTCCTGAAATTTAATACCACATATAATGTTAATCTGAAGATAATTTATGAAATTCATGTTACCTTGCACCTCAAAATCTATGAAAATTACAAAGAATATAAGGATAATGACCCAGCAAATCTCAGTTTCCAGGTAAACTTTAAATATAATTTTACACTTTCTAACGAATGACAAACAAACTAAAGGAAGCTCAATGCTCAAAAGATGAACTAATGCAAATACGATAATGAACCGTGAAAAGATGATTCAAACTGAGTGGAAAAACTCAGCAAAATCTAAACTCTCAATTAAGAATTTCCAATAAAACAGAATAAAATTGATTGATTCGAAAGAATAGAAGGAAATACACAACAAACGAAGCTGGGGAAAAGAGATGAATCGATCGAGAACAACATCAATAACAAGATGGGAAACACATAAGAAGGGAGCGAAGGGGATTACCTCTCCATGACGTCTTCTTTGTGGGTGATGGGGCCAATAAGCCCCATGGGCAATGGTAATCTCATCGGGATCGGATCAGTCGTTTCTGGCCTCAGCCCTCCGCCTCGACCTCGGCCCCCTTGACCTCGGCCATGAACAGTGCTCGGCCATGAATAGTGCTTGGCCATGAACAGTGATTGGCTTCTTTCCTTCGGCTCCCTCGGCCTCGGCCGTGAACAGTGCTTGGCCATGAACAATGATCGGCCTCTTCACTCAGCCCCCTTAGCCTCGGCCTCGGCCATGAACTGTGCTTGGCTAAGAACAGTGCTCGGCCATGAACAGTATCGGCCTCCTCGACCTCGGCCTTGGCCCCTTCGGTCTCGGCCATGAATAGTACTCGACCATAAACAATGCCATGCAAATGTTCACCCACGGCCTTCTCTGGAGCTCATCCAAGGGCATGAACAGTGCCATGCATGTACTCTATAATCAATACTCCATGAGGGATAGAGCCAACTTCAACTCCAAATTTCATCTTTGCCTCAGCGGCTACATTTTGAGGCCCACGTGCCTGACTTTATCGCCCATCATTGTCACACATGACATCAAAAAGATGGTATGGGGGACACGTCTAGCAAACGCCGTAACAGTCGGCCATACCTACGATAACTGTCAAGTTAAGCAACACCCACCAACCAGCTGCAGCCATCTACTCTGACGGGACACAATCTATAGCTCTGACAAATCACATGGAGGCCAGCCCCACTATGCTACCTCCATCATCAATGCTCTGATAAGTGATCATGCTCCAAGACTGGCAGGCTCTAAGCACCAATAAAATGGGTAAGAAAGGCCCTCGACCAAAAAGAGGACAACAACTGGTAACTCAAACAACACTATACCCCTAAATGCTCATTCTTGCTCACAGAGAGCTCTAAGCCTCTCTTTCTCTTTCGCGCTTTCTCAAGCTCACGGCTGTTGCCCAGAGCACTGACTTGAGTGTCAAAGGGTCTCCATCGGAATCTTCGGTCTTCGAAACTTGTTTGCAGGCTTCCAAGCACGAGGAGCTCACCGAAGGATCTCGGGCTCACTAGAGGAGGCGACCGGATGCTCGCGGATGCTCGAGGAGGTGATTTGGCGTTAATAGATTGGTGCGCCAGGAAGGGGGCAGAGCACGAATCATCAACGATGCTAGCTTGCGATCCTCGTTCCCCTTAGATTAGCAAGGTGGATCAAAATGATGGTGATGATAAGAGCCCAAAGAGCTTCCGCCAGTCATGCTGAGGGGCACCCTCAACGAGCTGAGCAACAGAACCAACCGCTCACTCCATCATCGCCACTACCTTTGGCCACTCAAGCAAAATAATATGCCATCCTCATCCTGCAAATTCATACATTGACGCAGCTGTCCAAAAGCTCTAGAAGCAATATCTCATGGCCACACAGCTAGCAAGAGCTTCCACTCCCTCTTTAGTTGCTGCTCAGGCCAGCCATCATCCATCCCGCGGAAGATCTCCTCAGCAAGAGGCTCACCGCCATCAAGCTCATCAGCATGAGCATCTTCAAGCTTAAAAGCAAGAGCTCATTAGCAAGAGCGCCACCGCTTACCGTCCAAATGGCCTACTCTCCTACGGACGGCGACGCAGGGGGAGGCCCAAGCAAGGGCGCCAGCACCTCCATTCCAATCAACTTGCTTTCCGAAGGACAAACCACCAGCAGGCTGATGTATCCAAATCAACATAAGAAGATAAATTCCTCCAAAGACACTTCACAATGATAGCCTTTTTACTCAGACAGTCATAGTCCGCAAGAGACGAGCATTCCCGAAGCTATCTTCCGCCAACATGAAGCTGATCAGCACTCCTTTCCGGCCGCTTTTTCTTCCTTTGAACCATTTACATCACGTGCCACATTGTCATCATCACCTGGCACATCTTCCCGGTCGGGTTCCCTCCAAAAAGTAAGGTCCTGGCCTGGCTGTGCGAGGTGGGGAGGACATGATCCAAGTCCCAACCCAGTGACATGCCATGCAAACTTAAATAAACGATATTTAATGCATGAGGGAAAGGAAGCTTGGTGCTAGCAAAAGGACAAAGAGAGGACATTCGATGGAGGGATCATTATGACCTTCCATTTCATGTACTTGGATGTCAGGGCTTCATTAATGCCAAAGGAGACCAACAATGCTGGTGCTCCTTCGCTCTCGAATGTCTTCTTTGCTTCCAAAATGCCCCGATCTAGCACCAAGAAGAGCGGGGGAAGGCTCTCTGTCCTGACTCCATGCCAGCACCCAGCATCCTACTCTCGGCTCCAAGATCTTTATCCCGGATACCTTCGACTGTCTCTGACTCTGTTCCAGCGGCCTCTAACTCCCAGCTGTTCTTGGCCGCCCCAAGGCTCCTAGTTGCTCCCAGTCTTGGCTTCCAACCCGTGGTCTTATTGATTATCTTTCGCATAGACTCTTTTTAGAGCATGTACACCCATAGGAATGGATCAGATGGTGAGAATCGCATCAACCAGGAAAAAACCCTGGGCCGATTATGAAAGAAAAAGATCTCAGGTCTCCAATCGGTGTCGACATCGAATATGACGCAAAGGCCAAAAAATAAAAGCTAGGTATACTACACTTTGATAAAAGCTTCTTTTATTGATACTTAAAAATGTCATACAAAAAAGACTGACTCCATGTTGGCATTGAAGACCAACCTCGTTGGCACCAGATCCCGAGGCCAGCTCGCACCGAGAACTGACTCCAACATCGGCAACAAAGATCATCGGCACAAAAAAAGGCACCTGAGCCTGGTCCAAGCATCCTCAGGTCACCCTCCGAGGTTAAAGGCTCTCAAGCATGGTCCCATTACAGTGACTCTCGGGTTACCCTTCAGGGTTTAAAAGCACCTGAGCCTGGTCCAAGCATCTTAGGTCACCCTTTGGGGTTAAAGGCTTCCAGCATGGTCCCATCATAACAACTCTCGGGTCACCCTTGGGGTTCAAAAGAACCCTAAATATGGTTTCAACACCCTCAGGTCACCCTCTGGGGTTAAAGGCTCCCGAGCATTGTCCCATCCCAACGACTCTCGGATCACCCTTTGGGATTCAAAAGGCTTTGATAGTCTCAACTTTGCCTCAACGGCTTCATCACCGTTTCAACGGCTTCATTTCAGCCTCAGCGGCTTCAACTCTATCTCAACACCAATGGCCAATCGAGTAAGACCTTTATTTAAATTATACACTTGCAACATATTGCTGATCACTTTTAGCCATTCAAGAAGAAGCCCTAAGTCAACTCACAGTAGGGAAAGACCAACTCCCCGGCTCAGTTGATGGGCACCCATCTTCAAATTTCATGACAAAAGTAGAAGACCCAAAGTCAACTCAAAGTCAGAGAAACCAACTCCACAACTCACAGTTAATAGGCATTTGCTTCCAGACCCTAGGGAGAGGATTACTGGATGCTCTCAACCAGTCTAAGGTAATCAATTTACCTCAAACATTACTTAAAGTCTTTGAGAAGACAAAAGCACAAGAGAGCATGCAGACATGGTCACAAGTCCACACAAGGCAGACAAAAACTATCCAAAACTGGCGTGCAAAGACAAGTGCAAAAGAAAGATATTACAATTCCTACACTCCTTTCGTTTGGCGGATGCAAGGCATGCGGTCATACAAACTCAGGAGTGTGGGGGGCATCTTATGGGGCCAATAAGCCCCATGGGCAATGGTAATCTCACCAGGGTCAGACCAATTGTTTCTGGAGTCAGCCCTCGGCCTCGCCTCGGCCCCTTGACCTCGGCCATGAACAGTGCTTAGCCATGAACAGTGATCGACCTCTTTCCCTTCGCCTCGGCCTTGGCCTCGGTCATGAACAGTGCTCGACCATAACAGTGCTCGGCCATGAACAGTATCAGCCTCTTCCCCTTGGCCCCCTTGGCCTCGGCCCTCGACCTCGGCCATGGTGCTCGGCCATGAATAGTGCCATGCAAATGTTCACCATGGCCTTCTTGGAGCTCATCCAAGGGCATGAATAGTGCCATGCACGTACTCTATAATCAATACTCCACGAGGGACAGAGCCAGCTTCAACTTTAAATTTATCTTCTGCCTCAGCGGCTATACTTTGAGGGCCACGTGCCTGATTTTATCACCCATCACTGTCCATACAGGATATTAAAAAGGTGGCATGGGAGACATGTCTGGCAAGCGCCGTAGCGATCGACCATGCCTGCGATAACTGTCCAAGTTAGCAACACCCACCAACCAGCTGTAGCCATCTACTCTGACGGGACACAACCTGCAGCTCTGACAAATCACATGAATGTCAGCCCCACTGTACTACCCCCATCATCAATGCTTTGATAAGTGATCATGCCCCAAGACTGACAGGCTCTAAGCACCAATAAAATGGGTAAGAGGGACCCCGACCAAAAAGAGGACAACAAATGGTAACTCGAACAACACTACACCCCTAACACTCATTCTTGCTCACAGAGAGCTCTAAGCCTTTCTTCTCTTTCGAGCTTTCTTAAGCTCACGTTGTTGCCCAGAGCACTGACTTGAGCATCGAAGAATTTCCGTCGAAATCTCTGTCTTCGGACTTATTTGCGGGCTCCCAAGTGCAAGAAGCTTACCGAGGATCCTGGCTCGCTGAAGGAGGCGACCAGATGCTCGCGGATGCTCGAAGAGGATGATTTGGCATCAACAGGGAATTAAACTTGGTGCCCTTGTAGATGTAGGTGCGCAGGTGTTGCAGCGGATGCTCATGGGCAGCATCATGCGAACCTTGATTTGCTGGTTCTTAAGCTGCCGCCGCCATGGGATCTTCGCCGGATCAAAGTCGGTGGTAGTACTTGTTTAGCACCTTGCACTCTCCCATCTTGTCCCTTTCCCCCTCTCTCTGGGCATTGGATCAACGCTGGAGCCCTAATTCCAGGAATATATTTCTGGAAACCCTCAAGTTTTGATCCAAGCAAGGCTGAGGAGTGAGGAAATTGGGTTTGTCCATCGAGCTTTTAGCAAATCAGATTTTTATGTGTAAAAACACATGTCAAGCTTTCAAATTTTAAATATATTTACCATATTATCAAAACATGCATATCATATGCTCAAAATAATTTTGAAAGGTATTTCATGTAGCATTTCAAAATACAATTTCAAATCAAAACCATTGTACCACTATAAATTCTATTTTATACTAATGTTCTTCGGTCATATACTACGTCTACGTAAATAGAATACCTTAAAAGTATATCTTCCCTATACATCCCCTATGGAGGAAGGGTCCTAATGTCAACAGAATATCCCTTGGGTGTGTCCCCCACATATATAGCCCCTATGGAAGATGGGTTCCAGAGTCATGTAATAGAACACCCCTCAGATGTATCCTCCATATATTCTTCCTGTGAAGGTGGGTCCCAATGAACTAGAGTCATGTAGCATATCATGTTAGAAATAGCCGTCCCCCAAAAGTTGAGCTCATGAGTGCATCATCATTGCTTTTATTAGATAATGGATGGTAAAAATGGATACAGTATAAAACATAATTAGATTTAAATTGGTCTTAATTGATTCATATCATAATCATGTTTAAAAGATTATGATATTAAATTATTATATTGTATCATGTGCTAATCCATCGATTCAAAATTGATAAGGCTATAATTTGATTCATTTAAAGTTAATTATATTTTTATTTATTTATATAATTAATTTTTTTATAAATGATAAAATTTAAATTGTTTAATTTAAAAAATTAATATTACGATGAATGTTCTACGTGATTAAGTATGACATTGAAAAATATATGTATTATATTAAAAAAATATATTAGTGAGTTATATTAAGTAGATCATGTCTATTCATATTAAGCAAGTTATTAAGTAAGTCATTTGTATTGTATTAAGTGAGTTATTAAGCAAATTTTATCATATCAATTAAATATAATTTATTTACTAAATAGATTATGCATGTCGTATGATGTTATATATTTAATAATTAAATCATATTTGTGTTAAAATTTTTGATATGATTTTATATCGATCCATATAGTGTCAGGCCCCATTTGAGATATCTGTTGTTTCTAATATATAAGTAGCTATTTTAAAATCTAGGATCAATAGCTACTCCAAATAAGGCTTTATACTAAGTTTCAATATGATACAAATACGGCATGTCAATATGAATTGCCACTCCTTCAATCAGCCAGTTTAAAAATTCATCCTCTTTACTTCATAAGTTGGAGGCTCATTCATGTAGATAGAGATTTTTTTCAATTTAGTCATTTCCTTGCTAGTGTAGCTAGCCACCATCCACAAGGCTGCCAATGTATAAGTATCATAGGGAATGGTGACAAAAGAAGAGAAGGTTTGCCTTTAATGTAAGCTGAATGAAGGCAAAGAATAAGAGGTTGAATGAAGGCAAAGAATAAGGCAATCCTCATGCCTTTTTATCTCCAATAACTACAAAAATTTCACATTATTTCTATGGTACCTTGTACTCCGAGTATATGTCTAAGTCATCCACAATAAAATTAAGTATGTGCAATTATGATGAAATGATGGAACTCTATTCTATAATACTTTTATGCATGTATAGTTCCATATGGGATGAAAAAAGAATGATTTAAAGAGTTATAATTCAATTTCAATTTGCACTGAGTTTTTAAGACCATATAGACCTAGCATGCTAACAAGTTAATTGGATCAAATAGACTTAGGACATTACATTTTCTATATTAATGGTAAGATGATATTCTAAATAAAGATTATCATTGCACGAGTGGCCAAATCTATCCTTTATTTGATCTATGGACATCTAGAGCTCTTCCTGTTACATTTCCTCGTAGGGTCATTTTGCAACTTATTTGAAACATGTATCTTGTGCATCTAACATTGAATTATTTTCAAGCATTTAACATGCTACTATCATGCATAATCTCATAAAAAGAAAAAAAAAAAAGTTTATGTATAAGTTTCTTATGTAAGATTGAAAAGCTATGATATTTGAACTAGATTTGATGAAACTTGTCACACCCCAGATCCGATTGTGATGGCCCAAGAGTGGCAACCCGCCGCACGCCTCGCTGTAAGGCATCCTATAACAATCCAATTTATATAAGGAATGATAATACCTCTATGTCATTCAAAGTCAATAACCTTAATACAAGTTATAATCATAAGTTTTGGACTATATGCCCATCATACATAAATTAATGGGGCTACAACAAAATGTTAGATCTAAGTTACTCTGATAGAAGCTCCAACTACCCCATATCCTCTTCTTCAGTCTTATGGCTTTGAAAAATATTGTAAGATTTTAATGAGCTTATACTTAGTAAGCCTACTGTAATATGATATAACAATTTTAAGCTTTTAGCAAATCAGATTTTATATGTAAAAACACATGTTAAGCTTTCAAATTTCAAATATATTTTATTGTATTATCAAAATATGCATATCATATGCTCAAAATAATTTTGAAAGGTATTTTCATGTAGCATTTCAAAATACAATTTCAAATCAAAACCATTGTACCACTATAAATTCTATTTTATACTAATGTTCTTCGGTCATATACTACGTCCACATAAATAGAACACCTTAAAAGTATATCTTCCCTATACATCTTCTGTGGAGGAAGGGTCCTGATGTCAACAGAACACCCCTTGGGTGTGTCCCCATATATATAGCCCCTATGAAAAATGGGTTCCATAGTCATGTAATAGAATACCCCTCAGATGTATCCTCCACATATTCTTCCTGTGAAGGTGGGTCCCAATGAACCGGAGTCATGTAGCTTATTATGTTGTATCTTGTTATAGCACATCCCAGAAATATGTGTCCTCCATATATTCATCATGTAGAAATGGGTCCCGATAAACCAAGTCATGTAACATATCATCTCATATCATGTCAATCATAGTGGACCATGGTGGACATATTCTCATAGGCACAAAGTATCATTTTTATATCATAATTGCAAAATAGTATGCATTATTACCAAAAGTATAACAATATACTTTACATATTTAGAAATCAAACTATTCAATTCACTTTTCAATGACATCTATCTCTGCACCTATTTTTAAATGTTTCTAGGTTGAATGTGCCTCCACATTGATTATGAGCTTGTAGAATGGGATTGGAGAGGCATGGGATTGCCAATCCAACCCTATAGGAATAGGAAACATATAGAAGGTTCACTACATGATGTAACTTTTCATCTGCAAGCTGATGAAACACTAACCACTGCTATCTTCTGTATCAGCAAGCACAAACTATGCATACCAATTCTTCAAAGCAATGAAAACCGACATTATAAGAGGATCCATTACTGCACCATGTAGAATACAAACCAGAAAAATAGCTGTTAACTTCTCTAGCTTGAGAAATAATACTGAGCAGTGATGACATGTAAAATTCAAGTAGAATGATCCTATAAATTCTTAAGAGGCAAAAGCACGAAATTTATCATATGTCGACTGAAGAACAATCAGATGAAAACAAAATTTGATCTTTGTAATGGTCCATGAGAAAGAACAACAATATCAACATCTTTAAGAATATTACAGAAATTTGTAATAACTGACATCTATGAAGCATGGATACAGATATGAGTACGGGATATGATACAATACAATATGAAGATACGTCAATCCTTAAAAAATCTAAGATACAATATGCAATGATACATTAATTAATTAGTATAAAATTTAATTTAATTGAGAATATATTATCCTAATTTGCAGATTAAAGGATTCAATAGCCACCATGAAATATATATAAGTTTGATTAAGAGCTATTTATAACAAAAGGATGCTTCCATTCTAATTCGTAAACTTTGCATTGCAAGAGAATATATCATTTGCTCAACGGTCATCTATTTTGAAATTTAAGATGTCTAACTTTAATTTAAGAAGATAGAAACTTAGGAAGCTTTACAAACTATTTTTGATGTGTTATCTATGAAGCAAAGAAGTCAACCCTCCTTAATATTTTCTTTAAAAAAAAGTGATAAAAATATTGCACTAACTACAGTTTTTTTTAAGTCTCTTATCATTTTAAATATGAAAAAAAAAAATCTCTTTTTTAATAAAAACTTTGATTTTGATCCCCAAACATATCTGAACATATCTTGGACGTATCCTCATATCCCGACATATTTACAACAGATCAGCAATAAAAATATTTTTTTATTATATTGGATACATATTCATACGTATCCGGATGTGTCCAGGTGTATTCACACCAGATATGTAGTGGATACGGGTACGGGAGCCATTTCAAAGTATCTATGTTTCATAGACTGTCATCATAGCTAGGAAATGCACATTAGCAATTAAATTTCTATACACCTATTATCAGATTCAATACTCTAATCTTAAACATTCACCACATTGAAAGAAAAGTGCTGGAGCTTTCACTGCTACAAATTTGGAATACCCTTTAATTATGTTGGAGCCAATTTTGCATAACAAGATATTTCTTCAGTAAAGCATTAAAAAACAGAACTCAGAACAAAGATGCCGCTCATAACACAGCATTGAATGCTCACAACCATCAAGAAACCATAAGTTCAAAAGGCATTCTATCTTGGTTCATTTTAAGCAAGTCGGGAGCCAAATTAACAGTTCAATTTTGGAAAGTCATGAAATAGAATTTTACCTCGCTAAGCCAATGAGGTAATATCCATAGTCCATAAATACACGGTGTATCACGGTCAATGCAATGGCAAAACGTATCTCCCTTCCATGAGCAGCTTAGGCAACGCAGGGATTGTTTCTAAGTGCAGCCATACGAGGCAACCTTGTAAGATGGCCGTCGCTAAAGAACAGTGCTAATAGCATGGTTGATAACTTCGAGATAACCCCTATGGATTTCGAAATGGGGAGCATGCCCACAACCTACCACTACTAGAAAGTATGATTTATCAAAATTTTATCGAGAAAAAAAAAATCTTTCACAATTCTAAGGGATTTTTTTGATAAAAA
Source organism: Calamus simplicifolius (assembly GCA_900491605.1). Lineage (NCBI taxonomy): Eukaryota > Viridiplantae > Streptophyta > Magnoliopsida > Arecales > Arecaceae > Calamus > Calamus simplicifolius. The sequence goes on from UESW01002166.1 coordinate 90,287, forward strand.
AATATTAACTATAAAATTTTTTGACAAACAATATTTTCTCGCAAAATTCATCGCAAAATTAATTTTGCGAGGGAACTTTCTAACATAAATGGGTTCTTTATAAAAAAAATTTGATAAAAAAATTCCTTAAAAATTCTTCAAAAATTAATTTTGCAAGGAATTTTTCAAGGAATTTATTTTTTTATTAATGAGTCTTTAGTAAATTTTTTTAATAAAAAAAATTCCTCAGAACATCCCTCACAAAATTAATTTTTGAGGAATTTTGCAAGGGATTTTTTGATGATTTGCAAGGATTTTTTCGAGGATATTTCTATAATAAATGACTTTTTTATAAAAAAATGATAAAAAATTTCTCAAAAAATCCTTCAGAAATTAATTTTGCTAGGGATTATCCGAGGGATTTATTTTCATTAATAAGTCCTTAGTAAAATCAAAAAAATAACAATAATAATAACATCATAAAATATAATAATTAATATATTTTATATCAATAAATAATTACTTGTGAATACATTACCTTCATTTGATTTCCTCTAATATTTTAGTAAGCAAAAGAATATAAAAAATGTTAAAAGTTTAAAGCTTTCAAAAATGATTATCAACTATTAACAAGCAGAATTTCATCAAGTCACTTTAGAATAAATAGCATTGCTTATACCATAAGAAATTTTGGGATCATAGTTATAGCATGAGAATTGATTCTTTCATTCAACTAATGCATGGGGACATGCATTCTTATTATCTAATAGCAAATATAAAATATAGTTTTCTTGCTATCTTATTTCACAAGAACAAAGAAGAAGAGGAAGAAGAAGAACAAGAGGAAGAAGAGGAAGAAGAAGAATATTTCACTAATGAAGATGATTCAGATCGACAATAGATGATAACTTGTTTTGTCAATAGCTTTTATGTAATTTTTTTTACTTTTTTATCAATAGATGATAATTTGTTTATATTTATGCTTATTTAATATCTTGAAATTTATTTTGTTTTATATTTACATTATTGTGCATCTATAGATGTCATCTTCAAATCAAGTTGGGAAGGGAAAGAAAAAGTTATCTACTATTTGGTTAAAGAAGACTTCACAGATTTAATAATACCCTCAACCATCATGGACCCCCGATGCTTCACTCGCCACCTTCTGTTACTGTCACACCATCTTTCTCTCCTATTACACCACCCTCTTCAACCATGCCATCTTCTTGCCCTCTTATTCCACCACATCTCTCTACTATGCCATCTCCTTTCCCTTCTATTTCACCATATCTTCCTTCTATGATCTCAGGGACTTTTACTACTTAACCACCTAGTTCCATTCCACCTTTCATCCAACCACTTTCACTACCCCACCACCCTCTTCCTCTACTATGCCATCATTACTTTATTTTTCATACCCAAATACCATACCATACACACCTAGCCCTACTAACAGCAATTTCTCTTCTCATACTGTGGTCCCATCTGGGCAATCACCGTCAGTCCAACCTATGCATGCTTCTACCATAACTTCTAGTCAAAAGGGCTTGCACACACAAACATTAGAGAGGGCACTACTAATTTCAAGTGGCTATGGGTAAAACTATATAACATTTAGTTCATTGCACTATTTTATTCCATTAAAATGAATATATGTGATTGTTTGATTATTGTTAATATGTACAATTTCAATAACGACCACATGGTGACCCGTGCTTTGGTTGAAATCCTTAAGAGCAAGTATGACAATCCTTACTCTTCATGGAAGAAGATTCCAAAAAGGATACAAGACATGTGGTTTCGTGAGTTTGAGGTAAGAATATTTTAAAGTTTATCAAGTATTTTTATTTATTTTTACTTGATTATGAGTATCTATGCATTTTGTTGATATTGATTTTTTTTCTTTTTTAGAAAAAAATTTAATGGGATTCAAAGGATGAGCACTATATTTAGAGGAATTGGGAGTGTCATGGTTTAAGTCATCTTACAGAAATTTTTAACGAAGCTCGTGAAAATCGTGACCACAAGCCAGATTAGATTGGAGAGGGTGTATGGCACAAGCTATGAAAATATTGGGATAGTGATGGGTTCAAAGCCATAAGTCAGAAGAACAAGAAGAATCATGCATCTGATTGCGATGGATTGGGCTTTCCACTTCACACTGATGGTTCTATTAGCATTAATGATCATGCGACAAGATTGGTATTGATATATTAGTGGATTATCTTTATTTAATGCTCAATTTTACTTATTCGTATCTCTCATCAAGTTACTTAGCTTATCCTGATATTTTTCTTGAATTTAGACAAGTGACATGCTTTATTTGTTTAATAGTTACCTATCAAGGCATTAATAGTTGCATATCTCTATCATTTGTGACTCCTTAATTGTGTTGATGTCCTAAAAGCGCACCAACTATATTTTTCTTGAATCATCAATAGGTAATTATACTTTCTTATTGCTTCCGAGACTTTGAGCATCATGTATACTCAATGAAAATCCTAATTGAGGATTTACTAGAATACATTAAGGTTTACCTATCATTTCTATATGACTAAAAATAGCTCATTAATTAGCTTGTTTTTGTTCAAATTTTGTATGTCAAAATCTTCCATGCAATGCCATGCAACAGTTGAAGAATTGTTGTATAGCACTTTTTGTCAATGCACTTGCTGTGAGAAATGCTTGATATAACAGTTGAAAATGGCTATATAGCACTAGCTGTCAATGCAGAGCAATTCTATCACATATTACACCTATACTTATGCAACTTGTGGTTGAGTTATATTGCATGCATGGAATATGAAAAAAGGAACTAGGTCATTTATAACAGAACTATAATTGAATATGCATGTTGTCATAGCCTTTTAACATAGAATGTTTGAACACTGTTGTATGCCCTTGCATGTGAGAAATGCTTGATATCACATGTTGCTTTATCTGTGAGCTAAGGTTTTCCATTGCCTTAGAAGTGAGACAAGTAGAGTCCATGCACTTTCTAGTTTTTTATAGCACCTCTCTCATGCCCATTGTGACCAACTTTGCTTGTTGCTTTTGATCTTTCTTACCAAGGTTTTTCTCCACTATGGTCATAACATTTAGGTTTTTTTGCTCTAAAATCGATTTTGACGTTAAAGCATTGGCAACAATATATATTATGAGGTCATGGTAGTTATGTAGGGAGAAATAATCTCTGAGGCATGCATATTTTAATTTTGATAACAATTATCAATGCGAAAATTTAAAGATTACATATTAATCTATCTAACATGCATCAAGATCATATCTTTGCCTTATTATATAAGATCGTTTGATCTAAATAATGCATATAAATTAAATAATTAAGATCATATCTTAATATTCAAGATGAGAAGTCATACTACTCGTCTTGAAGCATGTCTTAAGATCTAGGGATCAAATCACTCACCTTAAGAACAGTAGGTAAATCCTTTGTGCTATGCAGTCGTTTAATCGTCCGGCCTCTAGTATCGTCCATGCGAAGCCCCGAATGATCAGATTCCCGAGAGTGCTAGCTCGCGGAAAAATAATTTTGCTGATCTTGAATCCTTCCACTTGAATCTTCTTCCAAGATCCACCAAACTTTTTCTGACACCAGAATTACACCAGGATTTTCCATTCCAACTCTTTAGAAATTCAATCCATAACATCTCGTTGTTGTAATCTGGTGAGGGATGTCCTTCAATTTATAGCTCAATTCTAACTCTTAGAATTCTGCCGTTCGGTTAAAACCAAAGAGATGCAACCTTTTGTTTAATTCCGACGTTTGGTGAAAACCAAAGAGACGCAACCTTTTGTTTAATTCCTACGTTCGGTGAAAACCAAAGAGATATGAATTCTAATCACTTAGAATTCTATCGTCTCGTTAATTCAAAGAGGCGCATTAATTCCACTTTAATTCTAACACTTAGAATTCCGACGGAAATGGTTTGGAGAAGATTAAATTAAATTCTACATGAGAATTTAATCAAGTTATCTCATCATGTGAGATCCTTTTTACGAGGGGTTTGGGTTCGGGTTTTGGTTTAAGCTGATTTAAATTTATTGGACTGAACCTACATAGATTATGGTTCTAGCCCAAATCAAATTTGTCTAGTCCTGAATCTATTTAAATCCAAATCAAGTCTAATTTCAAATCAATATTTGAAATTGACTAGACCTTCTAATAGACTTAAACCCAATTGAATCTTATTCACTTAAACTTAACCCAATTGAGATAATTCAATCAATCAAATTGATTAATTAAATCATGTACGATTCTCAATCGTTGATCAGCAAATAGATCATCATAGGAAACTTCTATGCATGTGACTCTCTAGGTTCGAACCTAAGCCGGTAGCATAGAAACAACTTTCTATACTAATCGATGTGCCCATCTAGCAATGGAACTCGACGTCCGGATAGGTCGAAGAGTTGCCGAGCAAACTCCAAGAACCCTAAGAAACAGTTACCGTATAATTCATCTTTTGACCATAAATGCTAAGGATGGCTTAAGAGCCTATCAACTCTAAACAGCAAATCCATAAAGTGATTTCAATTTTAGTGATCATGTGACTTTCACATGAAGTGCCTTGGCCAAGGTCTTGCTAAATTGAAACACAAGCATTTCTCCTTTTAACGAGATAGGTCAAATTTTATCTTGATCCATAACTGACTACCACAAGTACTTGACTACACCCAGTAACCTTTCGTAGCTGGATTAGAAATCCAGGTGGTTTGGCACCTAAGTACAATGAGTTGCTTGTAAGTCACTGGTTGTGATCTTCAGGTCTAAAGGATACTTATACCTATATCTTCTCGGATTAACTCTTGAAAGCAGAGTATCCAAAAATGAGTCACGTTCGGTGAAATGTACTCCTACACTTTCACCTGTATGTCATACCAGTGTCTCTACACTCCTTGGTTAAGAGGACAACCAACAAATATGATATACAACATCCTATAATTGATAGTACTATGGCCCTGTCATAGTATATCATTTGGTCGCGAACTCTTTTGAGGACTTTCAAAGATAAATCCTCCTTTATCGTGAAGGAAGATCATGAGGGCTTCATTACTTTTAGGAGTTTTAAGAAGATGTTCTTGTAATGAATAAACTGCCAAATAACTTTTATTAATATATTAATTTATATATTTACATTAGCATAATCATCAAATGATTGGCTTTAGAATACAATTCCCAACAAACTCCCACTTAGCCTAAAGCCACTCATTACAGTATCTAATACCCATCTTCAATTTATAGTCATCAAACTCCTTGATGCTGAGTGCTTTAGTAAATGGGTCACCTAGGTTTTTCTTTCTGTCAATCTTCTGAAGATTTATGTCACCTCGGTCTACAATCTCTCGAATAAGATGAAGCCGGCGCAGTATGTGCTTGGTGCGCTGATGTGCTCGTAGTTCCTTTGCTTGAGCTATGGCACCAGTACTATCACTGTACAATAGGACTGGTCCATCTATGGAAGGTGCCACTCCAAGCTCGGAGATGAACTTTCGCAGCCACACAACTTCTTTCGCAGCATTTGATGCAGCGATGTACTCTGCCTCGCACACGAATCTGCCACTGTATGTTGCTTAAACTTTTCCAGCAAACAGCTCCACCATTTAGGATAAACATGAAACCCGATATACTTTTACTATCATCATGATTTGATTGGAAACTGGAATCAGTATATCCAATAAGTTTCAAATCAGACTCTCCATAGACTAACCACTGGTCCTTAGTATTTCTCAAATACTTAAGGATTGTCTTAACAACTTGCCAGTATTTTTCTCCTGGATCAGATTGGTATCTACTCACTACTCCTAGTGAGTATGCCACATCTGATCTTGTACATGTCATGGTGTACATAATCGATCCCACTGCCGAAACATATGGAATTTGACTCATACGTTCTCTTTCATTAGGAGTTGTCGGACAATCCTTCTTAGAAAGATGAATTCCATGGCCTATCAAAAGATAGCCTTTCTTGGAATTCTTCATGCTAAACCTCTTTAGCACAGTGTCAATGTACGTAGATTGGGATAGACCAAGCATCCTCTTAGATCTATCTCTATAGATCTTCATCCCTAGGATGTAGGAGGCTTCTCCCAGATCTTTCATGAAGAATTGTGATGATAACCATGTCTTTATTCCTTGTAATGCAGGGATATCATTCCCGATTAAGAGAATATCATCCACATATAATACAAGAAATACAATAATGGAACCGTTAGCCCATTTATAAATGCAAGGTTCTTCTTTATTTTTAATAAAGCCATAAGATTTGATCACATTATCAAATCGTATGTTCCAACTCCTAGATGCTTGCTTAAGTCCATAAATGGACTTCTGTAGCCTGCACACTTTAGACTCGTCTTCAGATATGAAACCTTCAGGCTGTATCATATACACCTATTCTTCTAAATTACCATTTAGAAAAGCAGTTTTAACATCCATCTGCCAAATCTCATAATCGAAGTGTGCTGCTATAGCTAGCATAATCCGAATGGATTTCAACATTGCCACAGGAGAAAACGTTTTGTCATAGTCAATATCATAACGTTGACGATACCCCTTGGCAACCAGACGTGCTTTGTAGGTCTCTATCTTTCTATCTGCACTTCTTTTCTCTTGAAAACCCACTTACACCCTATGGGTTTTATCCCTTCGGGTGGGTCAACTAATGTCCATATATTATTTCCTTCATGGAATCAAGTTCGGATTTCATGGCATCAAGTCATTTATTAGAGTCAATCCTTTGCATAGCATCCATATAGGTGATTGGATCCTCGTTGTTCTCATCGAGCTCAATAGGATCATCGTTTTGGACCAAGAAACCTAAGTATCTATCTGGTTGATGTGGTACTCTACCAGATCACCTTAATGGTGCATCTAAAATGGGTTTTGAGTTTGATCTAATCAACTCAGATTCTAAGGGTTCACTGGTTTGTGTTGTTCCTTCTACTTGATGAACTTCCTCATGTTCAATATTAGAGCTATTTGTTTTCACTAAGGAACTCCTTTTCAAGAAAAACTGCTCTATTACTAATGAACAACTTTTGTTCTTCAGTATTGTAGAAGTAATATCCTTTGGTTTCTTTCGAATAGCCGATAAAAAAATATTTGTCAGATTTGGGTTCAAGTTTGTCTAATTTTGCACGTTTCACATAAGCCAGACACCCCTAGACTCTCAGATAGGTGATAACTGGTTTATGTCTATACCACATCTCATATGGAGTTTTAGAACAGACTTACTTGGAACCTTATTAAGAATATGACAAGCTGATTCTAATGCATATCCCCAAAATGATATCGACAAGCTTGCAAAACCCATCATAGACCGAACCATATCTAACAGAGTTCGATTCCTTCTTTCTGACACACCGTTATGCTGTGGTGTTCCTGGAGGAGTCCATTGGGAGAGAATCCCATTCTTTCTTAAATATGTCACAAAGTCATTTAAATGGTATTCGCCTCCTCGATCTGATTGAAGGGTCTTAATACATTTTCCTGTTTGTTTTTCTACTTCTTTATGATATAGTTTGAACATTTCAAACGACTCAGATTTATGTCTCACAAGATAGACATAACCGAACCTAGAAAGGCCGTCTATAAAAGTAATGAAGTAGTAATATCCACCTTTGGCACAAGTGCTCATTGGTCCACATACATCAGTATGTACTAGACCCAATAGCTCTTTGGCTCTTTCACCTTTTCCAGTAAAAGATGACTTGGTCATTTTACCAAGAAGACAGGATTCACAGATAGTTAATAATTCATAATCATCAATTCGAAGGATGCCCTCCTGAGTTAACCTGTTTAATATGTTCTTATTGATATGACCCAGCCGATGGTGACAAAGATAAATATCTGTGACATCAGTTGTTCTATGGTGCTTACTTGATTTGTACACTACATTCACAGACTGTGATAATATGTAAATGCCATTAAATAAATGCCCAGTCAATACAGTGACTCCATTCATAATGATATTCAAAGTAACATCTTTTATTAAAATTTCATAATGACTTTTGACCAGAAGGCCTACAGAAATTACGTTCAACAAGAACGTTGGGCAAAATGACAATCATTTAGTACAATGACATTTCTATTGAAAACTATTTCAAGAACTCCCAATGCCAGAACTGGAACTAATCTTCCATCGCCGACATTAAGGAATCTTTTATTATTCTCAAATCTTCTAATGACCTGTAGTCCCTGCAATGAATTGCAAATGTTAAAAGGACTCCCGGTATCCAATACCCAGGTCTGATTATCATATATAGAAAAATTACAAGGTGTTATCATATAAATACCTTGTTGAGCAACATCTTGCCCATTTTTCTTCTTTGGCCTGTTTGGATCAAGTGTGGTAATGTAAAGAGGACAGTTCCTCTTCCAATGCCCTTGCATCTTGCAATGAAAGCATTCAGCTTGACTTTTATTAACTTTCTTCTTCTGCATCTAATCACTTATAGATGTCCTAGCATGTTGCATATTTTTCTTATTCTTTTTCTTCTTCCCTTTCCCAAAGGGTTGACGCCCTACCTTAGATCCTTCAACCACATTAACCAAACCCTTAGAGGGCTGGTTATCCTTCTCAAAGTTCTGTAACAACCCCAACAAACCGTGGTAGTTCACTGCAGGCTTTGTCATTCAAAATGAGTAAGGAAAGGTCGGAAGGATGGAGGCAAGGAATTCAGGATTGCATCTTTTCCCAACTATTCATGTAGGGGAAAGCCGAGCTTGCTTAGGAGTTCTATCTTCTCGATCATGTATAATTCATGATCAGTGACAGGAGATCCATCCCTCATTCGAGCATTAAAAATAGCACAACTAGTCTTGTGCCTTTCAACATCGTCGGGTGTGCCGAAAGATTCATTCAACGCTTGAATGATTTCTTCCGGCTAAGCATTCTCGAATCGGTGATCGAATTCATCGTTCATTGCTGCTAGCATGATGCAACATAGGCTAGTTCTATCATTGAGCCACTTCTGATAAGTGTCTTTATCAGAACTATGGGTGTTTGCATCAGGTATCTTTGGTGCAGGATTATTCAGAATATATAGAATCCTCTCATGCTCAAGGACGATCATAAGTTTTTTGAACCAGCTATTGAAATTTAAACCATTCAACTTGTCATTATCCAATAGGGACCTTAATGATAAATTAGTGGCCATTTTCTGCATAAGGAAAAACTAAAGTTTATTAGTATATAAATTGATTCAGTCTAAAGACTTGGACTTTAGTCTAAAGATTCTCCTACTATTTTGTTCAAATTGACAGCCTCTACACCCCAATTTAAAGAATTATTCTTAATTCTTTAGCAGACACTAAGATATACATAAACTACATATAGGCCCAAGTGAAGCTTGGCCAACCCATATGCATCTAAGAGTAGGTTCAAAACCAATTATTTTCCCAAACAATTTTTAGTGTTCAGTTTTGCCCCATGTTCCTATTTAGCAGGCATGGAGTGCCTCCACTAAAAGTTTTGGTTAGGTCCAACCATTAAATGATATAATCAATGTAACCTATCAATAGACAACCAAGCCCGAGTGAAGCTCGGCCCACCTGACTGTATATGTAATAGTTACGCTGACTTATCATATAATGAATGATAATTCTGATGGTTGACAAGCACCAGGCATGGAGTGCCTCCAATGATTATCAAGACATCGGACTCATTATCACCCACCTTAATGGGAGGCTATGATCTAGTTATCATATAACTATTTTATTTTAAGGACCTAATAATTTTAGAGGATTTAATAATCTAAAGATAAATTGACTAATCAAGTTCTTCCACTGAAACTATGAAGTCAGTTTGATGAGACAAGATTATGTTAGTTAAAGTGGCACTTGAATCAGTCAGACTAATTTCCTTACAGGCATAGGTCAACCCAAATCAGGTAAATGATCTGAATCATAAATGGTTCACCATGATGACCAAGTAAGTGAGACCGATGAAAGGGATATGCCATTAACTCGTTAAAGACGCATCAATACGAGTAGCTCCCAATTAAAAACATTCGATCGTTGATCCTAGAGCAACTTGCCAACTCACCTTGACATCATATGGTTAACCAATTTTGATTTGACCATCTAAGAGATTCATGCTCAACCATGGAGCCTAATCAACTTCCATTTGATTTAATCAAAGAGAAGGGCATGATCAACTACAACTATTGTTTGATTTAGAGCATTCTTAACCTAATCTAATTAATTTAGATTTGATCAAATACTCTTTTAGTCCAGTTGATTTAAACCTTAGGGTCTAACCCTTTATGGACCCGATTTAGCTAACCCAAAAGATTAAATATATTTCATGTTTACATGTCATATATTTCAATCAAGCATCACTTGCATTATGTTACTACTCATAATTCCTATATTTAGATCATATCTAAAAAGATTATGAATTAATATTTGATATTCAAATAAAACTCTCATAAATATTTGTATGTTTCATAACATAGACTACAAGCCATCATATCTCATATCTATGTATTTATACTAAACATACAAATATCATGCTTTTATACAATATCAATATGTATCAAATATAAAACCTCTTGAGAGTGTGTGTAATCTGTGTTTTGATGCCAAAGATCAATTTAAATTATCTTTTGACTAAGCATCAACCGCACGGCAAGATGACACAGAATACCTCATTGAATGGATAATTTGGATTTTTAATCCATCTGTGACCGAATAGCCAGGTGAATCATTTTAGCCATAATTACACAATTAATAAGAACATTAATTTCTATGCAATAAATTAGATCAAGACGAAACCATCGCTCTGATACCAACTATAGGGAGAAATAATCCCCGAGGCATGCATATTTTAATTTTGATAACAATTATCAATGCAAAATTTAAAGATTACTTATTAATCTATCTAACATGCATCAAGATCATATCTTTGCCTTATATTATAAGATCGTTTGATCTAAATAATACATATAAATTAAATAATTAAGATCATATCTTAATATTTAAGATGAGAAGTCATACTACTCGTCTTGAAGCCCGCCTTAAGATCTAGGGATCAAATCACTCACCTTAAGAACAGTAAGTAAATCCTTTATGCTCTGCAGCCGTTCAATTGTCCGGCCTCTAGTATCGTCCACGCGAAGCCCCGAATGATCGGATTTTCGAAAGTGCTAGCTCGCGAAAAAATAATTTTGCTGATCTTGAATCCTCCCACTTGAATCTTCTTCCAAGATCCACCAAACTTTTTCTGACACCAGAATTACACCAGGATTTTCTATTCCAACTCTTTAGAAATTTAATTCATAACATCTCGTTGTTGTAATTTGGTGAGGGATGTCCTCAAATTTATAGGCTCAATTCTAACTCTTAGAATTATGTCGTTCGGTTAAAACCAAGAGACGTAGCCTTTTGTTTAATTCCGACGTTCGATGAAAACCAAAGAGACAACCTTTTGTTTAATTCCAACGTTCGGTGAAAACTAAAGAGATGCAACCTTTTTTTAATTCTGACATTCGGTGAAAACCAAAGAGATATGAATTCTAATCACTTAGAATTCCATCATCTCATTAATTCAAAGAGGCACATTAATTCCACTTTAATTCTAACACTTAGAATTCCGACGGAAATGGTTTGGAGAAGATTAAATTAAATTCTACATGAGAATTTAATCAAGTTATCTCATCATGTGAGATCCTTTTTGCAAGGGTTTGGGTTTGGGTTTTGGTTTAAGCTGATTTAAATTTATTGGACTGAACCTACATAGATCATGGTTCTAACCCAAATCAAATTTATCTAGTCCTGAATCTATTTAAATCCAAATCAAGTCTAATTTCAAATCAATATTTAAAATTGACTAGACCTTCTAATAGACTTAAACCAAATTGAATCTTATTCACTTGAACTTAACCCAATTGAGATAATTCAATCAATCAAATTGATTAATTAAATCATGTACGATTCTCAATCATTGATCAGCAAATAGATCATCATAGGAAACTTCTATGCATGTAACTCTCTAGGTTCGAACCTAAGCCGGTAGCATAGAAACAACTTTCTATACTAATCGATGTGCCCATCTAGCAATAGAACCCGACGTCCGGATAGGTCGAAAGTTGCCGAGCAAACTCCAAGAACCCTAAGAAACAGTTACCGTATAATTCATCCTTTTGACCATAAATGCTAAGAATGGCTTAAGAGCCTGTCAACTCTAAACAACAAATCCATAAAGTGATTTCAATTTTAGTGATCATGTGACTTTCACATGAAGTGCCTTGGCCAAGGTCTTGCTAAATTGAAACACAAGCATTTCTTCTTTTAACGGGATAGGTCAAATGTTATCTTGATCCACAACTGACTACCACAAGTACTTGACTGCACCCAGTAACCTTTCGTAGCTGGATTAGAAATCCAGGTGGTCTGGCACCTAAGTACAATGAGTTGCTTGTAAGTCACTGGTTATGATCTTCAGGTCTAAAGGATACTTATACCTATATTTTTTCGGATTAACTCTTGACAGCAGAGTATCCAGAAATGAGTCACGTTCGGTGAAATTTACTCCTACACTTTCACCTCTATGTCATACCAGTGTCTCTACACTCCTTGGTTAAGAGGACAACCAACAAATATGATATACAACATCCTATAATTGATAGTACTATGGCCCTGTCATAGTATATCATTTGGTCACGAACTCTTTTGAGGACCTTCAAAGATAAATCCTCCTTTATCGTGAAGGAAGATCCTGAGGGCTTCATTACTTTTAGGAGTTTTAAGAAGATGTTCTTATAATGAATAAACTGCCAAATAACTTTTATTAATATATCAATTTATATATAATTTATATTAGCACAATCATCAAATGATTGGCTTTAGGATACAATTCCCAACAAGTTCAGTAGTAGCTGGTCGCTTCATCATAGAAGTTACTGGAGGAGCAAGCTTTGTTCCACTGTCATTCACAATATTTGGCAATGCATAATTACTTCTTTCTCGTGCAAATGAATTCTGCTTGTTTTGGCCTGACGCAGACTTATGCCACCATAGTGAGATCAGGGTCGGCTATGTTAATCACAAATAGGCTTGGGATTATGATAGACTAGTCTATTTTTAGATTATGTTTTCTTGCTTCATCATATGAATATATAGCATAACAGGGATGAAACTATAGGGAGATTTTGGATAATCTAGGTTCAAAGTAGATCGGGGATGAGGAAAAAAAATTCATAATATTTGAAAATTCTGATATTAGTAGAATTTTTTGTCTCAACAATTTTAGTTATCTTTTTTTCTTATAAATAAAAAGTATCTCAAAGAATGTAAATTTATTACATATGTTTAAAACATCATTTAGAATCACAAATCATAATTATTTTTTATGTAGGTTGGGCACCATCTATCTTTGATATCTAGGACATTCATATTTAGGGGTGTTTGTTTATTATTTATTTAATTAGCATGACAACTCTGAGTACATGCTTGGATTATGTCATTAGAAAGCTTCAGTAGCTTATTGCTTCATGGCCATAGCAAACATAACCATGGTTATACTATCTTGTGATCATAACTATAACCACCAAGTCTTATTTGAAGCAGATATTTTATAGCAATTCATGTTGTTCGTTTAGTGGTGAAAAACTCTTTCATGGAGCTGTAGATTTTTGTGTATATTGATGATTAGGTGAGTTGAATAGAATGAAGGGATGCAATGCTAATTGGATTAATTTGATCAAATGGGGATCACTATTTTAATCCATCCAAGACAACTCAATTATACAATTGAGAAGGAAATGAAGAGCTTGAGATTGAATCAACTTCTCCTAGAAGTGTGATAGTTAACTAATTAGACAGGATTGATTAAAATAGCCATTGCATGTCTTTATCATTTGTGACTCCTTATAAATTGTGTTGATGTCCTAAAAGTACACCAACTATATTTGTACATTTCACCGTTGTTTATATTATTAAATTCTAATTTAGTAATATCCTTTTCTTTGCATATATGTTGTTCTTATTTCATATAATTTTTTAAAAAATTTAATAATATTGTTTATATTATGAAATTCAAACATAGAAGTTGAACCGAGCACCTACATTAGATAAACTCTTCACACACCCATCAAAAGAAAAAGGATGGCAATCAGTGGGTAAATAAAAAAGCAGAGACATCACATACAAATATTAAAAAACTTTAATTCATATATTTATACTATTTGTATGTTTAACTCATTGTATCTAATATCTTTTACATACTAATTTTATACAGAAGTGGCAAGAGGTGGAATAAAGTCAGAGCTCAACTGGAGAGGATGGTGCAAAATTATTACAGCAGTCTCAGCCCTCTATGATGCATGTATGAAAGAGATAATTAGTAAACAAGGGATAGATTTATGGACTCGGATCACAGGCTAGCTTGCTGACAGGCTCCTTATCTTCTGGCCTCACATCCTCATGAGTTCCTGAGGAGTAGATTCAGGAGCAGAAGAAAATTTATAGTATGTTTGAAACTGTATTTGTCCAAAATGAGAAGTTAGCTAATCAGAATAGTCTATTAACAGCTCAAAACAATGAGTTATTTGCTTGTATTTTTCGTACCGAGGAATTCATGCGTCTTATGATGAAAAAGATGCAGGTCAATCTATTTATAGTTTCAGCACCATCTCCAGCTGCTACCTCTGCAAATGATGGTAATTGCAATAATGTCGATGATGATAATGATGATGATCATGAGGAGGATTTATAATTTTCTTTTTTTCTATAATTAGAATGATACTTGTTTGTAATACTTTTTTCTTTTATTATGAAACTTGGATATGATGAAACTTGTATAACTTTTTTGAACTTGTTTGTTATGAACTTGTTATAAACCTGGATATGATGAACTTGTTATGAACTTTTTTAAGCTTGTTATGAACTTGTTTGTTATGAACTTGGATATGATGACACTTATAGATAATTTGTATATATATAATTAGGTGTATTTAAAAAAAATTTTTAAGTTTTTTTAAAGGTTATATTTGAATATTGTAAGAGATTTTGTTTCTCGAAAAGCCATTTTGCAAGGGATTGTTTCCTCATATATTTATTTAGCGAGGAATAATTTTCTCAAAAATAAAGAAAAGTTATTTAAAAATTTAAAAAATCCCTTAAAAAATATTTTCTCAAAAAATTCCTTGGTAAATTGCCCTCGAAAAACCCCTTGAAAGTTTTCCCTTGGAAAATCCTTCGGTAAATTGCCCTTGGAACATCTCTCAAAAAATTTCTTAGAAAGTTTTCCTCGAAATATCCCTCGGTATATTGCCCTCAGAAAATCCCTCAAAAATTTTCTTTTAAAATATTCCTCAAAAAATCCCATGGAAAAGTTCCCTTAGAAAATATCTCAAAAAATCCATTGAAAATTTCCAAGGAATAAATTTCGTTAAAAAATCTCTCAGAACATAAATTCCTTCAGAAAAATTTCTTAAAAAAATTTCCAAGAAGGATTTTTTCGATGATCATTTATCCATCAAAAATTCATTGAAAATATAAATTTTTGATAATTTTTTTCTTGAAAAAACCCTCACAAATGACCCTTTTTCTTGTAGTGTGCTCTGTCGCCCCCATCAGATTTTGACGTGATGAGATGAGGAAGACCATCAATTGCGACACAAAATTTATCGCTACTGGAGATCACTGCCCATCAAACTGGCGCACCTACTGAGGACCGAAGTACTAGGAATGCCACCGAATCACGTCTAGTTTTCACTAGTACCATAACATTAAAATGCAATACCTCGATATTGCCAAGTCGGTCTCTCGGATCGATAGTATACTTTATTGATCCATCCAGAAACCAATGGTAGTTATTTGAGCGACATCACGGACTCCCTACTCTCAATGCCGATCTTGTAGGAGAAAAAGATGTCGCCGGCTAAAATTTCGATGATCATTCCTAGAATCAGGCCAATGGAAACTATGGTTTTGAGCTGCTGGAGGATGCCGGCGGTGAGGATAGCGCTGCCAGGCTTGGCAGAGGAGGAGTCATACCCGACGAAGCTGGCCTTGCCGACGATGAAGGCAGTGAGGCCGGCGAGGAAGAAGCCGAGGGCTAACAGGGGAAGGGTGGCAGTGCCGAGCTACTCCCAGGTGATGATGAAGACCTAGAAGGAAACAAGCTAGCGGAGGAGGCAGGATAAACCGAAGGTGGAGGAGGAGGAGGGGATGAGCTTGCGCGGAGGAGGATGGAGCGGAAGTCAGCGAGGGTCACAGCGGAGGCCCGAAGGAGGGCGAGGGGGACGACGAGGAGAGTGGGGCGGAGGCCAAGGCAAAGGGGAGGGGTCCAAAAGGAGACGAGGGCATCCTACAGTTGACGAAGGGGGATGGAGCAGAGGAGGGCCCACTGGAGGGGCTGAAGGGAGCTGTGGAGGAGGCGATAGAGGCCGTAGTGGATGAGGAGGGAGAGGGCCAGGCCAACATGGGTCATGGCATTGTAGAGGGCCAGCCGAGCATGGGGGTCCCGATGAGGCTTCCGTCAGCATCGATGATGGAGGGTTTGGAGGGGTCGGCAATGGGGGAGGATTCAAGCTGGCGAGGGGTTGGACGGGGGGGGGGGGAACCAGGAGGGATTGTTAGGGTTGGACTTCGGGGAGGAGTAGGGGACGAGCTCAATGGAGAGTTAAGGATGGCTCTTCTTTGTTCTCTCCTCTGTTGGGCCGATATGGTGCTATCAAGGTTTAGAGGGCTAACTTGTATTAGGCTGGATGTGGGTCCAAGGGTTGAGATTAAATCAAGTCATGGGTGCACACGAGCTTGGAGATTAGTTTAATCTCATTGGATTAGTCCATGGGAGTTTTTGTTGAGTCTGTGCCTAACCCACTTGATGGATGTATTTAAACTCTAGCGTTTAGGGTTTGGATGGAATAGAACACATTCTTTTCTTTCAAAATAATTTTCTCACCCTATCTTCCTCCTCCTCCTCCTCCTCCTCCCAACCCTTCATCCTCTTGTAAAGATCCGGCTTCGTGCATGAAAAGGTTCAAGACCAGACTTCCATGGATGGCCAGAAGAATGAAGCAGTGATGGGATCCAAGAAAGCACTGCTTCATGGGAGAGCTGTTTTCAAGCAGAAGAACGAGGCATGAACGTGAGTCAGTTTGTGGACGGGTCCTCTCAGGAAGAGGACAAGATCATGAACCCCGTTCGTAAGGGGGTTTCTTGGTGGCTACTTCTGTGACTTCTGAGCGGTGGATTCACGTGACGTGGGGAGGACCGAAGTCAACGCACGAAGGGAGAGAGACCGAAGTCAATGCACAAAAGGGCTTGGATCGATTGCAACCGTCAGATCGCAACGGTCCAGGATCGGTCGTGGCCGATCGGGATCAGGGCTTGGATCGATCACAACGTCGGATCTTTACCGATCGGACCGATTGCCACGGTTCGAGATCGGTCGTGGCCGATCGGGATAAGGGCTTGGATCGATCGCAACCGTTGGATCATCACCGATCGGATCGATCGCTACGGTCCGAGATCGGTCGTGGCCGATCAGGATCACGGCTTCGATCGATCGCAACTGTCGGATCATCGCCGATCTTGGACCGATCGCAACGGTCCGGGATCGATCGTGGCCGATCGGGATCAGGGCTTGGATCGATCGCAACTCTCGGATCATTGCCGATCGGACCGATCGCCACGATCCGAGATCGGTCGTGGCCGATCGGGATCACGGCTTGGATCGATCGCAACCGTCGGATCGTCGCCGATCTTGGAACGATCGCAACGGTCTGAGATCGGTTGTGGCCGATCAGGATCAGGGCTTGGATCGATCGCAACCGTCGGATCGTCGCTGATCGGACCGATCGCCACGGTCCGAGATCGGTCGTGGCCGATCGGGATCACAGCTTGGATCGATCGCAACCGTCGGATCATCGCCGATCTTGGACCGATCGCAACGGTCCGGATCGGTCGTGGCCGATCGGGATCAGGGCTTGAATCGATCGCAACCGTCGGATCTTTGCCGATCGGACCGATTGCCACGGTCCAAGATCGGTCGTGGCCGATCGGGATCAGGGCTTGGATCGATTGCAACCGTCAGATCGCCAGTGATCTTGGACCGATTGCAACGGTCCGGGATCAGTCGTGGCCGATCGGGATCAGGGCTTGGATCAATCACAACCGTCGGATCTTTGCCGATCGGACCGATTGCCATGGTCCGAGATTGGTCATGGCCGATCGGGATGAGGGCTTGGATCGATCGCAACCGTTGGATCGTCACGATCGGACCGATCGCCACGGTCCGAGATCGGTCATGGCCGATCGGGATCAGGGCTTCGATCGATCGAAAACGTCGGATCACTTATAATTACTCAAAAAAAAGTTATGAAAAAGTTTTAAAAAATATTTTAAAATTATTGCATTGCAATGTTTTTAAAATAAATTTATGTAATTAAAAATTTTATAAAATATTGCGACGCAATTTTTCGTCGTAATTTTAACATTAATTATAAATATTATCATTTATAAATATTAAAAAATTATTGCAACGCCTTAGCGACACATTTTTTTAAAAAAATAAATAAATATTGCGACGAAATATATGCGTCGCAATTATATTATGAAAATACATATAGTTGATTAAAAATATTAAAAAATTATTGCGACGCATATTTGCATCGCAATTATTATCATAAATTTTAAATATTATCATTTAAAAATATTTAAAAATTATTGCGATGCACTGATTGCGTCGCAATTATTGTAATAAGTTATTATTTAATCAATTTAAAATATTAAAAATTATTGCGATGCCTTAGCGACGTAATTCTTAGAAAATAAAATAAATTTCTTGCCGGATGTTGGCGCCAGGTTAGCAACGCAACTATTGGTGTCGCTATATTTTCATAAATTAATAATAAAATCATATTAACAATGGATTAGCGACGCACTAATGCGTCGCTAAGCCATAATAAATTAAAAAAATATATTGCGACCATATAGCGACGCAACTAATTGCGTCGCTAAGTAGTTATATATAAGCCAGCCTTCTCTTCTTCTTCTTCCCAGTCTTGACCTAGCCGCCACCGTCCTCTAAAGATTTCCGGCTCCCACCTCGCTGCTCCGGCGCCTCCCCTGTGGTCCTCCGGCTCCCCGGCGTTCTCATCCGACTCCGGCTTCTTCTCTCGACCAAGGTAAGCCCCTACACTCTAAAAAAAAAATTTTTTTTTACTGATTTCCCTCCGGCCACGGCCGCTGCCGTGGCCGTCTTCTCCGGCCACGGCAGCGGCCGTCTTCTCCGGCCATAGCCGCTGCCGTGGCCGGCAGTGGCCTGGCCACGGTGGCCAGGCCACTATCACAAAAAAAAAAAAAAATTTCTTAACAGGGGGACCACCCCCCCCCCCGCCCTCCGGCCACGGTGACCAGGCCACTGTCACAAAAAAAAAATTTTTTTTTCTTAACAGGGGGGGGGGAGGAACCCCCCCGCCCCCCCCCCTTTTATTTCTTGTCCGGCCACGGCCGTGGCCGCCGCCGGACAAGGAGGCCACGGCCGCTGCCGTGGCCGTCTTCTCCGGCCACGGCCGCTGTCGTGGCCAGCAGTAGCCTGGCCACGGTGGCCAGGCCACTATCACAAAAAAAAAAAAAAATTCTTAACAAGGGGGGGGAAACCCCCCCGCCCCCCCCCCCCTTTTATTTCTTGTCCGACCACGGTGGCCAGGCCACTGTCACAAAAAAAAAAAATTCTTAACAGGCCCCGCCCCCCCCCCCCTTTTATTTCTTGTCCGGCCACGGCCGCTGCCGTGGCCGGCAGTGGCCTGGCCACGGTGGCCAGGCCACTGTCACAAAAAAAAAAAAAATTTTTCTTAACAAGGAGGGGGGGGGGGAGGAAACCCCCGCCCCCCGCTCCCGCCCCCCCCCCCCCTTTTATTTCTTGTCCGGCCACGGCCGTGGCCGCGGCCGGACAAGGCGGCCACGGCCGCTGCCGTGGCCGGCAGTGGCCTGGCCACGGTTGCCAGGCCACTGTCACAAAAAAAAATTTTTTTTCTTAACAGGGGGCGGGGGGGGGAAACCCCCCCCCCCCCCCCCCCCCCCTTTTATTTCTTGTCCGGCCACGGCCGTGGCCGCGGCCGGACAAGGCAGCCACGGTCGCTGCCGTGGCCGTCTTCTCCGACCACGGCCGCTGCCGTGGCCGGCAGTGGCCTGGCCACGGTGGCCAGGCCACTATCACAAAAAAAAAAAAAAAATTTTCTTAACAGGGGGGGGGGGAAACCCCCCGCCCCCCCCCCCCCTTTTATTTCTTGTCCGGCTGCCGTGGCCACGGCCGGACAAGGCGGCCACGGCCGCTGCCGTGGCTGGCAGTGGCCTGGCCATGGTGGCCAGGCCACTGTCACAAAAAAAAAAAATTTTTTTTCTTAACAGGGGGCATGGGGGGAAACCCCCTCCACCCCCCCCCCCTTTTATTTCTTGTCCGGCCACGGCCGTGGCCGGCAGTGGCCTGGCCATGGTGGCCAGGCCACTATCACAAAAAAAAAAAAAAATTTCTTAACAGGGGGGGGGGTTCCACCCCCCCCCCCCTTTTATTTCTTGTCCGGCCATGGCCGCTGCCATGGCCTGGCCACGGTGGCCAGCCACTGTCACAAAAAAAAAAAAAAATTTCTTAACAAGGAGGAGGGGGGGAAACGCCCCCGCCCCCCCCCCCCCCCCCCCTTTTTGTCTTGTCTGACCGCGACCGCAGGCGGCCACGGCCGCTGCCGTGGCTGGCCAGACCACTGTCACTCAAAAAAAAAAAAAAAAATGGCCACTGTCACTAAAAAAAAATTAGTTAGGGGGGACCACGGATCTGTTTGGATAGACTGATTGTTATATCTTGATTATTCAATAATATTTGTAATGCTAGATAGGAAGTCTTGTTGTATTATTATTTAATTTGTATAATGTTTATGCAATAATTAATTTAAGCAGAATGTTTATGCAATAGTATTTGTGCATTTGTAATTATTTACATTTGTTATGTCTTGATTATTTATATTCTGCTGCAAACTAAATGATGCATTAAATTATATAATGCTAAATAAAAAGTCTTCTTGTATTATTATTTAATTTCCAGCAATAAATTAGTAGTTTCAATGATTTACATTTTAGTATTCATAAACATTTGTATTTGACACAATAATCTTAAAAAGTTAGTGATTACATGTATAATTCACAAGAAGTTAAGAATAACAAGCATAAGTTCGATTGTCTTCGGACTTCCATAATCACAGCACTTTAACCTTTAGACCCGTTTGAGAATTTGTAAGCCTTAGTCTTGCAAATTCTTAAATTATCCTGGTGGACAGTTTGAATATTTCTTGCGACATGTTAGTCTGCTAGTAATCATCGTGGGATGAGATTTCGGTTTGTATTTGCTCATACGTTCTCCTAGTGTGGCTTATATACCACACATTTAGGAGAACATATGGGAAATGCTGCCGAAATTTCAATGTAACCGATCGATGATAATTAATAGCAGAATAACATATCACAAAAAATATTCTTGAATGGGATAGGGCCTTACCTTATAGACATGGAGTAAGGTAGAATTATTTAAGACACTTGAATTCTTGTGAAGTCTCATGATTAAACGCATCCCTTGCGGCCCGACCCAAACTCAAGCCCTCCCATTAGCCATGAACCTGTGCATCGGTCCTTGCTAGCACGCCAAGGATCGTAGCCGTGGCTCGCCCTTGCATGGTAGGGTCCTTAGTTGCCTTAAAAAAATTGGTATACTTATAAATGATTTAAATGGTTGTTATTAACCTTAGTTGTTATCAAAAAATAATTTAGTTATATATTTATTAATACTAATATAGTTTTATTTGTGGTTTCATTTAATGATTTATCAGACTTTGTATAAATCGATCAAAAATGAGCGGGGCTCGCTCGTGGATGTATGCAAGGATAAAAGATGGCTTGCTAAATTCAGATTTTCTGAATGGATTGGAAGAATTTATCGCATTTGCATGTAGCCAACCTGACTGGATGGATGGCCCTAGGATTAGGTGCCCATGCAACTTCCACAGGTGTCAGAATAAAGCCTACAGAGATGTGGAAACTGTTAAGGTGCATTTGTGTAAGAAGGGGTTTGTTCCTGATTACTATGTTTGGTACTGTCATGGTGAACCAGAGGATATTCCAGCATCTGTTATAGGCCAACAAGAGTCAAATCCCGTAGATGAACCATTTGTGAATTTAAACACATATGAACAAATGGTGATGAATGCATCGGGTAATGACTTCAATCAAAATACATTTATGGAAGAACCAAATTTAGAAGCACAGCAATTTTATGATATGTTGCGTGCTGCAAATCAAGAGTTATATCCTGGGTGTGAGGGTCATTCCCAGTTCTCTACAGCTGCTCGAATGTTGAATATTAAGGCAGAACATCGATTATCAGAAAAGGCATTCAATTATGTAGCTGGGTTAATCAAAGAAATTTTGCCAAATGACAATGTTGCCGCAGACAGTTTTTACGCAACAAAGAAGTTGTTGCGTGGGCTTGGGCTCCCAGTTAATAAGATCGATTGTTGCTTGAACAATTGTATGATATTTTGGGATGAAGACTCAGAGCTGAGATGGTGTAAGATTTGTGGGCAATCGAGGTTCAAAAACACCGAAGGAGGAGCCGGTACAAGTAGAGGAAAAGTGTGCCTTACAAGAGGATGCATTACTTTCCTCTTACCCCACGCCTGCAGAGATTATACAGATCTGAGGCAACAGCTGCTGATATGAGATGGCATGCTGAACATGAATCTAAAGAGGATGAAATGCGGCATCCATCAGATTCAAAGGCTTGGAAGCATTTCAATGAAAATCATCCTAATTTCGCTGAAGATATAAGGAATGTGAGATTATGTCTTTGTACCGATGGTTTCCAACCATTTGGTCAAGCGGGGCAACAGTATTCATGTTGGCCTGTGATACTGACTATATAACCTTCCTCCGTGGAAGTGCATGAAAGATACTGCAATGTTTTTAACCGTTTTGGTTCAAGGACCATCAAATCCAAAGAAAAAGATTGATGTCTTTCTACAACCGTTGGTGGCCGAATTGAAAATGTTGTGGGAAACAGGAGTCGTAGCATACGACATTTCTATGAAACAGAATTTCTTAATGAGAGCTGCTTTGATGTGGACAATAAGTGATTTTTCGGCATATGCAATGTTGTCTGGTTGGAGCACTGCTGGACGTCTAGCATGCCCTCATTGCATGTATGATTCGGATGCATTTACATTGCAGAAGAGTGGTAAGCAGTCATGGTTTGATAACCATAGGAAGTTCTTGCCCCCAAATCATCCTTACAGGCGTAACTTGATCGCCTTCCGGAAGAACAAAGCAGTCACAAAATTTGCCGAACCGGTTAGGTCCGGCATGGATCTATTTGATTCTATAGAGCATTTGGGGTTGATGTATGCATGGGAACCGGATGCAGATAGAATAAATGCCATATATGTAAAGAACATAACTGGAAGAAGCGAAGTATATTTTGGGATTTGCCTTATTGGAGCACAAATCTCATCTGGCACAACTTGGATGTTATGCATATCGAGAAAAATTTCTTTGATAACATATTTAACACGGTGCTAAACATCCCGGGAAAAACAAAAGATACTGCAAAGTCAAGAGAAGAACTTAATCAGTACTGCAGAAGAGGTGATTTGAGAAGGAGTGCCGATGGGACCTATCCTAAAGCATGTTACACTCTTGACAGAAATTCACGAGAAGTTTTATGTAACTGGCTTAGAGGGTTAAAATTTTCAGATGGTTATGCTCAAATATCGGTAGGTGTGTGGACATGCATAAGCTCAAGTTGTTCGGCATGAAGAGTCACGACTGCCATGTTTTCATGCAACGGTTATTACCTATAGCTTTTCGTGAGTTGCTTCCGCAACATGTCTGGAAGGCAATTACGGAGCTCAGCTTATTCTTCAAGGAGTTATCTGCCGCAGTCATTACTTCTACATCCATGGCAAGGCTTGAGGAGAAAATTCCAATTATTTTATGCAAGCTTGAGCGAATATTTCCTCCCAGTTTTTTTGACTCAATGGAGCATTTACCGGTACACTTGCCATACGAAGCGAGCATAGCTGGTCCCGTGCAGTATCGCTGGATGTATCCTTTCGAGAGGTAAATATATACATCATTAAGATATGTTGACATTTCAAATATTATTTCATTGCTTGAAAAATTCGTTAATTTTTTGTTGCAACTTTACATATAGGTATCTTAAGAAGTTAAAAAATAATGTGCGTAATAAGGCAAGGGTTGAAGGTTCTATATGCAATGCACACTTGGTCGAAGAAGTTTCAGCTTTTGCCTCACATTACTTTGAGGGTCACGTCCACACGAGGAGCCGAAATCATGGTCGTAACAATGACATATTTATGGATGAAGCAGAAGCTAATGACGGTAGAATATCAATTTTTAAAGCTATCGGCCGTTCATTTGGTGGGCAGAAGTCAAGAAATCTTAGCGATATGGAGTATAATGCAGCACATTATTACATCCTAATGAACTGTCGAGAAGTCGATCCATATATCGAGTAAGTGTATACTTCAATGCTAAATTGGAAATTTAAATTTAATAACAATATACCAAATATTTAATTTCTAACATTAGTTTTCATCCTTTTCATCCCATATGGATGTTTTGTGATAGACAACGACAGATGAATCCCGACATCAGTCAAGTTGCAATTGGACAGAAATTAGAAACGGAGTTTGCTTACTGGTTTTATGAATTTGTGAGTAGTATCACTCAATCAATTTCGATAATGGCTATTATTTTTTGAATTGGATGTCAATAGCTTATTAATTTATAGGTCAACGGCCCATGGTCCACAACCGATAATATTTTCATTAAATGTCTATCGCAATGGCCATTGAAGACCGTAACAACCTCTACTGGCTATTTTGTAAATGGGTACAAATTTCAGATTGAACGATTAGCAGCTTCAAGAGGCACGCAGAACTGGGGCGTGTGTGTGAAAGGAGAAAGTGTTGGAGCAAATATGCAGGATTATTATGGAAAGTTAGTAGAGGTGGTTGAAGTTGAATATCCCGGTTGGCCTATGAAACGAACCGTATTGTTTCGTTGTGATTGGTTCGATCCGATAGTTCCTGTGGGCAAAAGGGTTCATAACGACTACAATTTGGTTGAAGTGAACCATCGACGAAGATTGCAGAAATATGACCCATTCATCCTTGCATCCCAAGCTCAGCAAGTCTTTTACTGCGGATATCCAAGTTTGCGCAACGACAAGCGAGATTGGTGGGCCGTTTCTAAAATCGTCCCACGTTCAACAATCGTATTAGAGGAGAGTTCATCAAGTCAATCAGCCGAGTGCCCTGCATTTCAAGAGGATGAGATGGAAATGCATGCAATTGAGGACGACACAAGGGCTCCTGAAACATCACTTAGAGATCCAAATGGTGATGTCTAAGAAATTACGGATGCAAATGTTCGGTTTCCTTCCGATGATAATGAAACTGATTCGCAATCCGATACGACATCGGATGTTGAACCAACATTTCACGAAACAAATGACACAGATTAAACATAGAGGTTTTTTAAAATTTAACTTTTTTTTATAAGTGTTAAATTCTTACATAGTCAATCATTAATTGTAATTTAATTGTGTAAATCTTTAGTATTTTCAGTATGACGGGCAGAGGTAGATCTACCGACGATAGACGGAGTGAGCAGAGACGTAGCCCTGCTACATCAGATCACATGAGCGTCGGAGATGGAGAGTTTGGATGTCCAGCAGAGGCGCAACCTTCGATCTCTCCAGCAGTATTACCATCCAGCCGATCGGCACAGACCTCCGAGAGTTCTTCCACCATCGATCGCACTGTACTTCGACTTGATGCTCAAGGGATGTAAGTATATACTAATTAAAAATATATGTTTATGTTTTTAAGTCAATTACTTATAAACATGCATTTTTTTAACAGATTCATTGAGCAGCATCATGTATCCAGCCA
This sequence comes from Calamus simplicifolius, assembly GCA_900491605.1. Lineage (NCBI taxonomy): Eukaryota > Viridiplantae > Streptophyta > Magnoliopsida > Arecales > Arecaceae > Calamus > Calamus simplicifolius. Next base: position 116,258 of record UESW01002166.1, read on the forward strand.
CATCAGCGCCGTATTTCAGAGTCGTGCAGATCCTAGTGGCTACGATTGGCGCCACGTATCTCCAGCCACGAGGGAGTTTTATTTTTCTGAGTTTCAGGTAAACTTATTAAATACAATTTATCAGTGATATAAAATTTCTTAAACTTAATAAATTCAGAAACTAACTATTTATTTTAATGCAAAAAAAGTTTACGTGGATCCTGCCAGCCATGATGCCATTAGGGCAGCATGGGAGGCTCTGACGCGACGCCGATACTCCGACATGCTTCATCATTGGAGGTCATCGGGTCAGCGTCCTGCGCACGTGCCAGAGGATATTTGACACGAGTGGCAGCAGACCTGGGAGTCCGATGGCTGGCCCAGGAGGTCCGCATCAGCCAGCACGAACCGCCGATCTGAGAAGGGCGGTCCTGCATGGGTCTCTTTCGCCATACTTCGGGCTCCATTTCGATTCAGGAGCACAGACGGCGTATGGTAAGAAAACATAAATATTTTAATTACTATTTTAGTTATTTACAAATATTTGTATTAATATTATTTTTTTTATTGTTATAGTCTGAGCAGGAGGGCAGAGATCCTGGTGAGTTTCGTCTATTCAGGGCGACACACACCAGGAGGGACGGTTCCTAGGTCGACACGCGATCACGGGAGGTTGCGGTAAGAAATTAGATATATGTAGTATCTGTTTAATTTCTAAAATTTTATTTCGAGAAATTTATTAACTCATTTATTGTTGATTTCATAATTTCAAGACACGAGTCGAGGAGCTTTGCTCCCAGGCATCGCAGGTCGACTCTACTGATGGGGAGACGCCCGTCGAACTTTCAGCAGAGGAGAGTCGGCGTGTATTTTTGGAGGCTATTGGTGCCCAGCCACGAGACCGCAGGGTCTATGGTCTGGGCACTAGAGCTTCTACATTTTTTTCCCATCAGGCCTCCAGCTCGCGAGTTCCTGGTGATCTTCCTCCCGAGCGTTTACAGGACCTTCGCAGATCTATTGCAGAGGAGGTTCGTCAGGAGGTCGAGCAGGATTTTGAGGATCGTATGCGAGGCCGGGATCAGGAGGTTGCAGACATGCGAGATGAGATGCATTATTTGCGGGATATGGTTAGACGCTTGTCGCAGAGTCTTCAGCCTCCACAGCCTCCACAGCCTCCACGTGATCGCTCAGATTCTTGATGTATTTTTCTTTTCTTTTTTTATATTGTAAAAACTTCAAAATTTTAATATATAAATTATTTTTAAAAATTTATTATTGTTTGGATTGAGTGAAAAATGTTTGTATCAATATTTACATTTAGCAAAATTGTATTAACCGTTTTAATTTTTAATCTTTTATATTTTTTTAAAAACAAAATTTACGACGCATTAGCGACTGAAATTGCATCGCTAATATTTTCAAAATATTATTATTAAATATTGCGATGCAATGACCTGGCATCGTAATAATTTAAAAATAAATTTAATAGCGATGCATTAGCGACTAAAATTGAGTCGCTATTTTATCTTAAAAATTTTTAATAAATATTGCGATGCAATGACCCTGCGTTGCAATATTTTAAAATATTTTTTATTTGCGATGCATTAGCGACTCAAATTGCGTCGCTATTATACCAAAAATATTATTGTTAAATATTGCGATGCATCTGGATGCGTCGCAATATTGCGATGCAATTTAGTGCGTCGCAATATTTAATAATAATTTTTTTAAAAAATTAATTTTAAATTTAGTGACGCATTTACATGCGTCGCAGTTGAGTCGCAGAGAGTCGTAATATTGCGACGCAATTGCGACAAATGGGTATTGCGATGGACATTTGAGCGACGCCGTCATTGCGTCGCTATTGCGTCGCAATATCATGTTTAGCGACGCAATTGCGACGCATTTGGGCGTCGCAATATTTTATTTCTCTTGTAGTGAGGAGAGAACGCTCGGCCAGGGAATCGAGCAAGAGAAGTTTGTACATGAAGTCTCTCTTGATGGAAAAATGCTACGTGAAGGGAGCTCAGCAAGAGGACGTGGCTTGGATTTTGGTGGAAGGAGTGTTTCCGGCCAAAGGATTTAATTAAAAATAAATCTAGATTAAAAGAAGGGGCTATGGAGTTTCAAATCTAGGATCAACGGATTTGAGGACAAATACTTTACCGCTATACCGATCTGATCGTTGGCAACAAAAAGTGTAAGCCTAGGATACTTTCTAGCAAGGTGGATCCTATTACTGTTCATCGAGGACTAAACTCCAATAATTGGTATCAGAGCCAAGCTTAAAAAGAAGTTGTTTGGAGATCTTCAAGGGCTGTAAAATTTTAGCAAGGCTTCATCAAGGTCTCTCAATTTTCTGAATTTTTTTGTGCTTTTTTTTTTTTTGATTGAGATCTCACCATGGATAGTAGCATAAAATTAGATTTTAAAAGGTTTGATGAGAAGGAAAGTTTCTCCATATGGAAAGTCTGGATAGAGGACCTTCTTGTGCAGCAGGGTTTAGATCTGGCTTTGGAGGAAAGGCCAGATGGGATGACAGATAAGCAGTGGATGTCGTTGGAGAAGAAGGTATGTTCAGCAATTAGAAGATGTTTAGCAGATTCAGCCCTTTATTCAGTGCTGGAGAAGAAGACTTCGAAGGGATTCTGGTCAAAGTTGCAAGCCTTCTATATGGGAAAAAATATGTGCAATAAGTTGATATTGAAGAAGCGCCTCTACAGCCTTCGAATGTCAGAGGATGGAAATGTGCTGGGCCACATCCAAGTGTTCGACCAGGTGGACAATGAACTGCTGAATGTCGGGGTCAAGATGGAGGAAGAAAATAAGGCACTTTTGCTATTGTGTTCGCTGCCCATATTACATGACTCATTGGTCACGATGTTGCTCTACAAAAAGGAGACATTGTTCTATGAAGATATTATCTTGGTGCTTCAGACAAATGAGCAGGGAAAGAAGATGACCAAGGATGCTACTCCCCAAGAGGGTCTATCAGTTGGGGAAGGGTCATACAGAGGCAAGAACAGAAGCAAGCCTAGGGGACGATTACAGTCCAGGAAGGATAAGTGCTATAAGTGTGGTGAGGTAGGACATTTCAAGAGGGACTGTCCAAAGTAAAAAAAAGAAAGAAAAGGAAGGATCTGAAACAATGAGTACAGTTGCAGGACAAAAGGTGGAGGATGATCTCTTGGTGGTATCAGATGGTCACAGGCACAACACAAAAATATGGACCTTGGATTTAGCTTGTTTTCATCATTGCACTCCCAACCGGTCATGATTCAGCACTTACACAGAGATTGATGAGGGATGTGTGACTCTTGGAGATGATCACCCTTGCAAGATGGCAGGGATTGACACAATGAGGGTGAGAATGTTTGATGGCATGGTATGCACTCTTACCAACATGAAGCATATCCCAGAACTCAAGAAGAATCTGGTGTCACTGGGGTACTTGGAGCAGACTAGATACAGCTTCAGTAGTCATATCAGGAATGGAGTTCTGAACATCTCTAATGAAGCTATAGTGGTGATGAGAGGAAGAAGGCTGGAGAATAACTTATACGGGTTGAAGGGCTCTGTGTTGACCAAAAAATCTGAGGCAGTAGTTATGGAACAGGATCCTCGGGATGTGTACATGATGTGGCATTACCGCTTAGGCCACATGAAAGACAGGAAAATGAAAGAACTGAGTAAGAGAGGGCTACTTTCGGACCTGAGTGGTGGAGATATGAAGATTTGTAAGCCATGTCAGATGGAAAAGCAAAGAAGAGTGTAGTTCTTGGTCAGCACAGCTAGGAGTGCAAAACCCCTGGAGCTAGTACATATGGATGTCTGGGGATCAGCCCCAATTTCTGCAAGAAATAGGGCCAAATGCTTCCTTACTCTAATAGATGATTTTTCAGGAAAGCAGTAGATCTACTTTATGAAGGAGAAATCAGAGGTCTTCACCAAGTTCAGAATCTGGAAGGCTGAGGTGGAGAGGGAGCAGGATAGGAGTGTGAAGTATCTAAGATCAGATAGTGGCGGGGAATATACCAGCAAGGAGTTTTAGAGATTTTATGAGGAGTAGGGCATCAAAAGGTACTTCTCAGTGATGAAAACTTCTCAACAGGAAGGGATGGCTGAGAGGATGAATAGAACACTATTAGAAAAAGCAAGGTGCTTGAGGCTACAGGAAGAGCTTCCAAAGATGTTCTGGGTTGACGCAGTAGGTGCAGCTAGCTACTTAGTCAATCGGTCACTGCACATCAGATTGGATAGAGACATTCCAGAGGAGATATGGTCTAGAGGAAAGACAAGCTTGAACCATCTGAGGGTATCTGGATGCACGGCATTTGTGTATATTGGTGCTGGGAAGCGGAGTAAGTTGGATGCTAGGTCAAAAAAAATGGTGTTCATGGGCTACCCGTATGGAATCAAGGGGTATCGGCTATGGGACCCCTTGGAGAAGAAGGTTGTCATCAGTAGGAATGTGACTTTCGATGAGAGCTTAATCCTTTGAAGCAGAGATGGTATAGATGCACAACAGAGACTACAGAAGGTGAAACACGGTAACACTAGTCAGATGACCTTCCACACAGTCATGCCATTTGCTAGTGGACCAGGAGGATTTGAGATTCAGATAGAGAGGACTGATAGAGGGGTTAGAAGCTAAGAAGTTCAGCAGGATGCAGCTGAGCAGAGGACTCAGGAGGATATAGCTAAACAGGGGACTGATACTGGGATCACACTGCATAGGCCCAGGAGAAATGTACGACCATCAGTTTGATATAGCTTCGAGAACTCGATGTCATATGCCCTGGTGATATCGAATGGAGACCCTTACACCTATCAGGAGGCTATGGAGAGCTAGGACAGGAATAGATGGGTTCAGGCTATGGCAAGAGATGCAGGCTATAGCAGAGAAGATGCAGTCTCTCTACAAGATTGGCACGTGAAAAGTGGTCCAGTTGCCATAAGAAAAAAATCCATTGGTTACAAATGGGTTTATTAGCGCAAGAAAGGGCCTTCAGAGCAAGGAGATATCAGGTACAAGATAGGACTAGTGGCCAGAGGATGCTCTCGAAAGGAAGGCTTCGACTACAGAGAGCTGATGGAAGAAGGTGAAATGGAGCTAATAAAGGTACACACCAAGAAAAACCCAGCAATGTACTGACCAAGGTTCTTTCATGGAACAGCTTTCGTAGGGATGCAGCTGCTGGACACGATGGATGTGTTGAGGCCTTGAAAGTAGCAAGGTGAAGATTGTTGGACCTGATATGGTGCTATTAAGGCTCAGGGGGGCTAACTTATATTGGGCTAGGTGTGGGTCCAAGGGTTGAGATTAAATCAAGTCACGTGTGTACACGGGCTTGGGGATTAGTTTAATCTCATTGAATTAATACATGGAAGTTTTTGTTGATTCTGAGCCTGGCCCATTTGGTGGATGTATTTAAACTCTAGTCTCTAGGGTTTGGATGGAATAGAACATATTCTTTTCTTTCAAAATAATTTTTTCACCCTATCTCTTCTTCCTCCTCCTCCTCCTCCCTACCTGTTGACCCAATTGATGATTTTGATGATTAACAAAACTATTTGAGTATAATTTTTGAAGGCTCTGATGATTTTGATTTAGTGTTTCAGCCTATAAGACTATTGAAAAATCAAAATCAGAAGTTTCAATGTGTTCTGGATCGAATCTAATGTCTAGGTAAGAATTGCAGACATTAGAGTCGACTCCGAGAATCACAGAGCCGACTCCAGAACTGGCACGGTCATTAGAGTCGACTCCAAGACTGTGATAGTCGACTCTCACAGACGGAGCAGAAAGTCGATTTTTCTGGCTCCAACCTAGAGTCGACTCCGGGTAAGTTAGAGTCGACTCCGGAAAAGCATCTTGTCGACCCCAGAAAAGCCAGAGACGACTCCGGGAATATCATTTTAAAACGCCTCGAGCTAGAGCCGACTCCAGAAAAGTTAGAGTCGACTCCAACCCACCTGGAACGAAAAACGAAGTTGCCAGATCAGCTCTAACGGTAACTTTTCTATTTTTACTCATTTTTAACGGATATATTTTGATGCAAGGTACACTCCAATGGATAGTTTTATTCCAAAAGAGGTGTAAAAGAAATCTATAAAAAGGGGAGTCTATTGTTCAAAAAAAAAAAGAAGAGAGGAAAAAGAACGGAAAAATCTGAAAAAAATCTGAGATAGACAAATCCCATTTCAAAATCTGAGAGCTTGAATCTTGAAAGGAAAACCTTTTAGCTCAAATCCATCCACTCCAAAAGCCTCAAGAGGAATCCAAAGAGTTCAAAATCAAAGTCTTGGAGGATTTCCCAACTTGGAGAAAGGAGATTTTTTTCTTGCTTTTCAACCCTTCTCAACTGCTTCAACCACGAAGAATCGGAGCTGAGGCTTGATTCAATCCAGCAAGGAGAAGAAGAAAAGAAGAAAAGGAGAAAAGCTCAAAAGCCAACCAATCTTCAAATCAGGCTTTTCTAAACCTTGTTATTAATTTGTATATTTGCTCATTGAGGAGCTTTGTATTCACACACAATACTTATCTTATTTTTTGCCTAGTTCAATCTGGGGGATTGAACTAGAGGAGGTAGTTTTACCTCGGATTAAGCTTGGGTTAGTTGTGAGCCCGTGAAAAACAACGTATAGGGTTTTGTGCTGGTAAGCCCGAGTAAAACCAGCTGGGTTCGTTGTGCACCCGGTAAAACAACAAGTTTGAGTTGTGAGCTTGAAAATAACTCAGCTGTAATCTAGAGAGATTATAGTGTGGACCCAAGTGAATCTTGGGAGTGGACGTAGGTGTTGAATACACCGAACCACTATAAAATCTTTGGTGTTTGCAGTGTCTCATTGTCTCTTTATCTATCTCTATCTTACTCACTGCACTTTATAGTTATCTTGCATTTGCCCTCATTAATCTCAAGCAAACTATTTTAAAAAGGGCTAATTTTTTAAAGAACCCAATTCACCCCCCCTCTTGGGTTGCCATCTGGGCCAACAATTGGTATCAGAGCAAGTGCTCATTTAGAATTTGATCTCACGATCAAGGGCTAAAGATCCTTATGGCAACACAAAGTGGTTCATGTTTTGCTGAAGGTCATTCTACGAATAGACCTCCTTTATTTAATGGAACCAACTATTCATATTGGAAAGCTAGAATGAGAATATTCATTCAAGCTTCGGACTATGAATTGTGGGGAGTAATAATAAACGGACCTAGTACACCCACACACCTTATTGATGGCACTATTGTTCCTAAACCCGAAAGGGATTGGAATGATAATGATAGGAGAATGGCACAACTAAATGCTAAAGCCATTAATATCTTATATTGTTCCTTAGACTCTAATGAATTCAACCGTATCTCAACATGTAATTCCGCAAAAGAAATTTGGGATAGGTTGGAAATAACTCATGAAGGAACAAACCAAGTTAAGGAATCAAAAATAAATATTTTGGTTCATAAATATGAATTGTTTACAATGGAACAAACTGAAACCATCACATGCATGTTCACTAGATTCACTGATATTGTGAATGGTTTAAAGAGTCTTGGTAGAATTTATTCTAATGCTGACCTTGTGCGCAAAATTCTTAGGTCACTACCAAGAGCGTGGGAAGCAAAAGTCACTGCTATCCAAGAAGCAAAGGACCTCAATGCACTACCTTTAGAGGAGCTTCTAGGATCCTTAATGACCCACGAGCTGACGATGAAGCAGCATGTTGAGGAGGAAACAAAAAGAAGAAAACTCTTGCCCTCAAGACTGCAGAAATGGAAGAGAGCAGCAGTGAAAGTAATGATGAAGATGATGAGGAAACTGCTCTCTTGGCCAAAAAATTCAGAAAGTTTATGAGAAAAAGGCCCTTCCATAAAAAGAAATTTGGAGCAAGATTTGATGGAGAAAAGGATAAGAAAAAGGACAAGGAGAAAGAAAAAGAAAAAGAGCCCTTGGTATGTTATGAGTGCAAAAAGCCAGGGCACTTTAAATATGATTGTCCTTTGCTGAAAAAGGCCTTCAAGAAAAAGAAGAAAGCATACATGGCAACATGGTCAGATGAATCTTCCTCATCGAAGAAAATGAACAAAAGGAAGTTGCCAATATCTGCTTCATGGCCAACAACGACGACAACGACAATGAGGTAAGTTCTGAAAACTCAAATGATGAATTTACATTTAATGAAATGTTTGAAGCTTTCAATGAATTGATGATTGATTTTAAATCTTTGAAAAAGAAGTATAAGTTTTTGAAAAATGATAATATTAGCTTAGCTAAAAGTAAAAATGAATTAGCTTTAGAAGTTAAGAACTTAACTAATGAAAAAGAAGAACTTAGGAAAGAAAGAGATAATCTTAATCAAGAAATAGATTTGTTAAATCTGAAACTAAAAACTCAACAAAAGATTTAAAAGATCAATTAAAAACTTTAGCTTTAGAAAAAGAACAGCAAGTTAAAGAAAATGACTCTCTTAAGAAAGATGTTAAAAAATATAAAGACATTGTTGAGAAATTCACTTTAAGTTCAACTAAACTTAACATGATCTTAGATAGTCAAAAAGCTGTTTTTGACAAAGCAGGTTTAGGGTATAACACATTAAGGAAACAAAAATCTTAAAGAATATTTTTATAAAAGCCAACCAAAGTAATATAACTTGTTTCAAATGTAATGAAAAGGTCATAAATCATTTGAATGCAAAACGTTAAAGAATAACAACAAGTTAAATATTAAAGCTAAGAAAATATGGGTTCCGAAAGGAACAATTTTTGTTGCTGCTAACCATGAAGGACCCAAGAAAGCTTGGGTACCTAAGAGCAAAACTTAAAATTGTGTATGCAGGTGTGTCTTGCAACCCGAGCAACTAAAAGACAATGGTATTGGATAGCGGGTGTTCAAGACACATGACGGGTGATGAATCTCAATTCATCACTTTAGAGGCAAAAGATGGAGGTGTTGTTACTTTTGGTGATAATGGCCAAGGAAAAATTATTGGCATTGGAAAAATAGGTATCACACCCATACTTTTATTGACAATGTCTTACTGTGAAAGGTTTAAAGCATAATTTACTAAGTATCAGTCAATTATGTGATAAAGGATTTAAAGTTACATTTGAATCATCTTTATGCATTGTTAAAAATCCTACTAATGATAATCTGAAATTTGTTGGTCATAGGCATGGTAATATCTACATTGTTGATTTAAATGATTTGAATGATAGAAATGTTGATTGCCTAGTTGCTATGAATAATAAAACTGATAATAGTTGGTTATGGCATCGTAGGCTAGCTCATGCAAGCATGGATCTATTATCTAAACTAATCAAAAAGGATTTAGTAAATGGTTTGCCAAAACTCTCTTTTGAAAAAGATAAATCTGTGATGCTTGTCAATTTGGAAAACAAACTCGAGTATCTTTTAAATCGAAAAATGTGATTTCAACCACTAGACCTTTAGAACTCTTGCACATGGATTTATTCGGTCCTACAAGAACAACTAGTCTAGGAGGAAAAAGATATGGTTTTGTCATAATTGATGATTTCTCTCGTTTTACATGGGTTTTATTCTTAGCCAGTAAAGATGAAGCATTTCCATCATTTCAAAAATTATTTAAAAGAATTACAAATGAAAAGAATTCTTCTGTTTTATCGATACGAAGTGATCATGGAAAAGAATTTGAAAATCAATATTTGAAAATTTTGTAATGAAAATGGAATTGAACATAATTTTTCTGCACCCAGAACACCTCAACAAAATGGAGTAGTAGAAAGGAAAAACAGAACTTTAGAAGAAATGGCTCGTACCATGTTGTGTGAAAGCAATCTCCCAAAATATTTTTGGGCTGAAGCAATTAACACTGCATGTTATGTTTTAAATCGTGCATTAATTAGACCTGTTTTGAAAAAAGACTCCTTATGAACTTTGGAAAGGTAGAAAACCTAAATATCGGTTATTTTCATGTCTTTGGATGTCGCTGCTTTGTTTGAATAACGGAAAAATAACTTGATAAATTTGATGCGAAATCTGACGAAGGAATTTTTCTTGGTTATTCATTGCATAGTAGAGCTTTTAGAGTTTTTAACAAAAAGACATTGGTAGTTGAAGAATCTATTCATGTTATATTTGATGAAACTAAATCTTCAAAAGAGAAAGGAAGATTGAAATCAATTGAAGACTTGAAAGACAAAGAAGAATCAGATACACAAGAGGTAAATGAAGAAAGAATCCTAATCCACCTGAAGCCTCACAAGGTAATGATGACTTAGAAAGAGGATGGAGGTATGTTCACAGTCACCCTAAAGATCAATTATTGGTGAAATATCTCATGGAATTAGGACAAGATCGACATTTAGATACATAATAACTTAGCATTTGTTTCTAAAATTGAACCTAAATGTTATGATGAAGCTAAGAAATGATATTGATTGGTTAAATGCAATGCATGAAGAACTTAATCAATTTGAAGAAATAATGTTTGGACACTTATTGAAAGACCTAATGATTATCAAATTATTGGAACAAAATGGGTTTTCAGAAATAAGTTAGATGAACATGGTAACATAATAAGAAATAAAGCAAGACTAGTAGCTAAGGGTTATAATCAAGAAGAAGGAATTGATTTTGATGAAACATATGCCCCTGTTGCTAGATTAGAAGCTATCAGATTACTTGCTGTTGCTTGTTTATGAATTTTAAATTATATCAAATGGATGTTAAAAGCGCTTTCTTAAATGGATATATTGCTGAACAAGTATTTGTGGAACAACCACCCGGTTTTGAAATCACTTGTTTCCAAACCACGTATTTAAATTAAACAAAGCTTTATGGTTTGAAGCAAGCTCCCCGGGCTTGGTATGAAAGATTAAGCAAGTTCTTGATTAGTAATAAATTCATTCGAGGAAATGTTGATACAACCTTATTTATTAAAAGACAAAATGATGATATTAATTTATTCAAATCTATGTAGATGATATCATATTTGGTGCCACTAATGACTCGTTATGCAAAGATTTTGCTAAGCTTATGCAGGGAGAATTCGAGATGAGTATGATGGGAGAACTGAATTATTTTCTCGGACTCCAAGTCAAGCAAAGCAATGACGGGATCTTCATAAGCCAATCCAAGTACATCAAGAGATGATCAAAAAGTTTGGCATGGAGACATCTAAAAGTATCGGTACCCCTATGAGCTCATCTTGTAGAATTGATGCTTGTAATTGAAAAATCTAGATCTAAAACTTTATAGAGGAATGATAGGATCTTTGTTATACTTAACTGCCAGTAGACCTGATATCTTGTTTAGTGTTTGCATGTGTGCCAGATATCAAGCTAATCCTAAAGAATCACACTTGCTTGCTGTTAAAAGAATATTAAATATTTAAATGGAACTAAAAACTTAGGACTTTGGTATGACAGACAATCTAGCATTGACTTAATAGGATACACCGATTCAGACTTTGCTGGATGTAAACTAGACAGAAAATCAACTAGTGGAACTTGCCAATTCCTAGGTGTTAACTTAATCTCATGGTTTAGCAAGAAGCAAACTTCAGTAGCATTGTCTACGGCCGAGGCCGAATACATTGCAGCTGGAAGTTGCTGTGCTCAAATTTTGTGGATTAAGCAGCAACTAGAGGATTATGGTATCAAACAAAAGGGACACCCATAAGATGTGATAATACAAGTGCAATAAATCTTACTAAAAATCCAATTCAACATTCAAGAACAAAGCATATTGAAATAGATATCACTTTATAAGAGAACATGTAGCCAATAATGAAATTTGTCTTGATTATGTGAATACTGAAGAACAACTTGCAGATATATTAACAAAACCCTTAAGTGAAGAAAGATTTTGTTATCTTAGAGGAGAATTAGGAGTTTGTGATCCTTTGGAATAGTTTTTTTTGAAACTCTTAAGGACATCAATCTAGATTTCATCATTTTCTTGAAAAATCTTGATATTTCAATAAGGAAATCTATCTAGATCTTGATTCAATGTTTCCCCAATTGCTAAATAACTTTAATCTATAATTTGATGATTAATTGAATAGTTTCAAATGCTTGAAACTTAATTTTTTTTCTCTGAAACTGTTAGAGTCGACTCTGACAGTTTGCGGAGTCGACACCTGAGTTTTTGATTTTCTGTCTAAGTGATTAGAGCCGACTCTGGCTTTTGTGGAGCCGACTCTAATACGAGCGCTGACAGACTTTCTGGCTCGGAGCCGACACCCAGTTTTCGGGAGTCGACTCTAAGTCGAGTTAGGTCAAAAATAAAAAGGCGGAGTCGACCCCCAATCATTCCAATCGTCTCCTAAACCGTTCCTAAGAACTCCAAAACTTTTCCAACTTCCCCAAATCCACTCAAAACCCCTGATTAACCTTCCAATCCTCTCAATGGCTCCAAAGAGGCGTGGATTCGTCGCTGGAGCATCCGTTCCAACGAGAAGACGCACGGTTCGAAGGCAACCATCGCCTTCTTCCTCTTCGGCCACTCAAGAGGATTCTCCACCTTCACCCTCATCTCCTAAGGTTGATCAATTAGCTGGTAAGACCATTACCACTGGGAGAAAAGTTAATTTTGATTTATTTGAATCGGAGGGTTTCTCTATTGGAAGAAATTTAAGGGATATGGGATGGGAGAAAGTGTGCTCACTAGATTTACCCACTTATCCAGCATTGGTAAGGGAGTTTTATAATGGATTAAGCAGAGGAGAAGGAGGATTGAGCACAGTGAGAGGAACTAGGGTTACGGTAACAACTGAGATTCTTGGAACCCTATTAGAAATGCCCACTGTTGGTTTAATGGAATGTCAACTTAATGACAGAAGTGGTGCACTATCAAGGATGCTAGGAAGAGATGTGACTGAGTTCGAAGAGATCTTTGCAAATCAGTTAAACCTAGAACTCAGATTATTGCATAATATATGTGGTAGAATCTTATTTCCAAAAATAGGGAGATTTGAGTATGTCTCGGAGCGAGACGTTCTGATGATGGACTGCATTATAACTGGAAGGCCAGTCAATTTAGCTGGCATGATGATAGGTTACATGGCAGAGGCAGCTACTAAGAAAAGATCAACACTGCCATACGGTATGATTCTGACACTAGTTTTTAGAAGCCAGGGTGTGCTCATAATGGAAAATGAACCTTTGAGAAAACTGAGACACACTGATTATTACAGCACTTCTACTATTCATAGAATGGGATTTAAGAAAGTTAATGGTGTTTGGATGAGGAGAGAGGAAAGAACAGATAGGGATGGTGCAGAGGGAACCAGACTAGAAGAAATCCCGGGACCATCTACTGCGGGACCATCAGTCCCTGATTCATCTTTTGCGGGACCTTCGTCTGCTGGACCTTCGGAGGCCGGACCAAGTTCTATTCCATCACCTCCACATCAGCCTATAACAAATTCTGGAGGATTTTCTAATGAACAACTTGATCAGTTAAGAAGCTTACTTGCTGAGTATGACAGTCACAGGTCAAATGAAATTAATCAATTGAAAGAAGACTTTAATCAGTAAAAGAAGAATTAAATTCGAGACTGGACATGCTATCCTTTACCTTAGGCAGTTCTGTAGAATCCTTTGGAGCTGAGCTTCACAAGATCTTCGAAAGGATGGAAGGCATTGCCGATGGATCAGGATCGTATGTTCATGCAACGGTCAATTGAAGAAGGATATTGACCTTGCAGTCTCTCAAATCGAAGCCTGCCTTGAAAATTTTAAGAAGTCACAAAAAGATGATGTAATGGAGATAATAGGTCATCTAAAGAAAATTGTATTCAAGCACATTTGATCTTGTTTTAGAATTTAATAGCTTGTACTTAGGAAGTTTTTGATTATCCAATGTATTTCATTTTGAAATGTAAATGAATCAACTGATGTAATGGTTCTTGCATATGAAATACAATTTCACTTTTTCAAAATTTTGATTGATTGGATTCCTATGCTTTATTGAGATTATAAATTTTTCTTTACTCTCCTTATTGCTAATAACAAAAAAGGGGGAGAGATAGTTGTGTATATGCAAAGAAAGAAAAGATTATATATGCATAAAGAAAGAAGAAAGGGGGAGAAGGGAGAATTAATTATGCAAAATGAATTGAAATGTTTATCAGTTACAATTTGATGTTTATATATAAGAGGAGCTACTCAATGCAGGGGGAGCTTAACAAAAAGCTCATTTACAATCTTATGCACATTAAGTTTAACAATTCAATATTGATGGATTATATTGAACTCATGTACAATTTTAAAGTTTACATTGAACATTGGCATCAAAACCTTAATTTCAATGGTTTAAAGTTAAAATGACTATAATCCTTAATTTGATTGAATTTTGAATGCATATACTCAAAGTTTTTGTTATCATCAAAAAGGGGGAGATTGTTGACCCAATTGATGATTTTGATGATTAACAAAACTATTTGAGTATAATTTTTGAAGGCTCTGATGATTTTGATTTAGTGTTTCAGCCTATAAGACTATTGAAAGATCAAAATCAGAGTTACAATGTGTTCTGGATCGAATCTAATGTCTAGGTAAGAATTGCAGACATTAGAGTCGACTCCGAGAATCACAGAGCCGACTCCGGAACTGGCACGGTCATTAGAGTCGACTCCGAGACTGTGAGAGTCGACTCTCACAGACGGAGCAGAAAGTCGATTTTTCTGGCTCCAACCTAGAGTCGACTCCGGGTAAGTTAGAGTCGACTCCGGAAAAGCATCTTGTCGACCCCAGAAAAGCCAGAGACGACTCCGGGAATATCATTTTAAAACGCCTCGAGCTAGAGCCGACTCCAGAAAAGTTAGAGTCGACTCCAACCCACCTGGAACGAAAAACGAAGTTGCCAGATCAGCTCTAACGGTAACTTTTCTATTTTTACTCATTTCTAACGGATATATTTTGATGCAAGGTACACTCCAACGGATAGTTTTATTCCAAAAGAGGTGTAAAAGAAATCTATAAAAAGGGGAGTCTATTGTTCAAAAAAAAAAAAAAGAGAGGAAAAAAACGGAAAAATCTGAAAAAAATCTGAGATAGACAAATCCCATTTCAAAAATCTGAGAGCTTGAATCTTGAAAGGAAAACCTTCTAGCTCAAATCCACTCCACTCCAAAAGCCTCAAGAGGAATCCAAAGCGTTCAAAATCAAAGTCTTGGAGGATTTCCCAACTTGGAGAAAGGAGATTTGTTTCTTGCTTTTCAACCCTTCTCAACTGCTTCAACCACGAAGAATCGGAGCTGAGGCTTGATTCAATCCAGCAAGGAGAAGAAGAAAAGAAGAAAAGGAGAAAAGCTCAAAAGCCAACCAATCTTCAAATCAGGCTTTTCTAAACCTTGTTATTAATTTGTATATTTGCTCATTGAGGAGCTTTGTATTCACACACAATACTTATCTTATTTTTGCCTAGTTCAATCTGGGGGATTGAACTAGAGGAGGTAGTTTTACCTCGGGTTAAGCTTGGGTTAGTTGTGAGCCCGTGAAAAACAACGTGTAGGGTTTTGTGCTGGTAAGCCCGAGTAAAACCAGCTGGGTTCGTTGTGCACCCGGTAAAACAACAAGTTTGAGTTGTGAGCTTGGAAAACAACTCGCTGTAATCTAGAGAGATTATAGTGTGGACCCAAGTGAATCTTGGGAGTGGACGTAGGTGTTGAATACACCGAACCACTATAAAATCTTTGGTGTTTGCAGTGTCTCATTGTCTCTTTATCTATCTCTATCTTACTCACTGCACTTTATAGTTATCTTGCATTTGCCCTCATTAATCTCAAGCAAACTATTTTAAAAAGGGCTAATTTTTTAAAGAACCCAATTCACCCCCCCTCTTGGGTTGCCATCTGGGCCAACACTACCTTCATCCTCTTACGAAGATCCGGCTTTGTGCATGGAAAGGTTCAAGACCAGACTTTCATGGACGGCCAGAAGAACGAAGCAACGATGGGATCCAAGAAAGCGCTGCTTCGTGGGAGAGCCGTTTCCAGGCAGAAGAACGAGGCATGAACTTGAGTCAGTTTGTGGATGGGTCCTCTCAGGAAGAGGATGAGATCAAGAACCCCATTCGTACGGGGGTTTCTTGGTGGCTGCTTCTGTGACTTCATGAGCGGTTGATTCACGTGACATGGGGAGAACCGAAGTCAATGCACGAAGGGAGAGAACACTCGGCCAGGGAACCGAGCAAGAGAAGTTCGTACGTGAAGTCTCTCTTCACATAAAAACGCTACGTGAAGGGAGCTCAGTAAGAGGACTTGGAGGGGCTGTGGAGTTTCGAGTCCAGGATCAACGGATTCAAGGATAAATGCTTTACTGTTGTACCAATCTGATCGTTGATAATAAAAAATGTAAACCCAGGATACTTCTCCAGCAAAATGGATTTCATTGCTGTTCATCGAGAACTAAACCTCAATATCCTCGCCTCCTAAGGAGATGCGATGAGAGGAGAGAGCGGAGAATAAAAAGTGCAAGGATGGAGAGGACGAGGGAGATGACTTGAAGGAAGAGGCTGGAGAGGGATAGGGGTGGGAACTGGGTACTGAGCTATCAGACTGGATCTTACGTAAAAGGAAAACCCTTCCTGCACCGCTTTCGGTGCAGGAAGGGCGCACCGGGGCGCGGCATTGGCCGCGCTCCCGTGCGCGCGCACGTGCGAGGCGTCGCGCGCCTGCACGGGGCGCGGCCAATGCCGCGCCTCGG
This sequence comes from Calamus simplicifolius, assembly GCA_900491605.1. Classification (NCBI taxonomy): domain Eukaryota; kingdom Viridiplantae; phylum Streptophyta; class Magnoliopsida; order Arecales; family Arecaceae; genus Calamus; species Calamus simplicifolius. The sequence goes on from UESW01002166.1 coordinate 132,927, forward strand.
TGCACAACTTTGTGCACCGGTGCACAAAGTCGTTTCCTACATAAAATAGCCTAGAAACGCATGGGGTAAGGGGTTTTTTTTTTAAAATATTTAAGTAAAAAAGATAACTTATTTTTTAAAGAAAAGAAGGAATATATATATATATATAGGGGGTGGGGGGGGGGGGGGGGGGGGGGGGGGGGGGGGGGCGGCGCTGACAACCTTGTCGAGAAGGGGAGAATCGTCGAAGGATCTTACGGTCATGCCTTAAATGCATCTGATGAGACAAAGCCTGATGCCACATCCAAAAATATCTCAAGGCTGCCTGATGAGATATATGCCATGCCGCAAACAGAGCTGCATCGTCCTTCATAAGATGGTCATCATTTAAAATCGGACATAAGCATTTTTCTAGTGCTTAGCTCTATTCTGTGCTTTAAGATTAGCACCCCAAGTTTTTGTGACTGTGATCTCCGGTGATCCTCATCGTCCTTCATGATCCAACCTCACCGAAGTATGGCTAATACTGTCCTCCTTCTCCTTCAGTTGCAGATGGAACCAAGGTGAGTCAGATGCCCTGGAGAAGGACAGTGGAATCCCGCTTTGTCTGGGTTACCCCTTTCACTCCACCAACTGTGGTGGTGGAGCTAGAGTGTTATTTCCTCAAGATAGTATAAGTACCATCTGACGTACTAGAAGAGAAAATCGGTAGATGGGAGAAGAAGGCTATTCTGACGAGGGTCTTTCACCGTTGGGTTCCTTCGGAGGCAATTATCTGTGAGTTTCAACAGGCCGGTGTCCTCGAAGAAGTCAAAGCTGTATGCTTGGCTCATCATTGCTACATCTTCCTCTTCTCCGATACCAATGCTAAGGGAATGTCCTCGCGTGGCCATGGTTAGCAAACGGTCAACCGATTGCCACCCAAGACTGAAGATCTGAATTTTTTCCGACGGCGGACTCAGTGGCTACTGCACTCCTCTGGATTGACTGCCTAATCTGCCATTGGAGTTCTGGACCGATGAAATCCTAAGGTCAATTCTCTCGCCGGCTGGCAACTTCGTCTTCTTTGACACTCCAACCAAGGAGAAGAATAGGGGTGGCTTCGCTCGGACGTGTGTGAAAATCGATCTTCAGAAACCGCTACGGCCAGGAGTCCGTGTGAGGGGAAATCGTAATCCCTTCTAGCAATAGTTTGCTTATGAGCATCTTGATGGGATTTGCTCAAGCTGCGGGTCACTGCACCTCTCAGGCCCCTGCTCGCCACTGCCAGCTTCAGATTCTTTTTCGGCTGCTTCTAATTTTGGTCCTTGGATGGTGGCTCTTCGTCAGCGGAGAGCCCCCCTTGCCTAGTCTCCAGAACCGAAGAGAAAGGCCCAATCGACCACCAATCCCTCGAGCTCTGCTCCTCATTCAATCCTGGCCGATGGTTGGCAACAACCGGTGAAGTTAGCTCGCCGGCGTATCCACACACCAGCTCAGCCTAAGGACTCCCCTGTTGCTGATTTACTTCAAAAGACCAACGGGAAGAAGCTGGGTCTTCAAGGCTCAGGAACCATGCCGATTGGAGGTCAACGTGCCAGTTTGTCTGAAATCGAGCCACTCCCTGACTCTGATACTCATCTAGAGACTTGTGTCTCTCAACCACATTTTATTACTAATCCGACGACAGAAAATCCTTTTGCCCTTCTTGATTCCGATAAATGGGCTGGAAGGCCCATGGGCTAAAAGGATGCTCATCCGGGTCTATCAAAGCAGGCCAAGCCTATGGAAGCCCAAACTCAGCGAGTTGTTTCTAAAACTGATAAAAGAAAATGAAGAGTATTATTGTCTAGTTCAAACATCAAACTGGACAAATTTACTTTTCCAGTATCTTTGGATTTGAACTGGGGCCTTGGAGCTTCGGCTAGCACGAGTGGCCAAACCTCCTGCAGCTAGGGTGTGGCCTAGGCTAGGGAGAAGGTTGTGCAATCCCAGCTAACCAAGCTGGAGGGACGAAGCCACGATTCTATTATCTCCTCCCTCAAGGTAGCCATTCAGGGGCAAGGTAAGGATACCCAGACCTTAGCTGAGTCCCCCTAGCCAATACAGACTGAAGTTCTAATGTACAATACCCTGCTGATGGACATTATTACTCATCCCAGTGAGGGTGATACCCTGGCATTGGTGAAGGATCCGGCAGGGTCCCAGCTTTCCCCAAATAGTAAATGAAGATCCTAATTTGGAATGTTAGAGGAGCCTGTAAACCCTCGTTTCGCTCCTCTTTTGGGAAACTAATGTAGTTGCACAATTTTGATATCTGTGTTCTATTAAAAACCGTTTGTCGAATGATAGCCTGGCTCGAGTTAGGAGACAGCTTTTCAGATCTTGGTATTCTTATGTTGTAGAGTCTATGGGCTTATTAGGAGGTATCTTGGCCATATGGCGCAACACCTCTATCAGGGTGGATGCTTTTCATCAGTGCAACCAGCAGATTGCTCTTATCATCTCAGAGAGGATGTCTGACCCCTGGCTCCTTTTGGGTATTTATGCCAGTACTGATTTTTGGAAGAAGCATGTTCTTTGGTCTAAGATCCTCACTCTTCTTGCTCAGAGATTTCCATCTATCATTTCTGATGATTTTAACTGCATTACAGGGGCCAGTGAAAAGAAAGGAGGTCGACAATTTGTTGGCTCAACGAACATTGCCGAGTTCAGGACCTTCATCTCTTCTACTAGGTTGCTGGATTTGGGGTTCTTGGGTCTCCAATTCACCTGATGTAATAATCGCCAGGGTACTGCCCGTGTTTGGGAGAGATTGGACAGAGCTATGGCCACAGCCCAATGGCTTTAAAAGTATCCTTCTGCTGCTATTACTCACCTACCTAGGATTGCCTCGGATCACTATCTTCTTTTGACATCCACTGAGGTTGATACTCAGCAGTAGAGACAGTTTCGATTCGAGTTGTTCTAGACCTCCTAGTTCTCGGCTCGGACCCTCATCTCCCAGGTTTGACATACACCCATCAGAGGCAGTGCTACTTATAGGTTATCTAGGCGTCTTGAGCTCGCAAGGCATAGGCTATCTAAATGGAATAGACTGGAGGTTAGGGACCCTATAAGGAAAATTGAGTTAGTAGAAGCTGATATTACCACTCTCAGACTAAGAAGGATCAGGAAGGTTGTCTCTTTGATTCCAACCTCACGTCTCTCTGAGAGAAGCTAGCTCTTCATCACTCTCTTCTTTAGTAGTAGAAGATCTTTTGGAGGCAGAGGTCGCGATACAGTGGATCTGCGAAGGGGATCTTAATACCAAAATTTTTTATCAGGCCACCCTAAAGCATCATGTAGTAAACAAGATTCGATGGCTTGTTGATGAGAAAGGCCATTATCAGGAGGATATCCACGCCATCCGAAACCAGCTTTTTCACTTCTTTCTGATCAGATGGACTGATCACACTGGTGAGGGGATCCAATTCGCTAGATTCAATTTCAAAGAAGGTCTCTACAAATGAGAATGACCTTCTGATTAGGCTAATCACTGCGAAAGAGATTCGGCAGGTGTTATGGGACCTTGGGCCTGACAAGGCCCCTAGGCCCAATGATTTTCGCTCTTCTTCTTTCGTCAGTACTGGAATATTGTTGGCTAGGATGTGGTTCAGGCCATTCAGATTGCCTTTCAATCTAAAGACATTCCTGATGACTGAAATTGGACTTTTATTACCCTTGTGCCCAAACGCACTGATGCTTCTACTCCTCAACACTATCGGCCCATCAGTTTGTGCACTACTTTGTATAAGGTCTATGTGCGTATCTTGGTCACTCGCCTGAGGGATGTGATACCCCGCTTATTTTTGCCGAACATAGGGCCTTTATCAGAGGGTGTAGTATTTCAGATAATGTCCTCATTGCCTAGGAGTTCATGCATGATCTTCAGAGAGCCCCAGTCGGACAATGCCTCATAGCTGTTAAGCTTGATATGGAGCAAGCTTATGACAGATTGAGTTGCGCTTTTCTGCATCGAATCTTCATGAATTTGGGTTTGATAGCTTATTTATTAATTGATTATGGCATGTATTCATAGGCCATCTTTCTCTCTGATCATTAATGGTAGTCAGACAGACTTCTTCTATTCGGCTGTGGAGCTGTGCCAGGGGTGCCCACTATCCCTTCTTGTTCATCCTTGCTGCAACGATATATCTCATGCGTTCCACTAGGCACAGCAGGATCTCCATATTGCCCCTTCACGATGGGCCCTCTGGTCCTCTCGGTCTCTTATCTTTTGTTTGCTAACGATTGCATATTGTTAGGTCAGGCAACTATTCACAATGCAACCACCTTTACTTCTATTATTCAGTACTACTATGAGCATCTGGACAGAAGGTCAACCTCCAAAAGTCTATGATCTACTTTAGCCCAAAGACTAGTAGTGCTACCAGTGAGGCCATCCTCCAAACCCTGGGAATACATAGTCAGGCTGACCGCCTTTCATACATGGGAATCCCTATTAAGGAAAAGCAGCCACATAGCAGTGACTATATTGATTTTGAGCGCCGAGTCTGGGACCACATTGATGGCTGGGAGGTCACTGGATTATCCATGATGGCGAGGATTATCCTCATTCGCTCAGTTTGTACTTTCCTTCCTCTGCATCTTCTATCCAACTCTGCTATTCCGATTACTTATCTAAGGAGGATAGAGAGATGCTTCATGGATTTCTTCTAGGCTTCTATGTAGGATGGCCATGGTATTCACTTGTAGGCATAAGATACTGTTTGCATGCCGATCTCTGATGGAGGCCTTGGTATCCAGTCTCTGACCATAAGAAGAGAGCCTCTGATTGCCAGGCACGCTTCATGGTTCCTACTTGATCCATACTATTTATGGAGCTCTTTTACGCATGCTAGATATGGTGAATGGATAACTTCTATGATTTTTAGCCTTCCCATGGTCATTCTTTCTTTTGGAAGGAGGTTTATCAACATGCGCCAACTATCCTGAGCAACATCTCGTGGATGATTGAAGATGGATACTCGATTGATGATGTCCAGGATATTTGGATTGCTGATCTTTCCCTCTCATGATGGCCTACTTTCATCAGCACTGATGTTCCTAACAATATAAGGATTATAAATCTGATCTCTTAGGATCTCGCTTCATGGCACACCCCCACGGTGACCATTTTTTGGTGAGCAGCTATCTTGCCAGATTTTCTCTATTCCACTCATTCTGAGGCACACATCTGATACCAAGTTATGGTAGAGATCTTGTCTATCTAAGGCTCCCACCAGGAACCTTATGAAGGCTTATAGGCCACAGCCTCAGTGTACGATGGATGCTGCATGGATTTGAAAGCTTTCCATCTATCCCAGTGTACAACTTTTCATATGGAAGCTTGCGTGGGAGTGCCTGCCCACCTGTTCTTTGTTCTCTGAGAGATGCATGTCCATTCTGGCTATTTGTCCATTGTGTAGACATGAGGCGGAGACTACAGATCATGCCATTTTCATCTACCCTAAAGCGAGACGGATCTGGCAGATGATTGGTTACTTCTTTAGAGAGGATGATACGGGTCGTTGGCGATCCTTTTTTTCTAGCGATCCCTGGAGGGTAATCAATAGAAGGTCACCTTGTGGGCTGCTATAGCCAATCAGATTTGGTTATCGTGAAATCGGCTTATTTTTACTGATAGTACTATCTCTCCCACAGGACAGTGCAGAATGCCATATCGTCATCGTCTGAATTTGCATTCCATCGCTATGCTTCTGATCCTGACAGCTCTGGCCACTGGGGCTCCCCTGCTGCCTCGGCAGCGAACCGGCATATGGTTTTCATTTCTTGAAAGCCTCCTAATGGTTTGTCAAAATCAATTTCAATGGGAATGTTTGGGGAAGACTAGCTGGTTCTGTTTTGTTATACGAGGAACTGATGGAGCTTCATTGGCGACGGGAGGGCTTAGTCTTCTAGGCCCCTATGTCCCTTTGGCTGAGCTTTACGCAGCTTGGGCTGGAGTTTCCTACGCTACTTGGATACTTCATGCTCATAGTCTTCTCATTAAAGGGGACTCGCTTACTGTCATCCGATGGTTTGGAAAGAATGCTGCAATCAAGTCCCTACCAATCCACTGCTCCATGACATCTGGACTACTCTTCGGGATGTCCATAGAGTCTAGATTCATCATATTTATCGAAAACTAATTCTGCTACGGATTGGGTGGCAGCTTCTGTG